>OY757038.1:600000-1179265 GCA_963582015.1 Xanthorhoe designata
AAACAAAAACGATTTCTTTTCGCAATAAAGCCGACTCCACACTTTCTCATCGACTTAGGAAAGCAAAAAAGCTGCCAGGATATGAAACGAAGGTACCTAGGTGTAGACTGGCTCATTGCGAGGTGCTACTGTTTTACAGATATCTCACAGTTTAGTTCATTTTAAAAAGAATAGATAGTCGGACCTAAACCGAATCACTGAGCTGATTTGTTCAGAAAAGATTATGAAACTAGAAAGACAAGCTGACCATAATATCAGGCTAAAAAACCACGAAAACTTCACGAGAAAATTAAGTAACAAAGCAAACTTTCTATAAGTAAATTCAGTAAGTTTGTATGAGCTGTTTGTTAAGTGGCTAACTTGAGCTGTTTGATGACGGAGTTTAAAATTAAATTAATCTTTAAATTAAGTAATAAAATGCATTGATACACGGCCAGGATTCAAACCTACGGATCATCGACTTTCAGACTTTTAACTAAGATTAGGGCAACAACTTCTAGGTGAAATGGTAATGATGAATAATCATAAAGTAGTGGCAAAAATAAATGTATATTAAACCGGCTTCAACTTCGTAAGAGATTAATTTCCTACACTCTTGAGGTGAATATCTATCATAACTGAGTACGGCCGCCAAAAATTTTACATATGGAAAACATTATTTGTCCCTTTATTTGAGTATAATTATTTCCATACGTTTTTAATTTAATGACATGGATGTAATGGATTTTGATAGGTACTGAATGTGACTACTTATGAATAGTAAACATAATTTTTGTTTGTCTTTAACAAGCTAGTAAATTATTTTTTTAAAGTTCACTTTATTTTATTCCATACAAAAATCATGTGTCCAACTAAGACATGTCAACTTTGAACTCACATCTCCAAAAATCCTTACAGAACCTCCTCCTTTTTAGAAGTCGGTTAAATAAGGGCGTTGCTTAGATCTTTGTTTTGTGATGGTAGTAGTTGTAAGATATATAATCATGCGCTTATGATAATAAAGTCAGTGTATCTCTGAACCTGATTCGTTTCAATTGTCTCCTAAACACTCAACCTTACATGGCGACCTTGCCTGTAACAAGAGTCGGCTCAGCCGCGCGCGTGTATTCCATATAAGAAATTACCTACTTACTTACTAAACTTTGAATAAGACTTTACAATGCATTACAAAGCAGAAAGTTGTCCATTGCGTAAAACGCGCCTTGTCAAGAGCTGTATTAACGCGAGTGCAGTTAAATATGGGTGGAACTAGTTCAAAGGAAGAGGTAGTGATTGCCCAAACCGCCGGGGTCGGTACCAATACGGCCCGTACGCAGCAGCTTCAGGAGACCACCAACGTTATCCTTGTGGTAATATGTACCATACTGGCGATTGGGATATTAATCGTCATTTACAAGCTGTATAACCGCTGTCATAAAAAACAAATACAGCGTCATATCGATCGATCGAAACTGATGCGGTACTCCAGCATCCTGCGAAGGCAGCAGGCATTAAGAGGTCCAGTTCCACAACTTGGCAAGGACGAGGTGATCGACGTGTAGCGGTGAGCAGATTCTAAGTGAAATACGCGAAATCGCCTTAATATCAGTGGCGTATTAGTAAAAAGAAAATAAAATGAGAGCTAGTAAATGTAGTTTTAGATATTTTACTAACTGATATTTTCGTGCTACTATAATTTAGTAAATATTATGGTAGGTATAATTTTATTGTTTAACGTAACATGACTTGCATATTAATCGAATTGTATTTACTGGTAGTAGATTACGTGCATTTTTTTAGCTATGGTTTTAAGGGCTAAAAATATTAGGTAGGTACATAGAACGTCAAATTAATGATTGCTCGCATGTTATGGCTGAGGACTTGAGTTTACTTTTAAACGAGTTAAAAGTTATAAGAAATTATTTGATAAAAATTGGTCCTAGCCGTAGACAGGGAAAAGTATTAGATACAAAAAGAGACGAGGCAAAATACTGTTTTAGTAAAATACAACCAGTTTTTAGATATACATAAAGTAAATTTCGGTAAGTTATCAAGTGAAAAAATTTCTATTATTACAAAGACCTGTCAAGAGTTCGATAGGATATTTTCGGAAATAATTTCTTTGTGTAGTGTAACGAGAGAGGTAAAACAATCATTCGAAATGGATACATTTGAATTAAAGACGGCACTGCATCTTTTACCGGTTATGAATGATAGCATTGATAATACTAAACAGCTGATTGAGAGCATCGAATATTATGATTCTGTTCTAGAAAAACCAGCATGTAAAAATAAATTAATACAATTTGTATTAAAGAGCAGATTGTCCCAACATGCAAAGTTACTATTATCTTCGAAATATGATTCAGTTGATGAGCTTGTGAAGGATATGCGTAAAGTATTGTTGCCGCAGAAAAGTTACACGGCCATTCAATCAAAATTGCAACTTTGTAAGCAAAATGGTAAAAATATTACGGATTACGGCAAGGAAATTTCTGAACTTTTCGTAAACTTGACCATCTCGCAAGCTGACGGTAACTCAGCCAGCTACAGTGTACTGAAGCCTTTAAATGAGAAATTGGCAATTAAGCGATTTGCCGATGGGTTGCGAGATCGTCGTCTAAGTACGATTATTGCCGCGCGTAATTTTTCTTCTTTAACAGAAGCAATCCAATCAGCCAAAGACGAGGAGGAACCCGCTCAAGGTAGTTCATCGGGGTTCGTGGGTACGTATAAACAGTCCCACTATTCGGCAAGGAGGTCCCAACGGGGATATCGAGGTCAACGCAATTTTGGTGCAAGGTATCGTGGACAAAACACATACATTCATCAGCAGCGACGTCAATATCAGCCACAGGTACATTACAGTTCTAATACCTATCGTGGAAATTTTAACAATCGGCATCGTGCAATGCGTAACAGAGCGCTAGTAATCGCGGCGCGGGTGTCGGATTACAAAGACATATAAATGTGATAAGTGAGGACCAGGTGGCAACAAGTGCTTCGAATAACGAAACACTAAATCATTTTTTTCGTGACTGATATCATCCTCTCATGTAACAATTTAAACACAGTACAATTTGATATTCATAATAGCAGGTATAATTGGTTAATTGACACGGGTGCATCTATATCGGGAATAAAGGTAGAATGTTTGGAGCGATTACAAATACCTTACCAAAAAGAGAGAATTCGCGTGAAAGGTATAGGTGGATTTTTGTTGTCAGAAGGTTATGTTTATGTTACACTTAATTATAACACGTATAACTTTCATCATAAATTCGTTGTATTTAAAGATTTACCGTGTATGACTGATGGTATTCTAGGTCAGGATTTTTTGTCCCATTTTAGAGCTATTTTAAATTTTGAAATGAATACAATGCAACTATTAACTTATAACTCTGAATTAGTTGAATTATCCTTCTATAATAGATTACCGAATCGTACTAGTTGTTATTTAACGTTGCCAGCTCGTAGCGAGTCGATACATTACATTGAATCGGAATTAAAAGAAGAATGTGTGGTGTCAAATCAACAGTTATGTGAAGGTGTATTTTTAGCTAGCAGCATAAATAAACCAATAAATGGGAAAATTCCTATTCGTATTTTAAACACTCGGGATACGGATGTTCGATTAAATTATTTTCAAGTAAATACATGTAAATTGAATGACTATTTTATTTGTCAATTTAGTAGAACAACAATCGATTCAGACAGGGTTAAATCTTTGCTTTCTTCATTAAATTTAAAAGATTTAAATATTGAAGAACAAAAGTCCTTGGAAAATATTTGTGCTAAATTTACTGATATTTTTCACTTGCCAGGAGATAAGTTATCCACTACTCCTGTTTATAAACAAACAATTGATCTAAAACCACATACTATTCCCATTTATACAAAACCTTATAGGTTGCCTTACGCCCAAAAACCCGAAATAGACAAACAAATTAGAAATATGTTAGAAGACGGAATAATTGAACCATCTCGTAGTGCATGGTCGAGTCCCTTGCTGTTGGTCCCTAAAAAACCCGATGCGTCAGGAAACAAAAAATGGCGCATCGTAATTGATTATCGTAAATTAAATGAAAACATACAGGATGATAAATTTCCCTTACCCAATATCAATGAAATACTAGATTCATTGTCCGGGGCAATGTACTTTACTCATTTAGATTTATTTCAAGGATTTTTTCAAATTGAATTACAAGAAAGTTGTAGACCATGTACAGCTTTCTCTACAGGTAAAAATCAATTTCAGATGACTAGAATGCCAATGGGTCTGAAATCAAGCCCAAACTCATTTAGCCGAATGATGACCATAGCGATGTCTGGTCTAAATTATGAAAAATGTCTAATTTACCAGGACGATTTAGTAGTCATGGGCAGAAACTTAAATATTCATAATCAAAATTTAATGGATGTTTTTACAAGATTGCGTAAAGTAAACTTAAAATTAAACCCTGCCAAGTGTAAATTTTTACAGAAAGAGATTCTTTATCTAGGTCATATAGTTTCTGGATCAGGAATTTTACCGGATCCTGAAAAAATTAAGGTTGTAGAAAATTATCCAAGACCACAAAATGCTGACGAATTGAAGCGGTTTGTAGCTTTTGCTAACTATTATAGAAAATTTATTAAAAACTTTGGTGAGTTTGCATTTTCGTTAAATAGATTATGTTGTAAAAATGTTGCGTTTCTGTGGACAGAAGAATGTGAGCATTCCTTTCAGATGTTAAAATCAACTTTGATAAACCCCCCAGTTCTGCAATATCCAAATTTTTCAGACAAAAATGAGTTTATTCTGCAAACCGACGCATCAGGTAAAGCGATTGGTTCAGTATTGTGTAACGGAGATGGACGGCCCGTAGCTTATGCTAGTCGAGGTTTAAATAAAGCCGAAATTAATTATCCTACTATTGAAAAGGAACTCTTAGCAATAGTATGGAGTGTTAAATATTTTCGACCTTATTTATATGGGAGACGTTTTAAGATACAGACCGACCATCGACCTTTAGTTTATTTATTTTCTATGAAAGATCCTTCCAGTAGATTGTTAAAATTTAGACTACAATTAGAAGAATATGCTTTTAAAGTAGAATATATTAGGGGTAAATCAAACTCTGTAGCGGATGCATTATCGCGAATAATTATTACGTCAGAAGATTTAAAATCGATGAATGAGCAGATAGTAAATGTTATGACTAGAGGACAACTGCGAAAATTACAAGAAAGTAGTAGTAAGAGCGGTAATAATTTATCGGTGGATAATATTGACACGCACTTGAGGCCTGATCAACCAAAAGTGGTGGAAATACTTAAAAAACCGGAGAATATTACCGAACTTTCAATTATTGAGTCGAAGAATTTAAATTACTTGTTAAATAAAGGAGTAATAGTAGAAACATATAAATACTTTACTTATGTGCCCAGTAGAGCTATCATTTACTTACAAACAAGATCTCGATCTCCGATTACGCGAGCCGAATTGGTGAGAGACTTGTTATGTTTTTGTAAGAAGTTATTGATAAATGAAATATGCATATTAAGAAAAGACGATAATAAAGATTTTATTAGTGGGCTTATAAATGAAATCAAGAAATATGACAAGTGGTCCGGACCACGCATTTGCATAGTAAGTAACGTCCAAAGAATAAATAATATAGACAATAGGCGTGTGATATTAAACGACTTTCACTTATTACCTACGAGTGGCCACGCGGGTATTAAGCGAATGTCGAATAACATCAAAAAATATTACTTCTGGCCGAGTTTAAATAAAGATATTGTCGATTATGTGTCCAAATGTGATCAATGTAAGAAACATAAATACTCTATAAACACTAAGCAACCTATGAAGGTTACGACAACGGCGAATTCAGCTTTAGAAAAAGTCTATTTAGACATTGTAGGACCGTTGCCAAAAGACATGTATGACTATAAGTATATTTTGACCTTGCAATGTGAGTTGTCGAAATTTACAGAGGCGTACCCCTTGTGCAACAAAGATACGGTAAGTGTAGCCCGAGCGTTCGTAGATAATTTTATTTTAAGATATGGCATACCTAGAGAAATTGCGACCGATCGTGGGTCTGAATTTATATCCAGTACTATGAAGGACATATGTCAAATCTTAAAAATAAACCAAATTTCCTCCACAGCCTACCACCACGAGAGTATTGGGGCGCTGGAAAGAAACCATAAAACGATGGGTGAGTATCTTCGAATAAATTGTGAGAAGCAATATAATGCGTGGAGTACTTGGTTACCGTATTGGTGTTTTTCCTATAATAATACAGTACATACGGAGACCAAGTACACACCGCATGAGTTAGTGTTTGGTAAGCGTTGTATTTTACCAACAAATTTAGAAGGAAATATCGTAGATCCTTTATACGCTCACGAGAACTACGCTCTTGAATTAAAATATAGACTCCAAGTAGCACAAAAAGATGCACGTAGTAATTTAATTAAGAGTAAAATTATAAGAAAAAATAGATACGATTCTAATATAAACCCAGTATACTATAATAAAGGTGATTTATTGTTATTAAGAAATATATCAGATTGTAAAATGGATCCCATATATCTAGGACCCTATGTAGTAATTGATGACTTGGATACCAATGTAAAAATCTTGAAAAATGGCAAAGAATATGTAGTGCATAAAAATCGAACAAAACATTATTAAAATAAATTTAATTGTAATCAACCAATAACTTTGGCTCAATATTCACTGTTGTGTTAGTCATATCAATTTTCGATATATTAATGTAAACATATTAAAAACGTGTAAACCTATTTAATAAGCATGATTATTTTAAGAAATGTTTGAAAATTGTGTAACCTTGTGTACTTATAATAAACAATTTAAAAATAATAATACTATTGCTATGTACTTATTATTTTTTTTATTAAAGGGGAAGGTGTGATGGTAGTAGTTGTAAGATATATAATCATGCGCTTATGATAATAAAGTCAGTGTATCTCTGAACCTGATTCGTTTCAATTGTCTCCTAAACACTCAACCTTACAGTTTATTTATGACCTAATGAGTCAGAGATGAACCAAATACTGAATCATTGAGATACGAATTTTATCAGAAACGGATGTGCAACTTCTGTTCTTGTTATTAATATTTAAAAAGGGTAAATCCTGATATCAGTAAAAATTACGATGACACTGAATACATGTTTTTGTTAACATTAGGAACATTATTTTTAAAAAGGGTTTCATCACAATTAAATGATTGACTGAGTTCAACTTATCTCCTTGTCTATACCTATTCCAATCGTTCGTTCGTTCGTATGAGCAAGTGACCAACTCTGGTGACGGAGTTTTTAGGCCGCCTAAAGGCCTCCGTCATAGCTTAACGACTTTAAAAGCCGGGACCGACAATTTAACGTGCCCCCAGAAACACGGAAGCGCTCAGATGAAAATGCCACTTGCGGTCACCCATCCAAGTAGTGACCGCTCAGAACGTTCCTTAACTTCGACGATCTATAAAGAACGTCTTAGCAAGCTTCGCCACGAGCCTATTCCAATAAAACGGTTATATGAGTGTTTCTAATGGATATAACTAATACTTTAATAACATTAATCAAATTCTTAAGCCCAATAAACAGCTAAATAATAACCTAAACGCAGCTAGTAATTGAAGAATTGCCTTGCGTCTGCCTAATCAGTGCAAGGACTAACTTACAATTTAGTGTTTGACTAAAATCATGTAAATCTGAGTATACAGTCTTTAGTAATCAGCAGTTAAAATAAATAAGTACTTATAATGGTTTTGGCAAGTCAGCAAAGCTTTAAAGAATATTTTTTATCACTTACATGTTATTGATATGATAGCTAAATACATTGCAACCGCTCAAAGAGAATGTAACACTACACTACACCCACCGGCCGTAAGCTGTAGTAAAATTCACTTCTTCAGCTTCGGCTACTATGACTTTTGCTGTTACAATTCTGCCAGTGTCGTGCTAATTCACTTCTTTCTTCATCTATAATGACTTTTGCTGTTTTGTGTCCGTATCATGCTAGTTTCTTAACCATTGCTGGATGCTGTGGGATTATTTTAACTAGACCAGCTCAGTAAGCTTAGCAGTCCATTACAAATAACTAGCCTACTCGGCCGCGGCTTCACACGTGTACCAACCTAGATAAAAAGTTATTTCAAGCCTTTTTGTTGTATATAGCATATAGCAATGTATTATCTAGTATTCTTTTATCTGTGGTATTATTCCAACTTTCAGCTAAATCCGTTAAGTAAAACTTTTTAAACTATCGCGACTTGAAAACATATTTAAAAATATTAACGGGACTTAATCGCGTATTGAAATCAATATTATTTATTTACCTCGACGTTTCGATGACATTACAGTCACCGTGGTCACGAGTAGACTGACGGCATCCGCTCGCATCTTCAACTGACGAGGTTTAAGACTACCCTCAATCAAACGTCGAGGTAAATAAATAATATTGATTTCAATACGCGATTAAGTCCCGTTAATATTTTTAAATATCCGTTAAGTAGTTTTGGCGTGAAAGAGCAACAAACATCCGTACAAACTTTCGCGTTTATTTAAGTGTATCAATTAATGACAGTCATTATAATACATTATCGTCCGTCAAGCGAACTTCAAACAGCGATGAATTTCCCGGCAATAAAATAAACTGTCTCAAAGGTGGCCATTCGTCATGCGCTTTCTACAATTAATTAGAAGGTCCGAGTATCCGATGGATCAAAAGTAGATACTGCGAGATAATTTGCAAAGAGAAAGAATACAGACTGTAAAAGTTGTTATTGCCTACGAAAGTTAATTAGTTCCAAAAAAATGATTATTCGTATACTTTTATTGTTTGACTGACCAATGAATAACTAATCATTGTTTAGTGCTTTTTATTTCCAATTAAGTTTCTTAATTATTTGTGAAAGAAAAACATCGCTGTAATGCCGTATCAAGAGGTCGAGGATGCTGCCCGAGATAACTTCTCGGAGATAGATGCATCATAAACTATTGTTATTTTTCAGCAACAACTTTGAAAAGTGTATTTTCTTAGCCATCTAGTCTATGTAATCCATTAGTCTAGATATCGTCTGGATTAGCAGGTGATCAGAGAGATATAAATACAGAGCCGGCACTTTGATAGCGTGACAGCTATTGATCACCTTTCCGGTGCCATTTCCAACGAGTAATACCTCTAATACCTGCTGACAGATACATTTATAGACTGTTTTGATCGTCTAGCACTGTTGAAGGTAGCTGTGGTTTTGCATATAGGTCATGAAATGTAAAAGCTATGAACTAGAGATGCAAAGTTCTTTATCACAGAAAAAACCTTTAGCTAGTAATGTCTTCTAATACTTATATAATATTATAAAGAGGTAAAGTTGGTTTGTTTGTTTGTTTGTTTGTATGTTTGGGGTAATCTACGAAACTACTTATCCGATTTCAGAAATTCTTTCACCTATTTGTCGCTTAGACTTTCCGAATGAACATAGGCTATATTTTATCAAGGTAGGTACCACGTGAGCGAAGCCACGGGCAAGTTAGCTAGTCTTATATATTTTTGTCGTTTAGTCTATTGAATAAACACACAATAATCCTATCGTATAATTATGGTTTTTTTTTTCGGACGTTAAATACTTAAAACAATAGGACTCTACATTTGCAACGAAATGACAATTTAAATGTTTTTAAAAAAGTAGGGTTGCTGAAATAATTTTCTCGTTTTAAAAATAACTGAAATTGACGACGTAACTAAATAAAACGAAAAGCTCTCTTCTAATTTGTTTCTCATCAATAAAGTCTAAATTAGAAAGTTGAGAAACATATAAAATTATAAAGATTGCGTCCCACCTGCGCGCAACTTGGCCCGTGAAATGAATTTTTTATTCGAATCCGAGCCACTCCAACTCCGATATTCCATGATTTTTATATCGCAAACTTGGTACATTCTGATTACCTATGCATTGTCTTGAAGCAAACAGAGTAACTTTTCAAAATTTAATATGCATAAGTACTTAAATCATTATCAATCTTAATTATTTTATATTACTTCTAAACATAATAACGAATTGTAAATAAAAATATCGCAAAATAATATAAGTCAAAGTCATCTGCGAAAACATAAACAAGAATTTGCTAACACACTATCAGCAGGCTCAACTAGATTAACATAATACTGCTATCATAATATTATAAGGCGCTCGAATTCGAACCGGCCATCGGATCACGTTCGGAACCTTGAATAACGATGAAATATTCACGGGTGACGTGCAGGTGCCCTGATGCGCCATTGCGGAGAGTTCTTTATGCATGAACCTCTTGTGATTCGGAACGCACGTCCCGATATGTGAGTAAAGATTGGGGATGAGATGGGACGGTTCCTTCACCTTCCTTATCGTGAGTTGGATGTGTTTTAATCTGTGGCGTCCAGGATGAGTCAGTAACAATAAACTGTAGTTATTTTTGTAATGCGTAAATAACATCAATATAAAATTAGTCACAAAGCAAATACTAAAATGTAAGTGAGTACCTACGTATAAGTTAACGATGAGATGGGCTTGGATAGCAAAATGGATCGTCGACAGGATAATAGCAAGAAGAAATCTGTACCTCAGCTTACCGTAATGAGACAACTTTTGACTTTTAGTAGAGACCACAGAAAATATTAGATACAAGTGATATTCTTAACTTATCTGAAAAAGTAGTCAATGCGAAAGTTTCTCCCAAGTTGATACATTCCAAGCTTCCTCTCTACCCGTCCCTCTCATCTATGTTGAGTGGCGTACCTCAGTCCATTTACATTTATATTGGCCGCGTCCAAGTCGCGAGGTCTAGGGGCAACTTCGATCAATTCAATTACTTGTCTACTTACAAATACTTCTGCTAAGGTATTATAATGGTCTTTGTTATCTGTGTCATTTAAGTTGAGTTTGCGTCACAAAAACCAGTGAGTTTTCATTTTTAAACTCCTGAAATGGTAAAAAGAGAGGCGTGATTTTATGTATGTACGAGTATGTATGTATGAAATGGTAAAAGATTGGTAACGTTAAAGACAGAAACATCGCATTATAACGTACCAAAATCTAGTAAAACTGCTATAAGGAACAGTAAAATAGTACCTAGTGATCAGTCTTCCATCGACTTTTAATCTTTAACCGATGCAACAATGAATTTTATCAGAAACACTAAAGCAGATATCCTTTCCGCTGTGGCGGCCAATGTTGTCTAATGTGTGCCAATGTTTTCAAATTAAGTATAAAAGAATTATCAGGAGTAACGTAAAATACATAAGTACAATTTTGTAGAATAAGTACCTTATTATAAGTACTTAAATATCCAACAACAAAAAAGATGTGAAAGATAATATTATGTCCAAGGATATTTATTTATTTATTTATTATTTATATGTCTACCGCTCCCTTGGTTACCTTATCTTTTTCTAAAACAAGCTTTTTTTAACATTTTATTTGTAATCGGTTGCAACTCTGCGTTGCCACAAAGACAACAAACCAAAGTTCTTCAACTCATCTGTAAAATGTCCCTTACCTGATTCAAAATTAACGTTACTTCATTTATTCTTGATTGCTCTCCGTAGATTAATGAATTCAAGTCTTTTGTTTCTAAAAAGCGGTGACCGCCATATTGGTTGGCCACCAACCGCTATTTACGATTTAGCACCTCTATTTGACAGTTAACTTCTGCAAGATGTTGGCATGTGCCAATTATGTATTTGGACATTACCTCTGACTACCCCCTTAGAAATCTTCAAAAGGATCTAAAAATTGCCTAAAAGATCTGAAATAAATATCTACCGCTCCCTGGGTAGGTGGTACATGACAATATAGAGCCTACATAATTTTTTTATCAATACAAAAAAGGCATACCTACTACATAATACGGTCGCTAAATTCAAGAAAACTCAGTCTGCAAGTTGTTTTCAGTTGTTTTACTCAAGCGTTCAGTTGTTTTGTTTTACCAACGATGTCGTTGAATGAATAATTCATACTAACTTTAGCAGGTATGCTGTAATTCATGATTCATTTGTGTAACACCAGTAACACCATAGACAGCAGTAAACACAAGAGCTTATTATAAAGCACACACAGTCACAAACAAAAACAAAGAAACGAATTCTTATTTCATTCTTGACTTTTACGAAATTTATTGTTGTGCCAAATATTGAACGTATTTCTGATGATCCTGATAATTATAATCTTAGAATAAATGAACACTTTATTGTACACAGGATAATAATTTTACTTGATTCATTGGAAATTTTACCTCATCAAATTTATCTTAAATGCCTAAATATCTTATAGAATATCTACGCACCTTGACACAGCCGTGTTCATGTTTCGTTTTAATTTAAACTTTCAATGACTTTAAAATGATATAGAAAGAAAATTACTTGTCTCAACGAACGACCGAGCAACTACAAGCTTCTGAGACGTATTGTATACTACCATAGCCTATCCTGTTTCACATCACGAGATGACTTTCTCTATCCCTCTTCCACCCTTACTAACTCTAGTCTAACTCTATGAAAATAAAAAAAAAAACTATTTCCCAATAGCGTTTTTTTTTTAATATTATCTTGCGATCAGTCATGTTGACTATAAGCAGATGAGGTGAGTGCTTGCTTTTTACCCAATAGCGTATTAATGATCAGTTAAGATTAGCTGTAATCCTCCAAATTGGACACGATTCACCTGCCTCCCCCCCTCGCGGTAATGAACGCAAAAACGTTAAAAGTTAATCTGACAGATCCCGGGGTTTATCCCGGCTCTTGTGTACGGGACACGTGAAGATTACTCGTGTTACGGACAATATTAAAAGTGAATATGTCTTTTTAACCTACTTCAAAAAAGGAGGAGGTTTCTCAATTTTTCTTGTTCCCATTTGAGCACCACGTCAAAATTTTGATGGGTGCTCAAATGGGAATAGCTTGGGTGCTCAATGCATAGGTGCTCAAAAAATAGGTGCTCACTTGGGAATACTTCAAAAAATTATTTCATCTTAGCACTCACTTTTTTTGACCTGCCATACAATCCATTATTTTTTCTCCTCAAAAATGAAGTAGGTATACATTTTCCCGTCCCATGTTTACCCCAGTTATTACGATCTTTTGCAACAGTATTTTTTTTCTGCCTATCCTAGACATCTAGGTAGAGACGGCCTAACACATCGTCATTTTCTACTTCCTTCTCTTCATTATTCTCTTCAGCAATATTAAAAAGGTAAACCAAACAAAATACATCCAAAAAACATCGATTAAAAGAATATAAAAGCAACAATAAAGCGCGCAGCCCACTGCACCACATAACCGCCAATAATTCACTAATTGTCGACGTGTCCGCGGCGAGTTTATTCCCGATACAAATCCCTCTATACATTTTTATTGGCCGCTACCACCTTCGGCCAAGTGGGACGTGACCGGCGTTACTGATTTAAGGGACGTCGGACATTTATTGTCAGAAAAATGCCTAAATATAAACAGTTTTCTAAAGAGATTCTTTTTTCAATTGTGTTCAATTGTGTACTCTAATACACCAACACAATGATCTAATAAATAAAATAAAATAAATAAATAAAGATACAGACGTTGAGATGTATAAAAGAGCCACAATCAGACAAATAAAATGTAAACGTCAGAATTCTGCGCACACTACGTAAATGGGAGTCGTTCGTAGATTTTATAAATAGTCCTTGAGAACTTTCATTTAAAAACAGAAAAAATAATTGAAAAATTGTCAGACTGTATTTCCTTTCTTTCTTTCATTTAAAAATATCTGAGGGGAATAGTCAGAGATATGTCCAACGACATATTTGATACATTCGGTACATTTGCAGGAGGTTTTCTATCTGTTTCTTATTTAAATAAATGCAAGTCAATAGAAAACAAACCTCCGATGAAAAAATAGATATTTCAATGTTTATATTTATCTATTTTAGAACTTTATTTTATTTTAACGTTTACTTAAATCTAACAGGCCACATTTTTAACGCACAAAGCGTTTTATCCCGTAAATGTGCACCTCCCCTAAGTTATACGATGTGAACTATGTGATTTGTTTCCGATTTCCCCCGCCCGCCCGCCCTCTCCCCTGCCCACTGAAACAGGTAAACACCACTTTACTCTATATTTGTGCAGTTGTATCCAACTAGCTATTTGCGGTGAATGAGGTTGAGGTTTTGTTTTCATTTCTATTTGAAATGAATTGCACATTTGTTTGTATTTAACTAAGCTGCGCCTGCGGTGTTACCTGCGTGAGTAGTTCCCGTTCCCGTGGAAATACCGGAATCATAAGTAGCCTATGTGTTAATCCAGGATATAAGCTATCCTGGTACTAAATTTAATTTAAATCCGTCCAGCCGTTTGAGCACGAAGGAGTAACAAACATTCACACTTACACACTCACACACACACAAAAAGCAATAAAATAAGGTTATATGAGTACTTATATGGATTTAAACTAAATGAAAGTGGATTACCTGAAAGGTACCTAAATGTTTAAACCTTTAAAAAGCTTTCCAACAAACTATCATAACATTTCCAGAATTATGATCCCGTTCCAAGTGGCTCTGATAAAAACTAAAACTTTACGTAGAAAGTCGTGTTCAAAGGATAACATTTTAATTAAAACCCGCCCGTCGGGAATTACCGCCTCAAAGTGCACAAGTACGATTATTTGAATGCGGTTTTTGATATAATACATAATGTTGGAGTGTATCGATTGAACTATTTTATTCATATTCATATTAATTTATTGCTTCAAGTTGGTACATAAGGTCTTAAAAATTAGGTTTGGCCGCAACAAGAGCCCGTTGGGACACCACAATGTTTGAGGAAATAGTAGTACGTAGTACCTAGATACTATACAATAACAATAATGCAATTACCTACCAATTATTTAGTATTTTTTTAAACCATTTTTAAACTAGTTTTGTTTTTATTATGTACATTATTTATAGTAACTAATTTTTTTAATTTGTCAGTTGTCTTATTTATTATGTAATTATAGAAAATTAATACACAGCCCTTTACATTATTACTAACCATTTAAGCCAGGAATCGTTATAAACGATCTGTTGATAATTCAACTGAACCAAGGCTCAATTGCTATAATGTTTTTTGTAAAGTTATATAAATATTTTAGTTGGTAACCTACCTAGTTGGAAAATCATGGGAAGAAATGAAAAGCAATTGTTTAGTTTCTGCAAATTAATGTAATTTAAAATATTACATTACATTGAGATTTCTACGTAACCCGTTCGAACTTACTACCTTCGGGTCGGCAGTCGAGGCATTACCCACTGGGCCAACAGTGCATAGGTAATTAAGTCTTGTATCTTTGTCTGTATATTTACTGCCTATAGTTTGTTATACCTATAGTTAAGTAGGTAAGCCTTTATTTGTTGTTATTTCAGTGGTTTTGGTATCTAGGTTAAAAGACAATAATAATATGTAAATAAATATGTAAAACAATGTGAAACCATTACTATCTATCCGTGCCTGACGGAATTCCCTCTAGCAACATCTTACTAACTAAATGACTAATATTATTTATATAGTAATATAAATTATAGCAAGGCATATTACGATATATTTTCTATACTAATATTCAAGTATTTATAGCTGCGTGTGCGGTTTGTATAGAAAATATGCATTGCTATAATTTATATTACTATATATATTATAGGTACGTGTGTGACGGGCTTTAAGAGCCGTGATGCTAAGTGGGTTAGAGTCTCGACATTAAATCCACTGATCGCGGATTCAAATCCGTAATCCGTATTTTTTTCAGGAAACTACTCTCTTCTTACGAAACTGAAGTTGATTTAATTTTATTTTTTTTAATTTACAAAATTACAGAGTCAAGTTTTCTGAGCATTATGAATAAGAAATAAGGTATATCATTATCAAATGACCATTTCGTTGCTTCAATGAGCTGTAAATTGATGGACAAAGCCATGAAAAGGTTTTGAGGCATAAAAACTTCTTTACTAAAGTTGGCCACTCATTCTTTACTGTTACATTAGACCATGAAAACATTTCAAATCTATAACCTCAAACTTTTCAAATAAAATCACAGAAATCCACCTTTTGGAAGGCGTCCATAACTCAAGTAGAAATACAACATCCCAATCTTACTTGGAATGTTCAGAACAGTTCCAACACAGAACATTTAGAACACCTACGACTGGATGCTTCCAAATTGGATCCGCTCAAGCATAAATGAAAAACTTCCCTCTTTTCATTAGGTAGAAACTTTGTTTTGACCGCGCCAGCCAAGAAACTCGGAATACGGTTTGTTAAGTTACCTATTTGGAGATGATAAAAAGTTTAAGCTGCCAATATGGAATTGAACATAACTCTTTTGGCGCGGTTGGGTATTTAAGTTGAAATAAGTGTTGAAATAAGTGTCTCTCTTAACCGATCGCAGGTTTTAAAAGTTAATGTTAATGAGTTTTTCGTAGCGAACAATTTAAATGCTTATGAGGTTATTGGTGAAGCAAAAAATCGACAAAAAAACTAATTAGCGTTCTGTTCTCAATATATTATGTTTATTATGCTTCGTCACCAAAGCAGCCAGAGCTAAGTAATTACTTACATACGAACACACAAATACAAAATATATATTTATTTAGAAACAGTAACAAAGTGAACTTAGTGGGAATTACGAGTAAAACGATAATAACAGCAAAATTATAAAACTAACTAAAACTAACTAAAAAACAAACGCCTTCCTCTTGACTAGAGTTATCCAAAAACAGAGTAGAAAAAGCCTTACGTTATTTTTATTTATAAAATATAAGTAGCTATAGGTACCTAATAATAAATACAATTTAGGAAATAAATGTACTAGATTATCATTTATGTATATGTGTGGGTAGGCATCGTAGCCGTGTGAATAAACAGTCTTGAACCAGCCATCTTGTTGTTTACTTCATGGTGACAGCGGTGCTCGGAAATTAATTATTTTACTGCCATAATTTGCATAAAATCACATCAAGCAGTGTAGTTAAACTACGTTAATAACTTAGTCGAGTGTTATTTGTAATGGAACACGCTCGACCTCCCGCGCCGTTAACTTTGGAAGGTGGACCGGCAAGTCGAGCCGACGCGTGGCAAAGATGGTTGCGGCAGTTCCAAGTAAGTATTTATAAAAGCAGCCGGGGTGTGCAAGGAAACTAGCGACGTGCAAGCCAGCTTATTGATTAATTTGATTGGACCAGAGGGATACGATATATTTCTAACTTTAAAATTCAAAGACGAAGAAGACAAAGAAAACATCACAAAAGTAATTGAAGCCTTCAATGTGTACTTTGGAACGAAAACGAACATAATAATGGTTAGATTTAAATTCTTCTCTCGGAGTCAAGAAACAGGCGAAAGCATAGATGAATACGTCACGGCCTTGAAACTCCTGAGTCAAAAATGTGAATTTGATCAACTGGAAGATAGCTTGATTCGGGACAGGATCGTCTGCGGTGTCGCCGACAGTAGCGTGCGTGACCGGTTGTTGAGGGCTGACGATTTAACGCTTGTTAAAGCGGTGAAAATATGTCAAGCCAATGAAATTTCTGTTGATGACAGCCGCCACATCGAAGGTGTCAAAAGCGAGACGAAAACCGCATCGGTGAATGCGCTGTGGAAGTCTAAAGCCGGGGCATACGGAGGTGGAAGCGGCGGCGGGTCAAGCAGGGCACGCGGCGGCGGCGGCGGCGGCGGCGGGCGCGGCGCGCGCGCGTCCTCCGGCTGGGCCAGCGGGCCCGGGGCCGGCGCGGGCGGTGCGAGCGGCAGCGGCAGGAGCGCGCGGCCGGGCTCGTGCGGCGCCTGCGCCATGCCTCACTGTGACGGTGGTGATCGGTGTGCGGCAAAAAGAGTGAAGTGTTTTATTTGTGGCAATAAGGGTCACTTTAAAGCGAAGTGTCCGGTAAGGAAATATAAAGTTTATGAGTTAAACGAGGACAGCGACGATGGTGAGTTCTACTACATATCCACAATTGAATGTATTGATTCCATTTCTAAGATAAATGACGATAAGTGGCATGAACAATTTTATTTACCTGAATGTGGCTCTAATCATAGATTTAAATTGGATACAGGATCCGACTTAAATGTCTTGTCACGGGACAGTTTTGTCCAGTTAGGATTTTCCTTATCTCAAATTTGCACCGAAAACATACGGGCAAAATCGTTCTGTGGCAACTACTTATCTATTGTGGGCTCGACAATAATTAAGGTTGAATATAAACATTGTGAATATCAATTGAAATTTATAATATCTAGTGAGTCATGTCAAAGTATCTTAGGAAAACACAGCTTAGATGAATTAGGGTTGATAAAAAGAGTTTACTCAGTCAATTTAGATCAATATGAGGACTTGTTTGAGGGTATAGGTAGATTACCGGGTCGCTATAAAATACCGTTAGAAAGTGATGCCACTCCTTGCATATGCCCTGTTAGGAAAATACCTGTTGGTGTAAGGGACCAACTTAAACAAGAATTAACCCGCATGGAGGAGTTAGGAGTCATAAGGAGAGTTACACACCCAACCTCCTGGGTGAACGGTATCGTAATTGTAGCTAAAAAGGACGGCAGCATTAGAGTGTGTCTAGATCCGCGCCCGCTAAACAAAGCAATTAGACGACAACACTATCCATTGCCGACTCTAACTGAAATAGCCACCAATTTAAAGGGTGCGCGGTATTTCAGTAAGCTGGACGCCAAATCTGGTTTCTGGATGGTTCAGCTGGACGATGAAAGCGCTGATTTGTGTACTTTTGGGACGCCTTTTGGTAGATTTCAATATCTACGCCTACCCTATGGTATAAATTCGGCATCTGAAGTCTTTCATGCAAAGGTTCGACAGCTGCTTGAAGATCTGGAGGGCGTGGACTCCTTTGTCGACGACATTATCGTGTGGGCATCCTCGAAAGAAGAGCACAATAGACGTCTCAACCTTTTATTAGACAGGGCGCGGTCTGTCGGTATTAAATTTAACCGCAATAAGTGCGAGTTTTGCGTTACCGAAGTCACGTACTTGGGCCACACTTTCAGCATCGAGGGCATGAAGATAGACCAGTCAAAGCTGAAAGCGATAACAGAGATGCCATCCCCAAGCGACCGGCAATCGCTTGAGAGATTTCTCGGTATGATAAATTATGTAAATAAATTTATACCTAATTACTCTGAAAAGGTAAGCCCACTGCGTAACTTGCTGAAAAAAGACAACGAGTGGTGTTGGGGTGCGTGCGAGGAGCGTGTGGTGAGTGCCCTGAAGGAGGCGCTGTGCAGCGCGCCCGTGCTGGCGCTGTACGCGGCGCGCGAGCCGGCGCTGCTGTCGGTGGACGCGAGCGCGGCCGCGCTCGGCGCCGTGCTGCTGCAGGCGGGCCGCCCGGTCGAGTTCGCGTCGCTGACGCTCACGGACACCCAACAAAGGTACGCACAGATCGAAAAGGAGATGCTCGCTATCGTATTCGCTCTAGAGAGATTTCACCAATACATTTTTGGAAAAAATGATGTAACCGTAGAAACGGATCATAAGCCACTGGAAGCGCTCTTCAAGAAGTCGCTTGATTCGGTGCCGGCCAGACTTCAGCGCATGATGTTGCGAACCCAGCGATATGATTTTCAGGTCGTCTATAAACCAGGTAAATATTTACACGTCGCAGACGCGTTGTCTCGCGCGGCGCTTCCGGAGCTTCTACAGACTAATCTGTCCGAAGAGATAGACGTTCAGACTTGCCACATGTTACAAAATGTTAGATTCAGCGACGAGCGATTGAAGTCCATAAAAGAACACACAAAAATCGACACAGAATCGATAATCATAAAAGATTATATTTTGAATGGTTGGCCAAAAAGTAAGTACGATACCGATGAACGAGCACGGCAATACTGGAGCTATAGAGAATGTTTTGAGTTTGCGGAAGGAGTCATATTCTGTAATAATTTAGTATTTATTCCGAGAGGGCTACGTGGTGAGATGTTGTCGCGTGTGCACGAGGGGCACTTGGGCATCGACCGGTGCAAGCGCAGAGCGCGCGACGTCATGTTCTGGGGGGGCATGTCGCGCGACGTCGAGCGCACGGTGCGCCGCTGTCGAGTGTGCGCCGAGCATGCGCCGCGCCCCATGCGAGAACCGATGATGCCACACGACATACCACACTTACCTTGGACTAAACTGGGATCGGACATATTTGAGTATTCTAAAAGATATTACTTAATTTTAGTCGATTATCTTACGAATTACGTTGAAGTATGTCCGCTTAAAGATATCACATCTAAACAAGTCATTTTGGCGATGAAAGACCAGTTCGCTAGACATGGAATACCAGAGGAGCTGATCACTGATAATGGACCTGCGTATGCGTCGAAAGAATTTCGGAGCTTCACACATAGTTGGGAATTCAAACATACAACCTCTTCTCCCAACTATCCACAGTCCAATGGTCGAAGCGAGCGGTCGGTACGTACTGTTAAGGAAATAATTAAAAAATGCAAGGACTCAAATGAAGATTTTTACCTGGCCTTGCTTAATTACAGAGCAGCTCCAAGAGATGGTATAGCGAGCCCTGCTCAGCTCTTGATGGGTCGCAGGCTCAATACGCGCTTGCCGTCGCACCCTATGAAATTGAAACCAGACCGAGATAGCTCGGATGACATTAAAAATGTTTTACGCAATCAAGAAAGAAGCCGTCAGCAGTACGACAAACATGCGCGAGCGCTGCCACAGCTGGAGCCCGGCGACGCTGTGGTGACGGTGGACGGAGCCAGGCGCAGGCGCGTGCGCGTCATCGCGCCCGCTCCACAACCACGCTCGTACATAGTCGCCGATGGCCTGGGAAAAGTCCTACGGCGGAATCGCAGACATCTCATTAAGCTCCCCGAATGTCCGTCTCCCACGACGTCGTTGGATGAGACGATGCGTGAGGTAGTTGAAAGTAACTCGGACTTGACCGAGGAACAGCCCGATAGCTACGGCTCTTGTGTCGACACCGACGCCGACACTGACCCGGAATCCTTGCCGGATGAATCATCCTTTCATCTCCACCAGCAACGTCCAGTAAGAGCTGCCGCAAGAGAGGCTTGTAAAAAGTTAAAAAAGACATCATACTAATATAGGTTCTATGTAGGTAACTAACTATCTATAGCCTCTTAGATAACAAAACAAGTCCTTATCTTAGCTTGAAAGAAACTAGTATAAGTATAAGTACCTACTTACTTATGTTTTAATTTAATTTGTGTTACAATAATAATGCTAAGCACTTATTGTGACAACTTCGTAAATTTCTTAAGTTTATTCTTAACTGTTTTCGTGACTTTTTTCAATCTAAAAGCTATGTTAAACAATTCATAATTATTTTGCATTCAGAATTATGTATTACTATACTTACTTACATAAAGTTTTATAAAATGTACCTATAGTGAGTAATTCCTGGATGTATACCTATATATAATAACTAGGTACCTAAATAACTTCTGTCTAATTATAATGATATTTAGATACAATACCTGCTTGTGTCATAAAATTAAAGTTTTTCATTTCCTTCTTCGCGGAAGGAGATCGAATGTAAATGTAATGTTCGAATGATGATCCAATGTACCTAATGTTGAATGTACTCACTTAAGTAATTTATAAGGGATATCGCATGTTCTTAATTTTGGTTATTGCGGGAAAGATGTACTAGATTATCATTTATGTATATGTGTGGGTAGGCATCGTAGCCGTGTGAATAAACAGTCTTGAACCAGCCATCTTGTTGTTTACTTCAATAAATACATATTAAAACACGTGACAGTATGCCTTCGCCATGCATACCTATTGACATACCTCTGACTATTCCTTTAGATATTGTCATAATTAGGATCCATTCCTAAACATCTGAGTGAGTATCCGGGGGCTTTTTGACGGGAATTCGAGATGTCAAGATGTATTTTTCTTTTATTTTCCAAAACTTGTGTTTTAGCGAATGTTAATGTGTAATAATGGTGGATTATTAACTGTTAAGTGTTCGTGAACGTACATAAGTGTGGGCTAATGAAACAAAACAGAATATCATTGCATTTCGAGTTCTCTCAAAAAGTCCGTAGATTGCTTCAGTAAAGAATCCACATCTTTACTGACGTTGACTATGACATGACTTTGACTTGACTTTAATAACTTGAATTATTTTGACATGGCTAAATGCGTGGCAAAAGCCGGCGAAGCCAAAATAAAGAAGAAGAAGAAGAAAAAGAAGAGTGAGTATCCTCGGCTTGGGGTGTCGTGATAACTGTTAGTTTTTTTTTTTAGAAATAATAATAACGAGGCAAAGCGCACAGTCACCCACACAGTTGTACCTACAACAGTGGCAACATAAATACCACCAGATATTTTGCCGCACGTGAGGTGAATCCAATCATTTTTTCTTATTTCCCGATTGATTGGACTGGCCGCTGCCATTTTTTTTTAGGGTTCCATAAGCTTGAAGTAAAAACCAAGTAAACAAACTTTCATTAGTGACTACTTTAATAATGAAATAGATGTAAGTATTTTTTATTAATATTTTTATTTTATTAATGTTCTTGGAGATTGGAGAGATCAAGGGGTGGCCGTTGCCCAGCATTGGGACACAATGGGCTGCTTATAATAAATTTGATTGTACAAGACACATCACAATTTTTATTATGTCTTTCAATGTCTTCACTACTAATAATATATTTATTTACATCTTATAAAATTGTACAAAAGACACATTTTTTTATTATTTCTTTCAAAATTTTTATGGTTTACGTATCATTCTTATATCTTTATCAACTTCATTTTGACAGTACCCTGCCAATAATTTCGGGCTGTAGGTGCATAGTCTACGGAACCTTCTGAACGCTCCACCTACTCGTATTGTCCATCTTTGTTTTTTCGTTTATCTGTGGCAAACATTGCGAGGGCAGGTGAGCTAAACGCCCGCCGTTCGGCAATAAAAGGAATGGTCGAAATGTCGAGCGCTTGCTTTCATTTTGAATCGGTTATTTTTCGGGAATCCATAAATTATTGGGTTTTGATTGTTCAACTTATTTTCGAAGGGGCTGTAATTTGTGCAATTTCAATATTTTGGAGAAATAAAAGGTACAATTATATTTAAAGTATAAATCTTTTTATGATTCTTATTATATTGAATATTTTTAAATTAGCTATTATCTACAATATTGCATTAAATTTGATTTAATTTATATAAATATCCTTGTGCCGACCCTACGTAATGTGGGATAAGGGCAGAAAAAAGAAGAAGAAATATCCTTGGACATTTTACACAAAGTCTTAAAAAATCCTAGATTTGAGCAGATTTTGTTCAATTTATTGTAGAATATTTTCGCAAAAAGTACCGTACATTTGGACGAGCCTTCGGTCCAAAATCATTTGAAGATTTAGTTAAATGATTTTGAACATTGTAGTCGTAGAGCAGTTATTAGTATATTTTCTGCGAATTCTCATAGTAGGTAAGTGAAAGTAAGCTAAGAAGAAACAAACTATGTTTCAAAGTAAATTCGTTCTATTTTGGTTTGTAGGTATTCTTAGTTTTAATGTCCAATATTATTCCAGGTTAGTACATTTTGTAGCACTTGAGTATCATAATCACAAATCTACGATAATAAACTTAGTCGCACTAACTCAGGTGTTCGTGCCGGGACTGCGTGCTATTTATTTGCACTGCAGTGTATTAGTGCAACGAATTACACTCGCGAGCATTGTTTATTATTCAGTGCGGAAGTGAATTTCAAGTGTTTTTCATATTTATTATGATTTAAAATAGGTCCATAAGTTAACTTACTCTATTGGCTCAGGGATCTTAAGTGAGTCTTGGCCTTAGATATATGAGTATGCAGTAGGTATTTCATTTCAGAAAATTAAAAAGTATAACAACTTTTCGCTGAAATCAATAAATCAAGATATGCCGTCATGGCTTAATGTTTTCCTGAAATAGGCTTTTAGGCGGCCTAGAAACTCCATCACCAGTGTTGGCCAGTAGCTCATACGAACTTAGGAAACCTGTGGACATGTTTTATTTTTGTTGCTCTCAAGTCATTGAATCTATAATTTGGCCGTTTTATATTACAAAATAAAAATGTCAACGCTACCACAAATCACATGCTAAGTTTATAAGTTTCATACCAAAAGTGTCTAGACAATTCTAGAAATTGACTGTAACTTTCTTTCAAATTAGTCGGAAAAAATTGGAAAACACGTTGAACGTTGGACAGGTTTTTAATTAACGGACCTCAAACAGTCGGCTAAAAAATGTAAGCCCTTAACGAGTTTACTGAAGGGTTCTTTGAAGGATCTGTGTAATCTTGACAGCATAAACCCAATTAGCAGTTTGAAGGTGTTTTTTATAAAGACTAAATACGTGTTGCAAGATTTTAGGGTGTTTGGAAGCTGTCTATTTGAGAAAGAACTGTGATAATGGATGTAAAGTCTTGTGAAATGCAAAATATAGTGTTTTATTCATTTTGTTCTGGTTTTCTTAATATAGATGGGTTTTTTTTCCTTGCCCTGGTTATAATATCTTTTCTTTTACTCATTAGTTCAATGTTAAGTTTATTTAGTTAAGTTAGTTCAATGTTACCTTAAGGGTCGTTATTTAATTTTATTTATTTATTTATTATTTATTTATTTTAATTAATACGGTTTACACCAATTACATTAAGTAATTAAATAATTTTCATATATTGCATTTCTTTTAATATATATAGAAACATTAAAAGCTCAATAAAATAATACACATCCTTATTTGAAACCATTGTAGAGCAACCCTCTTCTAAAGCATTTATCAGTTCAACAAACTATTAGCAAGTATTATCGTGTGCACGCACAGGTACCCACTGGGCTCGCGCGCAGTAAATCACAACTTCAGGTGACGCCGAGATAACGTTATACTACTGTTTACATTGCCTAGGGGTTTCGTGTATTGACATTATTTCAATCTTGAGCAATTTAAACACATTTTGTTACTAATTTGCTAACTTCAAATTCAAAATAATGCATCTTACTTTTACAATGTTATGCTAAATAACTTGGCGGTTTGCAATGACCAAGTAAACTTGAATTTTTTACTTGTAATTGAAAGAAATAATTTTTTTTTTCTTATTCTTACTCTTATGTCAATGAAAAGAAATAGCAACAGATTTAATATCCGTTTTAGCTGAAGTAGGTTTAAGGTTTACTATAAGGAGTTTGTCAAGAATCATCCAATAACTTACAATTATTTTTCAGAGCCGTCCAGCCACGTCAAAATAGGTATTCCAAAGGATTGCTCACAGTAACAATTTGAATAGCTGAGCCCGCATTACGTCAGCATTGGAACGATCGCTCACGCCGGAAGCGTCGACGGAACCATTTGTCTTGGAGCACCTTTAAAAGCTATTCACAACCATTTCTCTTTTTAAAAACCTTTAGACACTTCCTGTTCGTTTTTCAATCGCCCGCGCGGATCGCGATAAATGCTTCTGTTTGGGCGGGTGAGGGCATTATATAGAGCTGTTATAAACACTTTTGTTACTCGATGGTGTCGCTATTTTCAATTAAATAAAATTTCAAAAATATAATCTCCAGAAGATGAAAAGACATCGTGAGTTAACCCTGTTAGTATTTCAGTAAGTCCCGAATTTTTGAAATTTGATATAGTGAACTCTAAGGAAAACACAAAACACATCTAAAAATATGAAATAACGTAATTTTTATTAAAAACACCTTTAGGTATATTCATTTATTTATTCATAAAACAGTGATTACATTGTGTTTGAATCTTAAACAATTCAATTCAATTGTGTAAACAATCTTTATCAGATTGATAAAGTTAGCATATCAGATATCGGCGTCGGTGGTGTAATGGTCAGCATAGTTGCCTTCCAAGCAGTTGATCCGGGTTCGATTCCCGGCCGACGCACATTTTTGTATAGTTTCAAATTATTTTAAATTCAATT
The DNA here is from genome assembly GCA_963582015.1 of Xanthorhoe designata. NCBI lineage: Eukaryota > Metazoa > Arthropoda > Insecta > Lepidoptera > Geometridae > Xanthorhoe > Xanthorhoe designata. The sequence continues at coordinate 625,960 of OY757038.1, forward strand.
TAAGTGATTCATTCTGGTTTCAGAACAAGAAATTATTTGGTTTTACATTACCAATTATTTTTTCGAACACTCGAGGTTGAGTCAATTATTTATTCTGAAAGCAATTATAATCACCAGGGATAGATTTGAGCGTGTTTCGAAATTATTTTTAACATTTTAAGTACAACTGACGCACCTGAAGTGCTGATTTTTTACAAGTCTTTTTTTTATATTCTAACAACAGTTTTAATTTCTAAAATTTTTTTTAAATTTGTAACCTCAACTTGAAGGGGGTATCCACAGCTCTATACAAGCAGTTTTGGGAGGAGATCCCACTGGACAGGTGAATAGATGTCTTAGCGCGCGCCGCGCCAATCGCTCAACTGGTTGCAATACCGTTTATTATTCAAATGAACAATAACTTTGCTACCTAATATACTCGTGCCTTATATAGTCAGTCAAAGTCAAACAACTAACATGAATGTGAAAGTAACTTACTTAACAGGCATTAGAATGAGAAGACGAAAATAAAGTGATCCTTGAGGTCCTATTAAAATAAACGATATGTTTTTCTTTCATTGTCAGACTAAGATGATCTACGTTTGAGAAATCGGCTGTTTGTAACACACCTATAAATTAAGCTGATTTGTGTTGGCTTTGCACTTACAATCATACAATTGATTTGTAGAACAATCGAATGTTAATTTCGTTAAACAGCTGAATACCAAATTAGATGTAAGCATATTTTTCAATACATGCGCATACCTATTCTATTGTACTTAAGTAAGTAAAATTGTGTACCTAAACAATTAATACCAGACTTACAAAGTTTGATCACTCGACACAAGCGTCGGTGGTGTAATGGTCAGCATAGTTGCCTTCCAAGCAGTTGATCCGGGTTCGATTCCCGGCCGACGCATATTTTTTGTTTTCCTGATTTAATTTTTATTTTTTAAGTATGAGTATCTATTTTCTGTAAGTATCACTACGCGTTTGTATCGAAACGCGTAAAGAATACGCGTTTGTTGTTAATGCCCAAAATAATATTTATAAAATTACTTACTGTGCCTTGGGATAGTTATTATGACTATCTTTCTTCTATTTAAAAAAACTTTGTTAGTAAACTGCGCAATCAAAGTACCAGGATAACATAGATTAGCCGGAGATGCCACGGACGGCCGGTCCTACCATTAATCAGCCAATCCTCTAATTGAAAGCTCCGAGCCCTGTTTATTGCTCCCATCAATACAGTGGCTGTTGTCACTCGCGTCTTTTTAGCTTTTCACGGTAGGACGTTTAATAGGTTTTTGTTGGCCGTTTGTAAGGCTTTGTGAAGGGATAAAGGATGTTATTGCTTGTTTGATAGTGCAACGCTTTGGTAGAACAGAGCACTGGAATATTCTAAATTTATAGGAAGATTGAGGAATAAAAGGACAGGGCTCACCCTTTGAACACGTGTGTTCTTAAAAGTTGTATGTTATAATTTTTTATTAGCAAATCAATGTATAAAAACTATAAGCAACATTCATTTAGCTTGATCTTCCGTGATGTATACATACTAAATCTATTACTATCTATTATATTTCTAAATCTATTATTATTCTATTTATTTCGAAATTGGCAGATTTCTATGAGCAAGCTCTTTAACTTGCGCTATTATTGAAACACATAATCCTATCTTCAAAAATCTTCATAATTATAATAATAGTACATAATCGAAAAAACTAAAAAAAAATTCTAATTGATTCGTTATGTGCATAATATGAACTAAGGAAAGGAAGAAACTGTGATTGGTATTGGTAGGTAAATAATCATTGATCGATTGATTGATTCGTCTATCATTCTTCTTTGTTAATTTATCTTCACCAATTCAAAAGCATAGAACCTTCTGAAGTCTTCAGCGATAAATCCAAAAGCTATAAAGCATCAGCGCCATTCACACATGGAATCAATCACGGCGCATAAAGGGCGCAATAAAACGCGCCGCGAACGAAAACGGCCATTTTCCACTTGTTTTCACCTCTGTTGTAGTGTGTGGAAGGCAGCTGGTTAACTCTAGTATTAGATGAATGTAAAATTATTATATGTCTAAGCGTCAAACTAGCACCGCTTTGGTTGCACTTGGTGGCCACCAAACTTTGTTTTCGTTACTCTTCCAAAACTATACAAATAAAACTATTACAGAGTTATTAAAAAAAGGCTTATGATAGGTAAACCAAACACAAACATACAACCACCTTAAGAGAAACACTACCAGTTTGTCCCGAATTTGAGGCTTTGAGTTGCTATTACTACATTTTACTTAACTTTTTGTAAAACTTAACAATGCGATGACATTACTTAAATTTACTTTTCTCTTTTTTTTTCATGATTAGACCTAAGAAATGTTAATGATCGTATAAAATGTATGACAGGCCGCACATAGAAAATATATAAGCAATAGCATTAGTGGTGTGACGAAAGAGTTCTCAGTACAGAAGGAGGTTCAAGTACGGTTCCCAAATGTTTTCATAATCTGCAAATCTGAATTTATTTTGTGGAGCTCAAAGTACCGTTTCCGATACACATGAGTCAGATCAGTATTATGTATGTCATGTGTTTGAATGTAGGAAACAAGCTGTATGGTTTTTAGCTGTGTCCAGCGTCCGATGCGCAGTTTGTTGAATATGTCATGTTCACCGAGAGTCTTTTGTTTGAGTGATGGCATCAATGGGCTTCCGTTTAATGGGTGCAAATTCCATCGGGGTTGTCATTAATCTTTTTAAAACGGGTTTGCATGTGTCTAGTACGATAATTAAAAATTATATTAATTCTACAAGTATTATTACTATTACTACTCGTATTACTACTAGCCTATACTGTCCCATTGTTGGGCAAAGGCCTCCCCCCACTTTCGCCAGTCACGCCGATCCAGTGCCTTCGTCCGCCTGTGATGGAATAGGCTTGCTCTGCATCTAAACCATCCTCTCAGCTTATCCGTAATAATTATTGCTATAGTATAAATTAGTGTATTAAATAACTAGTAGTAGTAATAACCTACGAATACAATTACTTAGTAAGAGGATAATAAAATACTGTCATATTTATTTGCAAGGGACTTTACCGCATAACTGACCTTACTGTTTCTCCCGATAAGGATTAAACGTTGTGATGACAATAACAACAGGAATAAAACACGATTGTGAACACAAAGGATACTTACATTGGAAACAATCAGTCAGACAGACAGACTTACAGACTATAAGAAATAATCAAAATGAGTAGGTACCTACAGTACTTAGGTACCTACATACTTTTCTGTTGAATGTTAAATTCTGATCTGTGCTGCTATCTACTTTAAACTCCCGTTTTGCGGCATTTTCAGGGTTACAATAATTTTGTGTATGGCCTTTGTCTGACTTCTTGGTATTCATCGTCTTTGCTAGTACTTAGATTGTTTCTTTTTTTCTGAAAATAATAATAATTATAGGTACTTACTAAATTAAAACAAAATGAACTTTTCGCATCGAAAAATGTATATGTGCTTTAACACGAGCTTATAACGATGAAGGAAAACATCGTGAGGAAACCAGTTAGCTCTCTCATAGCGTCTATGGGCTTGCAACTTGTCACGTTTGGAAAGTTAACTTCTGCAAAAAGTGGGCATGTACCAAATATGTACACACTATTTGGACATACCTCTGACTACCCCCTTAGACATCTTCAAAAAGATCTAAAAATTGCCTAATGATCTGAAAGAAATGTCTAACGCTCCCTCCCGGGAGCGTTAGACATTTCTTACAGTCGTGGTCATATTTCATTTTTTCATTTCATTTAAAACAAAATCTTTACACAAACTGAAGAGAAACATCTAGGAGTAAAATTCTCAAAACAATCCAACGTTCACCTCAAGAGTCCTTCGAGAAAAACAAGTCCTTAGCTTTATCTCCGCAGTTAACTTCACCTCGGCCTCTAGGGAACTCTAAAAGCTACGGAACCACGATTGCGTGCCTTTATCGCAACTTGTTAACCTGAAGAGGTAATGCTGATTAAGTTAGTTGTCTTTAGTGTTTTTAGTGCTGGTTGTGTTTAAGTTGGGGCAAGTTGGGACAATTAGGACTGTAACTTCGGATGGCAAGTTTTGTGGATGCTTAACATTTATGACAAGCACCTAGAGGGAAAATATGTATGGTTTTTTAGGGTTTTTGTACTAAATTATTATGACCAGGAAACTAAATGCAGCTCTTGTTGGTGGCTTAATTCATTTTTCCTGAGATTAGATTCGTCAGATTTACTAAACCACTGATACTTAAACACTTTTTATTATCTTATTAGAAATAAATCAGTCGTGATTATTACTGTAGAATAGAATAGAATAGAATATAATAGAATAGAAATCATTTATTCAGCACACACAGTAAAAGAAAAAGAGAAAGGTTGGTGAAGATATTATCTACTTATAAACTACGTAATAACATTAGCCCGGCTGGCATTTAGGTGTGGCTGAAAAGGTCAAGTCTCAGCGTAGTTCTACTTCCAGACCCATGTGGGAATGGGAAGTAGCGCTGGTTTTCAGACTGGACCACAATCATAGTGAGTATAGCTAAAAACGGAGCGAAAAAGAAACACACAAAAATCGTACATACACAGATAGGTACCTTACTTAACTACACTTTTTCAAGCCTACTAAACTTTTTAAGACTAAAGCAAGGAAATTCTACCACATACTCTGCAATAAATCTCCTATCAGGTGTAAGCTCACATGATTTACTACAGGAGGTGTGTCGATTATTGCCTACAAATTCGTTTTGTATTATACCTATTAGTGGGATCAAGGGGTGCGAAATTGGCTTTTCGCTTTTGTAGGAGTTTTTATGATACTTTGTAAGATAAGGGGAAAGAGGTCATGATATAAGCTTAGGCTTTTAAAAGTTACGGTTCCATAGTTTGAAACATTGTCTCTTGTTTTTACAAGAGGATTTTAAAGATATTAACTTATTTCACAAGCACGATTCAAAAATAATAGAAAACGTTTCTTTTAATATTCATTTTACCTATTTTTGTTGAATTTCAACTACAATATATTCCATCTCAAAGAAAATCGTCTTTGAATAGCAGGTTCCCTTCGTAAACGCCACGTTACATTATTCTCCTCAATACACTTCCTGTGGAATGTGTCAATGCCTTAACTGCCTGTAATTTTTCATACGATAGGCTCAGCCACGAAGAAATTGTTTCTGGATGTGGTAGAAATAACTCAGTTTGTCATGCAAGTGGTAAACTCTGGTAAAATAGTTTTTAGGCCGCCTAAAGGCCTCCGTCATGACTTAGCGACTGGAATGAAATGTATACTACCTAATTTTTGCTAAAATAATCATCGATATTATAGTTAACATACATAAATATTGCAGCGCAAGGCTATTACGAGTTCATGAGAATGACTGTCGGCCTAAAACTTGCTCCTAAAAAACCACATCCTAATAGTATCCGATCTCTGCCCACGTGAGCCCCGTCACGGTGACGTCAGACGTCACGGTGACAGGTGACATGTTTACACAGTTTTTATAGCCCTCTGCGTGTTTAAACAGCCCCTCGCTTGACATCGCGATAATGCTGCTGAAAAATGAGCTGAGTTTAATTTGTTTCGTGTTACCCTATTGGGGTAATTTGGTTGTAAAGATCACGGCTTTGAAATGTTATTTGATGTCCAGTTTTATGTATGTTTTTAGTTGTTTACAATCTCAAGCATCGAATTTGTCAGGTTAAATCTGATAAGTGATGACTTAAACCGGGATTAAATATTTCTGATCATGATTAGTTCGTTAAAAAAAAAATTAATTGTTACTGTTCCTGTTATGAAGCGCTCGTGGTGAAGCTTACGAAGTCGTTCTTCTCCGATCATTAAATTTAAGCAACGTTCTGATCGGTCACATTTTGAATGGGACCGCAAGTGGTATTAAAGCTGAGCGCTTTCGTGCTTCGGAGGGCACGTTAAATTGTGGGTCCCGTCTATCAAAGTCGATAAGCCATAACGGAGGCTTTCAGCGGCCAGAAAACTCCGTCACCAGAGTTGAGGTTAGACGAATTTACTTTACCTACTGTTATGATTTTTAAGTAAATTAAAACTCGATTTGAAGAATTCTTGAAAATTCTACGCTAACAATGAGCAAAACTCAGACGATAGTAACAGAAACTTATTCAATCCTATTTTTAAAACTAACACACAAGTTAAACTTTGAAAGAGTAAACTCATTACAAGCTCGCTCACCTCAGGTTAAGTTATAGCTGAACTTGTGCGCTTAACTATAACTTAAGATTTGTGTTTCTATAACACTATTACCGTCTTATAACAACCGAAAATACAAATTAAAGAATCTAAAAGTTTAACTTGAAATTGAGATGACGGATAAAGAACAAACAAAATACATTGAAGAAAAATACAGAAAGTAGAACATAGAACCTCCAGTTTTTTTTGTTATTTTATTTTTTGAAGTCGGGTAAAATCTCAAGATGAAAAGTAAAATCATAAATTCCAACTGAGTGGGATTATACCAGAATTTGAATAAGTATATCCGCAAATAATTATATATCCAACAAAAACTATTTTGTGAATAGAAAATTGATTCTTGGCTGTATCCTCAGACATGCTGATCTTTATAAGTTCAAAGTCATGTTGTATTTTTTTTTTAACTATTTTTCTGTTCCGCAACGTTTACCGCGGAGAGAGGGTCTTTCCCGTAGTAAAAAGTAGCATATGTCTTTCCCTGGGACTCATACTATCTCCATGACATTTAAATCGGTGCAGCGGTTAAAGCGTCGACGACAAACAGACAGAGTTACATATCATTACAACATCATAACATTAAATTGAAAAACTTAATATAAGTTATCTTATATTCATCGTTACGGCATTATATTGCGGGCACCACTTGGTTGTAAACTATATCTAAAACCATGCGAGTGCCAAGAAACCAAACTCACGTATTAGTCCCTCATATAGCTGTCCACACTTTACTGCAAGTTTGATATTACACCTTCACTAACTATGTGAATGCGGAAAGTTTTCATTGATTAATACAAGTTATCATTCCAGATAGTATATTTTATGACTTTATCTTTAGATGCAAAAATCTGAGCATTGCTCAACAGTGATACCTAACAGAGAATTCAAGGTTTTAAATGATGCTAATAACTCAAAATATTCTTTTGATTTTTCAATGTTTATTAAAGTTGTTTTATCTCACGAAATCCGTTTAGCCCCAACTCTTTGCTTAGTTGACATGCTGACGGTAGGTACGCGCTACAAAAGTCTGACGTGTACACAATAGACACTATAATGATCAAGAAGCACGTCATTTTAAGCCCAACGAACTTTGTGAAATTCACAAAACAAAATTCTTTGTAGTAACCAGCAGTGTATTTTGCATTAATTTTTCCAAGTGGTCCATTTACCTCGTTACTTACAATCTCTCCCGACGTGTGAATATACTCCGTCGCTCAAAGTGCAAGGTACCATCATCCTGGCCATAGCTCACACATGAATATGTCTAGACCGCACCTCGGAATATCGGGCGGAGTTAGGCAGGGGTCACATATACTCATCATCATCATTAGTCTGCAGTACACTGATAGACATATCGAAGCAAAGAAAAGAGTATAGAAGCGCTCGTGGCGAAGCTTGCTTAGACGTTCTTGATAGATCGTCGAAGTTAGCCAACGTTCTGAGCGGTCACTACTTGGATGGCTAGTGGCATTAATATCTGAACGCTTCCGTGCTTCGGTGAGCACATTAAATTGCCAGCTTTTAAAGTCGTGAAGCCATGACGGAGGCCTTAAGGCGGTCTGAAAACTCCGTCACCAGAGTTGACCACTTGCTCATACGAACTTACTTACTGATATACATAGACACGTATGGGTGCCACCGCAGATCGTCACGTAGATATATTACTCATCTTGAACTTTATGGAAGAGAAAAAACTTAATATTAACACATATTAACCAGTTCAACTAAATGTTAACTCCGCCATGACATTTTTTTCTTATTTTTTCGAACCTGGTCGAAACATAGTGTTCGTCACACGGCTTCAGGTTAAGTACATTTTCAAAAAACATTTCATTACAATAGAGTTTTACTTTTATTTGTTTTATTAAACAAAATTCCTTAGTACGCCCGCACCCTCACCTCAGAAAACATCATATCTCACGCTTAGCCGTCCGCTGGCTTTCAGCTAGATGAGGTTTCCTGAGCAATTATTGAAGTTCACAATCTGCTTGGTTTTAGAGATTTTAGGTGTTGGTTATCTGTTTTATTTGATGTTTGACTTCATACGGAATAGTTTGACTTTTTAATCTTGTACTACTTTAAGTGTAATTTACACGATGCAAGATTCTTGTCTGTTACATACAATTAAATTGCCTGTCATCATGACAATTATTGCTCTGAGGTGTATGTACGAACAAGAAAATGACATCGTGTAAATGGTACTTTATTTTTAAAGTTTTCACGTTTCTATTTAGTTCCAAGTTTTATTTTCATAATTTATTAAGTTTGACAATAGGTACTTATGTAAAATTCAATTTTAGCTTGTTGTATAAGCAAAGTTAAAAAACAAAAGAACGTCACTAAGTACTAGTTTCACCCTTAATTTGGATTTATAACTATAAGCATAAAAAACGATTTATTTTTAAGATTTAATTACCTACATAGCCTAGGTAGGTATGTGGTTTTACAGATCAGCTTTATAATGCTGCAAGAGTCTTTGGCTGATCTGGATCAGTCAAGCTATCTATAGTTCGTTTACAATAAAGTTAGTAAGTTCGTACAAGCTGGTGGCCAACTATACTGAAGGAATTTTTAACCCGCTAGACATCCGTCTATAATCCTTAGATAAAATCGGACAAATCTACACTACCACTACTCAGTCGATATCTCGATAATCAAGTCACATTACCACACGGTTCCTTTGCATTGCAGATGAAAGGTGACAAGGGGAAGGTGGAATAAAACTCCCATGAGTGAGTTACGATCTATTGCTTACTAATGTTGGCCGCGTCAGGTGAATAAAAGTTTTATTGGGTGGCTCACACTTTATTGGCACGTCTCCTCAGGTTCCAATTTTACTTGGTAATCCTATTCATTAGTGGCAATTCGGAGTATCGCAAAAGCTAAACTTAACTAACCAAAAATGTTGCTGTCCCTTTTATAGCGATGGGAATAAAAAGGATGGCATTAATTTTAGTTAGTATAGTTTAGCTTTTGCGACACTCCGAATTGCCACTTTTGACCACTGTCACTCGTTCATTTGAATCGACGTTATTAGTTATTAACTTTTATGAATTTTAGTAGTAATGCGAACTACCTTGCCAACCGTCTGGTATATTTTACAAGTCTTAATATTATTATATAAAATATCAAACTTTCTAAATGTAAAAGAAGTTTGGCAAACTAATCAGTTCTATGTTCTGAGACGAACCGTTAATTATTTTTATAAGAAATCATTGTTCTCAAGTAAGTGACATTTATCTTTGTCTTTTTGAGAATAAATTATATTAAACCTTAAACGAACAGCCTCAATAATAGTCGATTACTGTAGCACAGGTTTATATACCTATTTCAGGCACCAGTCTCACAAAACAGGCTTACCTCTAACCTTTATCATTATTTTTAACTGTATTTATTTTAAAAATTTATTGCTTTATATTTTTATATTTATGTGTTGTGAGAGAATTAAATAAACAATTTGTATTTGTATTTGTATTTGATTTACTTATTTCAAAATCAACCCTATACTTTCAGTACACAACTATCTAGACGAGTACGAAGTCCCAGGTGTAAAATTATTCCGTCCCTGCCACAAATAACCAAACCGCATGCAACCTATGTCCATAACCAGACGTAAAGGTGACAAACAGACAATTTTCTCTCCTGTCCAATGCAAATGAGGACATTTGACATCATGTCACTAAATTTTCTTCATAAACAACCCTTATTTTCAAAGACACAAAGTCCAAATTACCTTTTTGATCGGCCGAAGTAACTTTGTTGTTCTTTCACTGAAACCAATAAAGTAATGCAGATGATCGACATTTTATGTTAAAGTGGGAAGAGTTATTTTTGCTTGGTTCGAGTGGATAGCTAACTTTGTTTCAGGTTTCGTTGGTCTCACGTGGGATTCTGAATAAAGTGATGACCCTAAAGCAGTGGCGTGTGAATTATAGGGTTGTCAAGTTTTGCAAAGTGAGGTGTTCCTGCTATTTTGATGTTACGAGGATTTTACCTTTTTGATGAGCTGACTCATTCAAGAGTTATTTCTATTTGCAACTATACAATTTATTATAAGACAGCTGTATATAAGTATATAACTCTTAGACCGCAGTGGGTTAAAGCCCGCTTGTGACAGAGAGGTTGCGGGTTCGATCCCCGCTGCGGGACAAATATGTGTATGGTCTGCAAATATTTATCTCGTGTGTGTGTTTTCTATGTATAATAAGTATGTATTTACAAAATATGGTTTTGAATAAGAGTCTATGCACACGACGTTTTTCGAGCAAGCAGTCACTGCGCGTTTTAGTGTAGTGCGTCACCTGCTAGTTTGCAGCGCGTTTTTTAAACGTAGCGTGCACAGGCTTTAAATTGTTTTAATTATCAGTTAGTGCCAGTACCGTCTCATTAACTTTGTTTAAATAATAGCTTAGTGTCTGAAACAGAAAAAGGGACTTTCCTGAAACAATCATCTGTTTTATCACGACCTATTCACGTAATAAATACTTACAGAAATAAATATGACTAACTATAAGTCGGGACTTGACATTTCAACCACAACATTATCTGGTTCTAAAAAAGCTTTAATGCTTAATTTAGGGCTAGATAGCTTTGTAAAATATCCATCAATATTTATATATTAGTTAACTGATGATAAATCAGTTGTAGCGGTGTAGGTATGTGCTATTACATCAAATGTATCAAAGTGAAATATGAATTTTAATCTTCAGATTTTGACTATTAATAAAATCTGCTCTTACTAAAAGGCAAAGTCTATTCACGTAAAGCCACGTGCAAAGGCTTGTCACTTTAACGTCATAAAGTTTACGAAAAGTAATAAGCTTCAAAAACTATCAAACCCCTTCCAATCTACCTGCATCTTTACGAGCGTCCATACTCCATTGAATGCCATAGATTTTCATGGCTACAGTCGATAGACGTATAGCCCGGCCAATTTATTATATCAGTTTCACGGTTGAGTGAGCCGCAGCGTCGTTCTACGTCAAACAGGTATGATTTAAGACGGCTAGCGTGGCCTAGGCAGACTTGGACGCTAAATTAAAACTAGGAAGTCACAATGGAGATAGTTTGAGATGAATGGACAAGGATAACCTGGGGGAAAACTGGAATTTTTGTAGCAGTATGAATATTTTGATTCCTAACATTATGAAGTAATCTAAATTTTAATCAGCATTTCCATCCAGCGTGGCAATGCTGCCAGTTTCTTGTGCACGCTTCCGTCTGGCAGTGGTTTGGATCAGTTGAGCTACCTATAGATCGTTTGTAACGGTCCTTCGGTGGCTCAACTGGTTCTAATTGTATTTTGTACAGTTATGTAAATATGTAGTAGTTTAGTTTCTGTAAATAAATTTTACTACTATCAAGCTTAGTTGAACGAACCGAGGATTATCCGATCGAAAGCTATCTCATTTAACTGACAACACGTATCTCAAAAAAATGTGACTGAACCATTGAGATGTATTAAGTATAGAGCCACAATCAGACAAATAAAATGTAAACGCCAAAACTCGGCGCACGCTACGTAGTGCGCAGAGTTTTTCTTTTTTGCGTACAAGCGACATTGAACATTAAAGCAAACGACATAACGTCTACATTCAAATGTCAAATGTCATTGTAGAACATTGAATTTGCACGCACATTTTTTGAGTGTTGTCAGCTATTAGATTGTGACTCTTTAATTCATCTCAATGAACTGAACCCCAAAATCCCTATACAATTAATCCGAAATCCCGACGCTACCAATATTTCACCTAACAGATAATTATATTTTCCGTAACTAGTAAGTAATACCAGCCCATAAATAGTTTGGTAAAACAATTACCCGTAAGGGTTGGAATAGTTTCAAAGGGTAAACCACCCCAATATTGGCAGGTGCTAATCGAAAAACTTCAGTACGTGGTTATTGACTCGCTCCAACTTTTCTAATAGACTGTTCTATTAGAGAAGAGGCCATCTTTTTACCTGATTGGATTTTGCGATTTTACAATGGAATTGTATGGAATAAAAAAACACTAAGTATATACATATTTCTCTTTATAAACTATTCCTTCTCCATACAAAGCTACTTCTTTATAATTATTTGTGCACAATGTAATATTTGTTTTAATTTGTAAGAAATTCCATAAATAACCATAACCCAATTATAATGAAAGATTTCTGTTCATATATTATCATAGGCTACACAACTTTTTATCCCAAAAATGAAAATGAAGTAGGCGTTCATCTTAAAATACAAACTCCATTAAGTACTACAATAAGAGTTATTAAAAATTAAGTGATCAAAGATTCTCGATTCCAATAATTCGTAAACACTGGAAACAAACTTAGGCCTTTATATCTTTACTAGATGATTTATACAGAGTCAGGAGTCAAGCTTTGCCTACACTTAACGGGACACTGTAGTGCCTGGGACTTTGTTGAGAGGGAATAGGCTTGCCCAGCACCTAAACCATCCTCTCAGCTAAGCCGGCCATATCCACAGGAAAGTCAATGGTCAATACGTGTGGGGCTGACTAGCCGCGGGTTTCTTCACGGTGTTTTCCTTCACCGTTTAAAGCTCGTGTTAAAGTGCATATAAATTTTTTGACACGAAAAGTCCATTGATGCACGACCGGATTTGGTAGTAACTAGGGATTCCACGAAGGTGCTTTGAAAAATGTAGGTAAGTACAAAAATGTCAAATTAAAGTCTCCACTTAGTAGTCCAGACTTAGCGGCCGTAATGCACGCCGGTCGTCGTCTGAATATCAATGCACCTGCACTAATGTTTACAAATACGGGGACTTTTTCATTTGGCCTAACTTTTAAGTGAAAAGTATCGTATGAAATTGTTCTACTTTTAGTTTTTCGATAGGTACTCTTACAAATATACTCGTACACACTTATAACCATGTCTATAATTACATTTGTCATAATAATTGTCTGTTTTTCTGTCATATAATTACATTTTAGGACAACGTATTTTTTTAGGTTTTTAGTAAGCAAACTCATACAAAAACTAAATTAATATAGATAGATAGATAGAAGATAGAAAATACTTTATTGCACACCATAATTTACAAATACATAAAAAACAACAAAAAACTTTCAATTATGACATTCAATCGGCAAATATGTATACTGATCATTCAATAATAAGTCAATAAAAAAAACATTTAAATGCATTGTAATGGTAAATTCAGTCCATCTCAGCCTCAAAGTCAAACTGATATTGTACACAAACGCCAGAACAAAACACAAGAGCAACAAATAACTCAACAAAAGTCAATGCGACTTAACTTACTCGTACGTATCTTCAGGGTACTTTTGACCCTTGATACAGCTATAAATCAGCGCACCTGACCGAGGGCACTTGTCCTTGCGTATAAATCTTAGTGACCGGGTGATAGCGACCCCGCTCTCATAAATATTGAACTATTGACTCGCGGGTTAGGCGGTTGTTAATGATAGCGGACTTATAGAACAGTGATTTGGAGTTTGGACATTTTGATAAGGGAAATTATGTTTGATTACAATGAAGTAGTATGTATGAGGCGGTAGTTAATTTTAGGGACGGAGTTTTTGAGTCGCCTAAGCCTCCGTCATGGCTGAACCAATTAAAAGCGGAGACCGGTTATTAAAAGCGCCCTACGAAACACGGAAGCGCTCAGCAGCTGCGGTCACTCATCCAAATTGTGATCGCTCAGAACGTCGCTTAACTTCAACGATCTATCAAGAAAGTGTGATAGTAGCATACTAAAAATAACTCAACAAATTATAAAACATATTTAGGAACAAAGAAAGAAACACATAAAAACATAAAATACCTACCTACACTTCTTAACCTAAACCTTTAAATTAGTAAAAGGGAACTCTGTATTCTATCCAAAGTATAGACTAACTAAACAAAAGAAGACATTCATATTTTAAAATAAAGAAAAAACATTGAAAGGTTATTGTTGGACGTACCATCAAAAGGATGTGCACTGTTCAGACGAATAAAATATCCTCAGAATTAGCTCAAACACCTAAATTAGATTACGCCAACTACCTTTATTCTTACACCAATACGAAACAAAAGCAGACGATGCAAAGGGGGCAATAACCGCGTTAGACAAGGAAGCTCTAATGAGCTTCATCTAATTATCGCGGCAGAGACGTGCGCCACTTGCTAACACCTGTATTATGCAGGCACTTGTCGCGAGCCCCGTGATCACAATATCGGGGGTCTTGTACAGTCAACGTGCAATATTTTATACAAAAAGATGGTTTCCACCCACAGTTGAATGTGCAGTTAAACTCAAAAATAAAAAAACCTGAATAATGCCATTTGACTATTTTTAAATAGCCTTAATGCTGTTTTATACTGTCCTCAATTTTAAGATTGATTTAAACGACGGATTTGCTATCACGTAAAAAATATTAATAAGTAATTGTGTCCATCAATAGCTTTTGTATGCATATAAAGTTTTATATACAAAAGGATAAATCTAGAGGACAAATATCGAAACCTTGATTTTGTTTTCTATAAATGCAGTTCTGTCAGCAATTTTAAAACAAGGTAAATATACCACTTAAACTGCAAGACGGTATTTTATAACAAATTATTTAATAAGCAACGCAGACAGAAAGTTTACTAAACGCAAAACAAAGTAGCAAATAGGTACACAGTCTAAGATACTTTAGAAACTGCAGAATTCATAAAAACTTCAACAATGCCTCATAACTGCCAGCCATCACTTTCTCATTTACAATCTAAACATTGACTCGAGCAGACGTGCAGCATTATTCACGCTTCACGCACAAAACGGCCTAAACGCTAAAACACAATTTATTAATTTGCAAAAAACGGGCGTCACCTGTCACGAGCCGTGACGTCGTGACGTGACAAGGACTCCCTAAGACGTGATGAATTGTGGAAAATAAAAATTACGAAGTAAACGGATAAAAGGGGTGGAAACATGTTTAATTTTTAATCGACTCGCTCTTTGAGAATATTTAATCTTGTTTCTTACCTTTCTTTACACTTTTTTGTTTCAAGAACTTAGTGGATTAAATTGTGTTACCGTGTTTTCCCCTACTCTATTCGAAGAATAAATTATTTTAAGGCACATTTAATAACGTTTTACAGAAATGAATCTAGGTACTTAATATGTTGTATTTTTAACAGGAACATACACGATGGTATCTTAGGGTCATCTAAACACTTCACATAGTTTTAGTGACATGGACGTAGGAGATTCCAATTTGCAGGTTGCTTTACCACGATGGAATATAATGGGGTTAAATACGTGTCAGTTGAAGACATACGATTACAATAATAAGCTTCAACTTTCTTTAAATGTCAGTTGTTGAACAGTTGTGTAGAAAATTGCATTACATTTAAATACATATAAAACTGCAGAATTCAGGTGACAAAAACATTTCAGACAAATTATAATTCCACTCTCACAAAAGCCCAAACTATTCTATAAAATGTCGCGTCACGCGTGACACGCGTCAAAAGCCGCGTCAGGTAACGTTCCCAATTTTTACCCGCTTTTTACACGCCATTTAAATGAAACTCGGGACGCGAGGCACGTCGCGCTTAATTTAGGCAATTACAGATAAATGCTTATCTCACTCTTATGGGTGCAGCGCGTATGTTGCGGGAATGTCACCGGTAAATCTTGCGGGTTTTTGATGAAGAGCTCGTGTTGGAATTTAGAGATAAAATTATACAGTGCTTGCTAATACTGTTGTGTACTGTGCGATTTTGACCAGAAAGCACTGTGATACTATCTTTTGGGTTCCATATAAATTTATAATTTGTCGCCTTCTAGATTTTAATTTTGTAAATACTTCAAAATGGGATAACCTATAACTACTAAATAGGACGATCATTGTGAAATACTATTTTGCAAATAAAATGCTGAGCAAGTTTATAAATTTGCACGTGCCTACCCCCGCTACGTATTCAAAGGCTCTTATTCGAAATCTAAGCATACAGTCTTTCAGTAACTGACAAGTAGCCGGAAAACAAGGAATAGTGTAATGGCAATTAGAGGGGTGGAGGTACATTTGTGGCGGAAAATATAATGTATATTTATTTTGTAAAGCAGGTACCTACATACAAGCCACTTTGACTATGTTTTACATTTCATCAGAGACACCGTAGCTCTTGCTACGCGGTGCTACGCCGTAGTAAACTCATTGACC
This sequence comes from Xanthorhoe designata, assembly GCA_963582015.1. Taxonomy (NCBI): domain Eukaryota; kingdom Metazoa; phylum Arthropoda; class Insecta; order Lepidoptera; family Geometridae; genus Xanthorhoe; species Xanthorhoe designata. The sequence goes on from OY757038.1 coordinate 642,376, forward strand.
TTAGCCGAATTGTCACATTTTCATGAATTTCTTTCAGCCCTCACTAAATAACAAAAGTAGGCCCAAAACAGCAAACTCAACAAAATGACGTACGAGCAAAACAACTGTTAGATTTATCACCAATCACGTAAAAAGGATAATACTAGCACCTTAGACCTCGGGGATGAATGAAAACTTTGAACAGAACAGCAGAAAACTTATAAACAAACATAGATTCGTCTGATCTATTACACTTACTTTCGTTTGATAAACCTTGGCATAGTAATTTCGAAGTTGAGATTATTTTTCAAATATCTTAATTCCTCCGAAAACTACCTACATAAATCTATATGAAACAATAATGTTATACCTAAATGAAAAATCTTACTCTAAATTAATGGCTTCGATAGGGTTTGAACCTGCGTCGCTCTTAAGCCGAGCTGCCTGACCATAAATTCAGTGATAGTCTACGGAACCACTTACGTCGAGAGCTGAAACTATTATTAGGAATTTAATGTTGTTCGTTGTTTGAGACACATAATTTGGCAATGCTTATTAATAATAAACTTATTTTTTTTGTAGCCATACGAAAGCGAAGCAGGGGTGGGTCGCTAATATATAATAATAATATTACCAAGCCACGAGCTTTAATGACTCTGAAGAATTTTTTGTGTAAGTTTTCAAGTTTTGAGCAGATTTGTGCAAACACTTGCTACACCGAGCATATTTCAACTCGTCGCCGATAAATCTCGAAATCCTCTGGATTGTACAGGCAGAGCGCCAAAATCTACAGATAAAGTAACACCTAGCGTAAGTGTGGAGTCGCATTAGAACAGGGCACTTAGTCACGATGCGACTGTAGATAGGTATCTACTGTGCACTATACATTTTTACTATTTTTTATGACTAATGGTGAAAAGATCAGTATTTTGGGCACTAGAACAACTTATATTGTGTTGCTCGTAGACCTGAAGCATTAAATTTTTTTTAAATGTAAAAAAAAATATACATAGGTACTTTTTGATAACTTTCGCATCGAAAAATTTATATGCGCTTTAACACGAGCTTATAACGGTGAAGGAAAACATCGCGAGGAAACCAGTTAGCTCTCTAATAGCGTCGATGGGCTTGCAACCTGTCACGTATGGAAAGTTAACTTCTGCAAAAAGTGGGCATGTACCAAATATGTATGTATTTGGACGTACCTCTGACTACCCCCTTAGACATCTTCAAAAATATCTAAAAATTGCCTAATGATTTGAAAGAAATATCTACCCGGGATACAGTCTTGATCATATTTCATTTAATTTTATTTTTAAATAAAATTGGCCAACTTAGACATTGCAGAGCAAGGGACGGGGGACACGAGAGGTTCCTAAAAAAATAATTTAAATTGATTGTTTATTTATTGTTATTCACTTGTTTTATTTTCGAAGCATGTGATGAAAAACACTTTTCATACAATTCACACAGGCAAGAATCTTGCATCGTGTAAGAGTTGATATTAGCATTAAATCTCCTTTGACTTCTTCATGTACCTCCATCAACTATCTTTCCCTAACTCTTAACATATTTATATGTATTTTTAATCTGATTTTCGTCGCAGATTACAATTTGTCGAAACGTGTTCCTTCACAAAAGTAATATAATCCACGTAAAATCACCAAGAATTTTTCTAAAAGAATAAACAAGAGCTATTAGAACTCAAATAACAATGCTTTTATCCCATCATAAAACCATTGTCGTACAAAAATCCATTAAAACACAATACCTAGTCCTTCATTTAACCTTTACGATCTAATTTGGCAGCGGTGGACCATTTGGCAGGGTCTGGCCATCGACGTTACATTCAATGTCCTCTACACCAGGTATGATGTGTCGGGTCGCGGGACAGAGCTTGCCAAGTCTGTGGGAAGCGGTAATAAAATATTGTTTGGCTTTCGTTCTGTTTGTTTTTCAATGGGGATTTTGATGCATGAAAATGTCATTATACGTACCTATTCATTTTATTTTTTTTATTTTATTTTGGCATTTTCATCTGAGCGCTTCCGTGCTTCGGAGGGCACGTTAAATTGTCGGTCCCGGCTTTTAAAGTCGTTAAGCCATGACGGAGGCCTTTAGGCGGCCTAAAAACTCCGTCACCAGAGTTGGCCACTTGCTCATACGAACGAACGAACGAACGAATTCATTTTATTGTTAGCGTATATTGGCCCAATATGTTCTATCCTTAGCCACATTAGGCCAATCTGGAAAATGCATATCTGATCAGTTAGTTGCTATAAATAAATAAATAATAAATAAATATCCTTGGACATTCCACACGGCGTCATCTAGCCCCAAGCTAAGCACTTTAATGCTTGTGTTATGGTAACCAGATGACTGATAAACTAATAGATACATTTTTTTTTGTAAATACATACATATTATACATAGAAAACACCCAGACACGAAACAAATATTTGCAGATCATGCAAACATTTGTCCCGAAGTGGGTATCGAACCCGCAACCTCTGCGTCTCAGGCGGGCTTTCGCCCACTGCGCCACAGAGGTCGTCGATACATTAGTTTTTAAATGTTTATGAACTAGTGGTGTATGATGTCGAATGGCGAACTCTAGTGATTGATTATTTAGGCTCCTTGAAGAAATCAAAATCAAAATGTATTTATTCAGTACGATCGTATAAAGACCACTTTGACATTCACGTTCTTAAAACTAGGTGATTCTACTGCCTGTTCCAACGCGACTCCCTACACCAGGGAAAGAATCAGGCAAGAACCTGGTGGTGTGGGCCTAGCTTTTTTTTCAGCGGTCCAATCTTAATACTAAGTAAATATAAACTGAGTTGGAGCACGTTTAGTCCCAAGCGTTTTTGTCATCAAAGTACCTAATCTGATATTTTTTAATACGCTTTTTTTAAAAGATGACGTTTAATGAGGGTTTTAAATTTATTTATTGATAGTTTCAGCAAATCGCTTGGAACTTTGTTATAGAAGCGTACACATTGCCCTTTAAATGATCTTTTAACTTTTTCAAGCCTAATTAAGCCTTCGTCATGGCTTAACGACTTACAAACCGCAACAGACTATATAACGTGCCCTACCTGTCTGTGTTCCTAACCTCACTTTGTTTGATTGGTTTCCCATCGGACCTTGGGTATCACCGAAAAAAAGCTAGACCTAACGCCTTCTTTGAATTATCAAAAAACTAAATTAGAATTATTAAAATCGTTAAGCAAGATAGCATGTGTAAAAACTACGAGTATTCGACTTTATTGTTATTTCACAAGTTCCGAGGTATCTTTTCGAAATTCTTAAAGAAACAAAGGTCTACCGGACGATGTCGACTCGGCCGGACGGACACGATTGGCTATTAACGGCGGGCCGTAAACGGCACCGGACAGATACCGGCCATCCGATTATACCGGTACGATTCGGGTAGGGGCACACTGAGAGCTGTTTATAAAATAAATTAAAGATAAAGATAAGATAAAGATAAAGATCATTTATTTGCATAAACATGTGTAAAATATAAACAGTCTTTTTTTTTATTTGACTACTTTAGAAATAGTCTTTCTAAAAACGCGATCACAATTCATCGTCGGGAAATAATAAAAGGTAATACGCGATAAAATCCTGTAAATTCAATTTAAAAGCATAGTACTTTAGAAATAGTGATATAATGTAAATATAAATGAATGCAAGTTTGTACATTTATTTCTTTTGCAATTACTGCCGACACGACTTGTGCCGGGTTCCTATATCCAACGTACGGATGTCCATAGGTCGGTCGTCATAGCAACGTTGTTTATTCAACACAAAATGTATGAGACTTTTTGACAGATAACAACGTTGAAGACGATCTACGCACGGACATCCGTTAGTTGGATATAGGAACCCAGCATTAGTGGGTGTTAACAATAATGAGGTATCGTTTCTTGATAAAAAAATTCGCAGGTTTCTTATACGATAATTTTTAAATAAAATTGGCACATGGTGCTTCTTAAAAATGAGTTTTCAAGGTGTTTCATGCAGTGGAATTTACGTGTAGAATACTTTTAATTAACCTAACACTTGTTCCAACATAACAAAAAGATAGTTAACATTTTCATTGCATGAATAAAGTTAGAGCCTCAGTTACAAGCGTCGGTGGTGTAATGGTCAGCATAGTTGCCTTCCAAGCAGTTGATCCGGGTTCGATTCCCGGCCGACGCACATTTTTGTATTCAAAAGGTGTTTTATGTGTGTGTTGTTTTATGCTTTTGTTTACTCATTTGTTAACAAAATCAAAACGTAGTACAATGTATAAAAATATTTTATTTATTGATTATTTTTATTTAGTTCTCTCTCAATGTGTTTCCCATTTCTCGTACCTTATTTTATGAGGATTATACGATCAGCTTCCACCTTGTCAACGTTCTTACACATACCCAGGTTGGACATTGTAACTACTACCAAGTTCAATTCATCACTAGTTTTTATCTATTCTCTACGAAGTACGGTTCAAATTCCCGTGACCTAGGTGTATAAGGCTTGTGTAAGTAAGGTGGAGTAGGGAATTGACTTACCCTAGATAAGGATGGTAATGGCCAATTTTTTTTCTCTACCAAATTACGTTTGAGCGGTAACGGGGTCCTTGTTTACCTTTATTTTGTTTTTCTATTTTATGAGGGAGTCCAGGGCTTATTGGATTAGATAGTTCTATATGGAATATGTATAATGTTATTGGATTTGCAACGATAGTAGATACGTTGATACTTACAGGCAAATTAATAGCCTATAAAATATATTCGTAAGTTTATGAAAACTGAGTATTTATTAAGGTACATTTTTAAGAATTTTTTTCATGATTACCTCGGCTTTGCTCGCATGGTTCCTGCCGGGATACAAAATAGTAGTCTTAAATTATTCCAGGTATAAACAATATTAGATTCCATATTTACAAGTTGAAAGAGTAACAAACATCCATACAAATTTTGACGTTTATAATATGAGTAGCATACCTTTATTGCACTATTTTCATAAGGGTCATTCTCTTGATTCATCAACTTGGTTTTTTAATGTTTTTTTACTTTTGTGACTGGTTCTTAATATTTTTATAACATTCGGGCAAATACTTAAAATAAGCGTGAATTTACGGTGTCGCGCTACAAGTTTCTTTAAAGTTTACTATTTTCTCCCCATTCCAACACTTGAGCTTTTTATCAGCGAACACAATAATGCCTTGTTTTTTTAGAAAGCGGCTGCCGCCTTATCAAGCTAAGATTCCGACAGTCCGAGGGAATGTCTACATAAGCTTGAATAAAATAAATAAATATCCTTGGACATAATTCTGATAATTCAGAATATTTTAGCTGTCTCAATTTTGTCGGCTTACATTATAGCATTCACATATAATTATCAAAAGCAACGCGCATCGTAGGCGGCAGCGCCAACGTTTTATTCCACGTATCTCAGGAGCCGGTGCGTTTTCGAAGCAACCTTAAGACTCCGCCATTATGTATGAATGATAAATATTGAGTAGGTACTTATTTGGTCTGTGAGATGTCTGTCGTACTTTAATGCTGGTTCAGCTTTCTTCAGTCTCACGTTTGTCGATGGAGTATTAACATGTATATTGACCAACTTATAGCAGTCACAGAATTACCAAAACCTCGTAGGTACGGCAACGCCAACATTTTCATTCCACGTATCTCAGGAGCCGGCGCGTTGCCAAAGCGACCTGTCGGCCGCGACACTCCGCGATTTATACCGCTCGCTTTACTTACTCGGGAATTGTTACTGCTGTCTGTTTCTTAATGTTTCTTTGCCATATCATGATTCTTTAGCAGGAAAATGACTCGTATTTAGATTTATTAAACAAGTCCAAAAACCATGCGTATAAAAATTCCTTATAAGAAAATTAAATATCATAAAACTTTTACATTTTACGGCTTATTTGAGCCAATAAATAATAAATAAAGCCTTTTATTTCTATTCAATAAGTTTTTTTTGTTATTCCCGTATTATTGTTTTAAATTCGAACTTTAATCTTCACATAAACTAGACAACAAGTATTGAAGACATTTAAAGAAAAATATCTACTCTTTCTCAAGTTATGCGAGGTTGGACGTAACCAAAGATCAACTTGTTAGCAAACCATTCATTGCAATTAGTTCAATTGTGTATAGTGAATTTTATGTTCAAAGTTTGGCCAACTGTGCAAACTATGAAAACTTGCAATGAAAACTATGATTGTGATAGATAAAATAAGCACAGTATACACATGCGTCGGTGGTGTAATGGTCAGCATAGTTGCCTTCCAAGCAGTTGATCCGGGTTCGATTCCCGGCCGACGCATATTTTTGTTTTTATGCTTTCTCCGAATAGTTTGTTTGTTGTAAAAAGTTACTCCACTTGCCATAAACATTGACTGAAAAGAATATTGAATTCATTTTACTTTTTATAAAATTACTCCGTGTCGATTATCACAATTCTAGAGTTCAGCTAATCTTTATTTGATTTAACTATAGTTTTACCTTCGTTTGATATATAATTTTGTCATTTTAGTTTTTAAGTAATGGCAAATATGTTAATGTTATTGTAATAATACACGGGAAGTTAATAACGTAAAATATCGATAAAATACCGACATTGTTTGTGAGAGAAACAAATAAACAATTTGATTTGATTTGTATGTGAGACGTGCCCACGAGATGTACTTGACATTAGGTTCGAAATTACCTATTTTTTATTTTTATCGTAATCGTAGCCGTCTTTGATAATTCCCCTGAAAAATCTTAATTCCAACAAAGTAATATTAAAGTTTGCCTACACAGAGGTACATTTTTAAGCTATAAAGTACAATATTGTAGCCCCCTAACAGGTGAGCATAAATCACTTGTCTAGACGAGCTTTATGGCTCTGCTGATACACGCACTATTATACAAAATAGTGCCTTTATAACTTTTACATGATTTCGAAAATCAAATGAACGTGATGCATACATTGAGGTAGTATTAGTAACTCAATGGATGCATAGTATAAAACCAAATCGCTTCCTATTGTTTGTGCTCTTTAGATCCTTCATACTACGCTTCTGATTTTAATGCGGGTTACTTAAATAGACAAAGTAAAAAGGAAGGTTAATATATTATTGGGTTGATAAAAAAGTATCTATATAGTATCAGTCATCTGGTACAGCATTAAATTGCATAGCTTGGGACTAGATGACGCTGTGTGGAATGTCCAAGGATATTTATTTATTTATTATTATTATATAAGTTTTCAAATCCTTACTCGAGATAGGTACTATAGGTACAGTAGCATAGTATAAATCGCACGACTTATTCCTATTTGTATTTTAACCAGTATTAAGTTTACCTAGACGCGTACAATTTGTATATTCAGGTCACACTCTCCTCATAAACATTGCGGTCACAAGGTGTTCCATAGAAAAATAGTGCTATTTATTAAAGGGTTTTTTGTGAGAGTACCATATTCAACTATAGGTAGATGTAGGTAAGTCGGAAATAGAAGTTAGTAACAAGTTTATTTCTTAGAAATATAGAAAAAAGTAAAGTACGAGAGCTTTTTAGAAAAACGCAGATAAAAATTAAGAATAACAATCAAGTATCCTAATATTATTATCATCTGAATGCATAAAAAAAACTTTCTAAAAAGAGGCATCTCCCTGGAGGAGATATGCCTAAAGTAGGTATATGAGAGAGTTTATGACTATAAATTACATTAATAGAAAAATCAAACAGTCAACATTATGAGATGTTAAAACTAAATAAAAATATATTTATAAGCAAAATAAATATTTACAATGTCATCAAACGAATTGCGAAACTTAAGTGGCAATGGGCTGGTCATGTCGCCAGGAAACAAGGCTCGTGGTGCAAAACGCTGGCCGAGTGGAGACCATGGGATGAAACACGTCCAAGAGGCAGGCCGCAAATGCGTTGGTACGATGACATCAAAAGAACAGCTGGAGTAAAATGGATGGAAACTGCACAAACCGAAGAGAATGGCATAATATGAATGAGGCCTACACCCTTAGGGTTGAATGTTGACAGTGAACGCCGTCTCCTGAGACACAGTTTACACTAGTTCGGGGGACGGTGAACATTTAATACGAGCACCGTCTACGCGTCAAGAGCATAGCTACTGTCTCTAATTAGTTTTAAGCAGGTCGTCTGGAAGAAATCGCTTAGTCGATAAGACCGCCTTTTGTAACAAACATTGTAAAAGATTTTTATTTTTATTTTTATTCTTTATTTTTATTTACCTACTATTAACTCTATGTTGTTGCAATAAAGTTCTTTATTATTATTATTAAATGCGGCTAAGAAGAAGAAGAGAAATATACAAACACAGATTGCTGGAGGTGTACGAAGCGTTAGCCTGCGGGAGGCTGGGTTGTACAGACTCTAATACTAAGACAATGCAACAGAGAAGATATCAAAACAAAATATTAAAACTGATAAAACAAACTACGTCTCTAAAGTTTAGTTTTTGAAAATGTGTTCATACACGTTTAGTTTCTGCTTACTCTGCCAGCGTTCATACATCCAGGTACTCTCTAGACCTATAGACACATCACTCTACGAGGTCCTGTTAAGTCCGGTCACGTCTCGCCGGCCAGATTCAGAGGTGTAGTTCTTTGATATGAAGTTTTCGAAAGGGCCCATATTGAAATCGTGGGGTGCGCGTGTTTTTGTTCAGTTGGGAATTGATCGGATGTAAGTTCTGCTGATTTGTTTTTGATCGGCTTTTGATTCTAGATCCTTCTTTGACTAAACTTTCTATTGCGTAGATGTGGTTCGGTGAGGTATCAAATTGTTTATCTTTTAAGATTATTGTCAAAGAATATGGGGCTGATTAAGCTGCGGGTTGCGAAATATCTCATGATACGGCCAGAATTCAAATCCCAATTATAGATCAAATATCGAGGTACTTACCTACCTTCTATCCTACTCGGACAACACTGTTCATTAAAATAAATAATCGAATAGAAAAAAAGGTGGTGGAGTTTAGTTAAGCCCAAAGCATGCCAACTTCTTCAGATCAGTCATATATCAAACAAAGTTTTTAAATCTTTTCTAGCTAAGATACCACAGCCATCGAAGTAAATTCAGCTGAATGTCTAAGGTCTATAATATAACAATTAATTGACGCCTAGCCCCCTAACTAGCTCCCCATTTCCCCAGTAAAGTATTTCCACCTGTCAAGTTAACCCGAGCAAGATAAAGAGACCAGTTAACGGGCGCTTATCCACGATCTTACGTCTTAATTTATTCGTGTAACATCTCGTCTGAGATTAAAAATGTTAATTCAGGAATTATTCAGAGTAATTTATTCAACTACCCTCGGGGACGTACCTTCAAGGTAGCTACAGGGAGGTTATTTCACCACTTGTAAAAGGGTAATGTGACAAATTCAAAGTTAGGTGTACGTTTATACAAACTTCAAACCAATAAATCGTCCCTGTAGTTGGAAAACTAAATAACTAACAAAACCAAAATCGGGAGAAAAACGCAATTTACTATTTTTTTGCGCGTAAAATGGCTATAAAATTTTGTTTGGTAACATTTTTACTATGCATCTTTTGCTATGTTATAGATTGTTATTTAACCTTTTTTTCAATCTAACAGTCTTATACGTTAGCTCATTTGTTTGTAAGAAAAAAAATAAAAAGCGACTATGTAATTTTCCCTCAACAAAGTTTCAAAGTTTTTAAGCACTTATTTATTTTTTCATGTCAGTTGTTTAGTTCTTCTTCGTCAATGTTGTCCATACAACATAAAAAAGCTAACATTAAGTGCCTTTATTTAATTTTCCTACACTATCTAATTAATAATATGACCTATTATTTATTTATTTGACTCCTATTTCCCTATTATTCTACCCATGGGTAAGGATTTTAATAAAACTAGTTCTTTGTTTTTAAATATCATCATCATCATCATCCGCAGCCCAATCTCTCCCACTGCTGGGTGTAGGCCTTCCTTCGTTCTTGCCATTTCTCTCGGTCCTGCGCTTGCCTGATCCACTGCCGGCCCACGACGCTGATAATATCGTCGACCCATCGCGCTGCTGGACGTCCGACGCTTCTCTTGCCAGTCTTCGGCAACCATTCTGTCAACGTTTTACACCACCTGGCGTCATCACGTCTTGCCAGGTGCCCAGCCTAACTCCATTTGAGTTCCATTTCCCGGATACCGACATCCTTGACCTTGGTTCGTCTTCGGTTCTCGGTATTTGGAACTCGGTCTACAAGCTTAATGCCGAGCATGGCACGCTCCATGGCACTCTGAGCAACCCTCATTTTGTACACAGCCTCCTGGGTGAGGGTCCATGTCTCGGCACCGTATGTCATGGTGGGCAGTACACACTGGTTAAATAGACGGGTCTTCAGACACTGTGGGACGTTGACAGATTTCAGAATGTCGTCGAATTTTCCGAATGCAGCCCACCCAAGCTGTACTCGCCTTTCGATCTCCTTTTTCTTATGGTCCTTGCCAAAAAAAAGAGTATGTCCAAGATAAATGTATTTTTCCACCATTTCCAACTGTAACAGCAGAAACTGCGGTGCCGGAGAGATTTCCCATCACTTTCGTCTTGGACATATTCATCTTTAGTCCTACCTCCAAAGACGCATCATACAGATGTTGTAGCATGAGCTGGAGATCTTCGAAACTCTCTGCAAAAAGAACAAGATCATCCGCGAATCTTAAGTGTGACAGAGAGAGACCATTGATGTTGATTCCAAATTTTTCCCATTCAAGCATTTTTACTACATCTTCTAAAACTGCTGTAAAAAGCTTGGGTGAAATAGTATCTCCCTGTCTCAGTCCCCGCTTAATCGGTACAGGATTCGTTAGACTATGCACTCGAGCTTGCAGAGTAGCTGACGTGTACAGCTCCCGGAGCACATCCACACATCCACGTGAATCGATATGGCAGCTATAGAGAGCGTGGAACACGGCTCAATGTTCGACACTGTCGAAGGCTTTCTTGTAATCGACAATGGCCATAACAAGGGGCCTGGCTTTTTGACGGGAATTCGAGGTGCCATGTTGCCTTTTTTGTTTTATTTTCCAAAACTTGTGTTTTAGCGAATATTAATGTGTAATAATGGTGGATTATTAACTGTTAAGTGTTCGTGAACGTACATAAGTGTGGGCAAATGAAACAAAACTGGATATCGTTGCATTTCGAGTTCTCTCAAATAGTCCGTGAAAAGCTTTAGTAAAGATCCCACATCTTTACTGACGCTGACTATGACTTTGACTTGACCTTGACCGTGACTAAACTTTAAACTAACTAAAAACACATGGTAGTGGCTAAATGCGTGGCACAAGCCGTGCGAAAGCCAAAATAAAAGAAGTGAAGTGAACAAGGGGCCTGTTATACTCGTGACACTTTTCCATCAGCTGCTTTACCATGTGGATATGGTCGATTGTCGAACAACCGCTCCGGAAGCCGGCCTGCTCTACGGGTTGAGCTTCATCGAGTTGGCGTGTAAGGCGAATGGTGAGAATTTTGGCAAACAGCTTGTACACCTGTGATAGTAGGTAAGCTAATTGGACGGTAATTGTCCAATTTTACAATGTCACCTTTTTTGTGCATTATGTGTAGGTACTATTGCATTTTTCCACTGTTCCGGTGTGCGAGCTTCGTACAAAACCATGTTAAAGATTTCCACGAGAACCTTAAAAACGGGAGTTCCACCTGCTCTAAGCATTTCGATAGTAACTCCATCCTCCTCAGGAGATTTATCTGTCTTCATGGCGTAGAGAGCTCTTGTAGACACACGGCAAGATAGGTGGTAAGATTTCCGTGTCATGGTGTGTTCAATTGGAGGAGCTCTAACGCCATCAGGTGAGTTTGGTTCTGCTGCATTCGATGCGTAAAGTTTCCCCTAGAACTCTTCCACAATAGTTACGATTCGGCTTCGATCAGTTACAGTAGTTCCGTGATCATCTTTAAGTTTTAATAACTGTTTAGATCCAGTACAAGTTTTTCTACGAAAGACTTTTGGGCCTCTATATGCCTTAATGGTGTTATTAATTATATTTGTGTTAAGTCTCTTCATCGATCGATGAAGCAATTTTTATACTGCCCCTTTTCCCGTTAATTTTACCATTTGTGTTTCTGCTTGTGTTCATTTTGTGTTTCTGCTGGTCCAATAATATTGAACAAAGTCTTATATTAAATTTTACCTAATCTAAAATTCAAAACAGTTAGAGAGATTTAGTAGAAAATTAAATAAAGGTACTTTTTTAATTTAAATAGTATCTATATAACACATTCATGTTACACGAAAATTATATAAATGCTCTTGTTTAATTATTCCTAACTGCATTGTTCCTGTACAGCGTAGAAATGTGTCGAAGGAAAACTGAATAAGTAAACTTATGCATTTTATTCGCTGCAAAGTAACGCATAATTACACTTAGCTATTTTATTGCCGAGTTAACTACTTCTCCTTCGCTATTTTTTTATCATTACCTCAAAATTCATTTTTCCATCTTTGACGTCTTGGCAGGTTCATTTTTGTTTATTTTTTTATTGAAATATGATATCAAAACTTTAGTAACACAGAAAGATGCAGCTTGAATTGGACTTTATGAAAGTGCAATAAAGTCGATTTGGCAAAATGTGTTAGTTATTTAGTTTTCCAACTACAGGGACGAAATATTGTGTTGGTTTAAAGAACATTTAAATAAACTTTCATTATAACCTAGTATGAATGATGATGGTGGCGACCGTTTTTTAATCATTAGGTTCATTGAATATTTTTATGTGAGTGCCTGTGATTTTTCTATTCTTAAATTTATATTACACACATGGCCGTGCTATGAAAATAATCTGAGTACCTATGTACCTACACTCGTATGACCGCTGATCATTTTTGTATCATTCTTTTGATTTTTGTAATGTTTGCATTTAAAGGGTCTTTTATAATGATCGACTGCATAAATACATTATAATGTAATAAGCTTGAAAGTACATCAGCCTGTACATCAGACAGCGCGTCTACAGTGATATCTTCATTAACCTAGCAGATAGCGTAATGCGATGCTAAATAATGCCAATTCGATTCATTGTGCCCCCACAGAGGACACCTGTGCTATCTACTGAATTACATTATTATATCAAATTCAAATTGTTTATTTGTTTCTCTCACAAACATAAATAAAAATATATAATAATTTTAAAAATAAAATAAATACAGTTAAAAAATTATGATAAATTCAAACAATTGTAGGTTAGAGGTAAGAACCTGTTTTGTGAGAGACTGGTGCCTGAAATAGTGCTACAGGTCACCAGTGCCCTATACTCAACTAATTTACATCTAAACTAATAAATTTTGAAGAAATATTTCCTATATCCTTAAAGTTGAACAGATTTGAAAGTATTTTATTTCACTGAAGGGCTGAAGCTCGCTTTTGATAATATCAAATGCGGTCTTCGAATGGATGGGTGACTTAAAATATAAAGGCTAAATATAATCAAATTGAACTGACACATAGACGGAAATAATTTATGTGTTTTTTATATGATTTATCTTTATGTGCGATGTAGGTGGATTAATCTACAAAACAAAATGATTGCTCTGGTCTCGAAATTTTCGCACTCAAAAATGTCGAAAACTGGTAGTGAGGAAATTAGGGGTATAAATTGGAAATTAATTTATTTCCACATCCCCTTTACTACATACAAATATAGAATATCATATTTAGAATCAAAAGAGTGGTCAACCAAACGCTTAAAAACTTTAAAGATTGAAGTCACTATGACCGCTGCAGATTCGGATTAATCGACATGAGTGCACTGTCTTTTTCAATATTAAAAACATTCTAATAAAACTTCCACGTCACGTCCAGAAAGGCCACATTTATCACAAATCAAAATGAACTCCAACATCAGGTGGCGGCCGCCGGGAATATTTTAATACGGACCCTTCGCAATCATTTTATTTTCATACGGGTCTCTCAGGCCCCGAAGGTCTACCTTCGTGATTTGCCATTCAAAGCGAGACGTGACAGCGCATCAGGTATTGGGATCCGGTGACCGTAGGGTTAGATAATACTGTTGACAGATAGTGGGCTACCGATTGCGAAAATCAATTTGTTTTATGGGTTTCTTGTGTTTTCTTTGGGGAAACTTAAACTCCTGTTTAAGATGTGGCAAACTGTTACAGTTAACTTTAAAATAATTCATCACGGTTGGTTATTCAAGGTACTTACCTAATTCCAGGTATGATAGACCCTGAAATAACTACGATAGTAGTACGCCCGAGATCTCGCGCACCGTTGGTTGGTGTTTTATGTTGTACTTACTTGCTTCTGACTACCTACTATTTGTAAATGGTATCAATCAATTAGTCACCTGTACAGACGGTAAACATTTATATAAATCTGGTGCTATGCTTACAGACCTAAATAGTGTATTTTAAACAGTACTTACTACTAAAATCCACCCAAATCGCATAAACATTGAACCGTCACCAGCATTTATCCCGTATTCAAAAGTTAATAGATCACAGGTCGTGAGGCTGAAAACTATTCCCGGCTGGCCGGCACTAAAACAGCAATAAAGCCCCGTATATTACGCAGCCAGGTGACTGATTCACTGCCTCCACAATGACCCTTGACAAATGGTAATGGTGCGGTGTCGCGGCCAACGCATTGATGCACCTCGATGTGTGAAACTGCTTATACATTTCCAAAAATTGAATTAATTATACAAACAAAGACAACGCCTAGAATATTGTAAATAGCAAAGTTCATTCGATCACAAAATAAAAAACTATTTTTTTTTAACAACATCTTACAATGAAAACATCGCTTCTTATATAAATAACATGGCATCATAATATTTTAAGGTACAAAGATTGAAAAATACACAAAGTTTTCTCGAAAAAACAGGTATAAAAACTTTTTATTCCTGTAGGCTTTAACTAAAATGGAACGCGAATTCTCGAAAAGTAGTAAAGCCAAGGTAAAGTGCTGTGAAAGTGCAAATTCCAAGTTCAGGATCGTGTTAACTGACAGACAATTCCAACTGCCAAGGTGGACTAACTTTGCGAATGGAATGATAATAATAAGGATGGCGGGGACAATCTGATTTTATCGATATCGATAAAATATTATGTTAAAAAGTGACGTGCAAAACAAACGTGTGCTTTATTTCAATAATAATTATATTATGATATTTATTTTAGTAGTATATATTATATGGACCTTGAATTAAGTATTTTACATCTTGTTACTAAACTTTAGTTGCCTGAAGTAATTATTATAATATAAAAAAATATTTTATTAATTTATTTTTTGATTTCTATATATTTTTTACATGTAAAAAACAACCATTAAATTACCATTAGGTATAATAATAACAATCATCAAATAATAATAATATTTTTCTGGATATTTTATACAGCGTACCTAGTGTGATCGCTCTAAACTTACTGAAGCATTGAATAGGACCTTCGCGATTATATTAGCCTAACATTCTCGCAATGAAAATTAATTATAGCTAGACAGCGGTTTTTTTTAATACACATTTATGTGTTGTTCCAACAAAAAAATTATAATAGTTAAATTATCGATATCGATAATGTTTTCCTGCCATCCCTATTTCAGTAGGGAAGCGGGGAAAGTGAATTCCTTTCACCTGATAGAACGGTTATTAGCCGATTCGATGTCCATTCCGATCCTAATAGAGGTATAATAAAAGCGCCATCTTACTTTTTCCTTTATTTGCAGGGGGGCAGAAATAAAGTTTTCTCATTCAATTTTCTTCTCGTAGCTTTCTCTATTTTGTTTGGTTTTCAGAGTTCCACTGACTTTAATTTATAAATGAGTTTGATTATTGTGAAGATTGAATGATATCTGCAAAAATGGTTTCTGGCGGTCTATGGCATACCTACCCTTAGTATTTAAAATACTCGTTTATAAGTTCAGACAAAGTGAAGAAATTATTTACCTTTATAGAAGATGGATACTCATCTATATGGATCACTAGATGACGCCGTGTGGAATGTCCAAGGATATTTATCTATCTATCTATTCTATATACTTTGCACCAATTTGTAGCTTAGACTTTCCGAATTAACATAGGCTATATTTTATCAAGGTAGGTACCACGTGAGCGAAGCGATGGGCAAGTTAGCTAGTTATTTATAATTAAAAAACTATAATGAGATAGGTAATGAACCACCTGTAACAACTGCTGCTGGAACGTCTCATCCAAACTCATTCATCGAAAAAAACCAACCATCTTTGGCTAAATCCTATTAGCCTGCAAAGAAAAATAGACTCAATAATAAATATTATAAAGTTTAGTTTTATGTATTCAAATCGCAATAATAGTAACGATTCCTATGAAAATTACACATTCCTGAAACGCATCGCACAAGGAAAAGATCTCGATCAAACGAAACGTATTTTTGATTTTCCTTTTTCTCTCACGTTTTTTCCACGCGGCGTGTTATAAGGTCAAACTGCACTTAAGTATGCACCAGCGCTGAATGTGAAATAAATACTTACGCTTGTAAAGAAATACACTTGTTTTTCTTGCGTTAAACTCCTGTGGTTCAACACTGTTTTTTAGGAAACATAATTAAAAATGTGATACAATCATAACACATTATCTGTAGTCTTTTTCACCTTCATTATTAGAATAGTGTGTCAGGATCGTAGCTTTTTGGAAATCTGCCTTGGAAAACATTCAATTTTCCTGTCATCAAAGGGCTCTTAATGGTTGGGCAGAATATTGCACGGTTCATCATCAATAATCATCATGTTCCTTTAATCCCTAGAAGTCTTAGTAAACTCTTAGTAAGTAAAACACGGCGTTGAAATAAAATCTCATCATTTTTATGCAGTGTCTTCAGAAAAACATAATATTAGGATGACAATTGATGATGAATCGTGCATTATTATGTAGCCGAACCGTTAAGAGCCCTTTAATGACAGGAAAATTGAAAGTTTCCGAGGAAGCGACAAAAAGTTGGGCAACTCGTAAAATACTCGCGATAATGTGACATTAATGTTTGTTATCTGAGGTGAGATGGACTTATTTGTGTTTTTTTCTTCTGCATTTTTTTATTACTGGAGCTCAAGCCACGCTATTTTGGAATTCGTTTTTTATTAAACGTACCTGGATGACTGACCTTGGCACGTTTATTTTTTAAATTGCCTGAAATAACGGATAAAACGATATTTTATTTTGAATTAATCCTGAAAACAATTATTTATTTCAACCTAAATTGTTTCATCGGGTTTCCTCATGTAAGTTTCTACATAATTCCTTTATTTCTTCAATGGTACCTTTCTGTATACCGGTATAGGTAGGGCCAGTTATTGAAATGCATAAATCACGCACCGTTATCCAATATCGCACGTCCCGGCGAGTTGTTTAACAAATATTTCGTGTGTTACTCGCACGTCTACTTTGGAGAGACGGCTCAAGTTATAGTCTCTCGATTTGATAGTATTTTAGCAGGTTTAGAACTTATTAAGTGACTTTTCTAACTGACGATTTTGATAGGAGCTTTAAAACAGCTATTCGTGGCAATTCGGAGTGTCGCAAAAGCTAAACTGAACTAACCAAAATTAATGCCATCCTTTTTATTCCCATCGCTATGAAAGGGACGGCAACTTTTTTAGTTAGTTAAGTTTAGCTTTTGCGATACTCCGAATTGCCACTATTGTGACAATATGTTAGCTTTACGTTATTGGACTATGGCTAGTATAAAAGTCAACCTCTGTGGCGCAGTGGGTGAAAACCATCCGTTGGACAAATGTTTGCTTGATTGCAAATACTTGTCTCGAGTCTGGGTGTTTTCTATGTACTTATAACAACCAGTTAATGTATGTATTTACATAAAAAATAAAAATCAGTCATATATTATGGTTAAGTTATAATACAGCAATTATATTACTTAACTTGGTCCTAGATAACGCTGTGAGGCAATTGGTGGTTAGGGCATACCGTAGTACGGTATGCCCTAACCACCTTACTTTATACTTCTTTCCGCTTATAGCTTGTCCCACCGCCGGCACGAGCGTGCAATAGATCAAATGCACCTGTAATATTAACGCTCACTATCACGCACAGATGGCGACACGGGCGCGGAAACAAAAAGTATTTGTCAAAATCTCCCTTCACAGAATGATTTTTTCATGCGCTCAACGATTATTTAATGGTAGATAATGTTGTAAAGTTACGGATATAGGAATTATGATGGTGTCGTGCGTTTGCTACTTATTACCTCTGTTATCGTGGTTGCAAGCTGTAATCTAGATCAAGGATGGCGAACCAACGGCACGCGTGACATTAGTGGCACGCAACACAATATTTTGGGCACGACACTAATCAAGAAATCAATCATAAAGATCATGATAAAGATTATGTATGCATTATTGTATGTCATTACAATGACTGAATATGCTGAACTATAATTGATGTAATAGTATAGGATCCCGTCATACAACGACCTTCACCGAGATGTTTATTTAATGAAACATGTTTTATATGTAATTTAATATGTAAATAAATATATTGCATATGGGTTGGCTAACAAATTTCAGTCCAGTAAGTATATGCTTAATTAAAAAAAATATTTTTTTAACATTTCACCGGTATAATTATTAGACAAATTCTATACCTACCAATCGAAAGTCTGAAGCCCATAGAATATACAAACGTTGTGTTGCCTATTCTTTTCCGGTCACAACTATTAATTTAATTAATTTAATTTATGATTTTTTTATGAATTTATTTTTAATTTAATTTTAATTCAATAATCAGATCGGTGCAAAATGCTAATATTATTTACCTGTTTATACCTGGCTGCCCGAGAGTTGTGACCGGAAAGCATATACTGGACTGAAATTTGTTAGCCAACCCATATGCTATATATTTATTTACATATTCAATTACATATAAAATACGTTTCATCATTCTTTTATCTGTGGTTTCATCAAATAAACATCTCGGTGAAGGTCGTTGTATGACGGGATCTTAGACTATAACGTTACATCAAAGTTCATTGTTCAGCTTTTTGACATAACCACATTCAGAACAAGTAATTAATGAATCTTTATCTTTATCATAACGAAAAAAAGTGTGAAGTCACACTAATTTTACGTTACTTTAAATTACATCTTAAATGTTCCTATTTTTTTTGTAGTAGGTAAATTAATTGAGTTATATTAGTGTTATCTCTAAACCTAATACTGTTTTAAACCCCGATGCAAAAAAGGGATGTTATAAGTTTGACAAACATACATAATAACACGTTAATTTAATTAATTAATGGGATATGTCGGGTTTTATAAAATTTTAAGTGAATGTTATTACTAATAAATGAATCTGGGTGTCTCATACTGTAAGATGCAAAGTAATGGCGCGTCAACCCGGCTCACTTTTCATACAAACGCTCGTACGTGATTATGCCGTTGTAACAGATCTTTCTTTTAAACTTTTGGACTAATAGGTATCTTGTGCACTATATCTAGGTTTCTATCGAAACTAAAAATCAAAATTTTGAGAAACAAATTCAGTGTAAGCTTCCAAAAACCTGCTTTTAGCATAAATTTTACCTGAACTTTGGCCGTTCATAATGTACTCATAAATTGTAAAAGTAAAGAAAATATTGTCATAGAAACCTTGCAAATCTTATGGAGATTCTAAATGACTAATATTTATTTTACAAACTTGTAAGGCTTACTGAAAAACACGTATTTCCTGGAACACTTTTTATGAAATTTCCGAACACTATTTTTCGAGTGAGCGAGTGAGCGGCGAAAGTACCTACTGAATGCCGAGCGCTGAGGCGCTATTTCTCTTTTTTCGCTTTGCTTCTTTTTCTAGCATTGCGCTGGATGAAACAACAAGCTTTTCAGCTATGCCCGCGTCGATGATAGACGCACCGGGAAGGGCCACCTTAAGGGGGAGTGATAAAACTGTGCATTACCTCAGCTCAAAGCAACAGCCGAGATGTAATCTCGCACTCGGTCGACTATCTTTCTTGATACGTACTGAGTGATGCTCTACTTTAGCTACTAATTTAGTGGATGTGAAAAGAAAAGTTCTTAAAAGTGGGTGGATATTGTTACAGTTATTTCTATCAATGTGTTTAAAAACAAGCTCGAAAACTGGCTACAAACTAACAAAACAGTGCTTAAAAAGATTAACCAATCATAAACAACTAAAGACTATTCCAACACTGTGTGATGTAGACATACCAGCAATATAAATAAATAAATATTAATTTATCTGTAATTTTAAAGTATCTTTGAAGGTAGTATTGAAGAACCGTAATTTGAATTTGAAAGAATTTGAAAAATGGCCTACATCCACCGTATCGTCATCAGTGCCGTCATCTCAACACTCACCCTTCTCCTACTTATGAGTAACAAAAAGGTGAGTGAGATGATGACTGTAGAAAGAGACGCAAAAGAATCGTGTAATGTGAAAATAAATGTGAATGTGTGCATGTGAGGGATAAACAGCGGTAAGAGGTACCTAATTTTTGTCTACACTTAAAACATGAAGTAGAGCACAGTTTCATTCGTAGCACACATGACTATTTACAACAATGCGACTCCTTTTTCGGTCCTTTGTGGTCTCTCCTTTGATTAACTTTGATCTAGGTGAGTGCTCTAGGTGGGCTTCTGTCTCTGCCGATATGTGCTAATGGATTGAGACACAAAGACGTCTGCTTTTTACCTGAGTCCTTTGACTTCTTTGTTACTAAGAACTTACAATCGTGTTGACGTTTGCATTGTTTTTAACCCGACGCAAAAGAGATGGATGTTATAAGTTTAACCTGTATGTAAGTAGTATATCGTAGCTTCCAAACGAATGAATTTTCGTTTAGTTTTTTTTGTGTCATAGAAAATTTTTTATAAGAACAGTGGATCCGGCTGGCACAACACCGCCAAGAGTGGCGTGATAGAGAAGAGGCCTTTACCCAGCAGTGGGTGTTACCGGCTGATTAGATAGATAGATAGATAATTTTATCCCGAGTGTTCTTAGCCTTGTTTTATGAAAATCTGTTCAGCCGTTTGATCATCAGCTCGTTTCTAGTTGATGAGGGGATCTAACTAACTTCCTTATGTCCGATCGATTCGTTTGATATCGTTGAAGTAACACTTCAACTATATCAAATTATATAAATTATGATATTGAAAGTATATGGTACGGTAACCATGACCAGATCTGCCGTATGAAGATGTGTCGGGGTTTTATTTAATTTTTAATTTTGTGTTATTGAATTAGGTATGTAATTAGAAATACTTATCTATCAACCTATTGGAAATCATTGGTAAGTAATTTTGATATACCTTTCGATAACACCTTCATTAGCTTAGAATAGCTTTACAAAATATGACACTTATAATAGGCATCTGTAATTTTTTTCCGCTTTTTCAACATAGATCGCCAGTTTGGCTATATCCTGATGGACACTGCTAATGTGGTTTACGGCTACGGCGGTAGCCGTAAACCACATTACTTTTGCCCAGGGTTTCAAATAAATAAATAAAATAAATATCCTTGGACATTTCACACGACGTCATCTAGTCCCAAGCTAAGCAATTTAATGCTTGTGTTATGGTAACCAGATGACTGTTAAAGGTATTACATAGATACATTTTTTTTGTAAATACATACATAATTAGACATTGAAAAATAACCAGACCCGGAACAAATATCTACAGAACATGAAAACATTTGTCCCGCGGCGGGGATCGAACCCGCAACCTCTGCGTCTCAGGCGGACTTACGCCCACTGCGCCACAGAGGTCGTCAATATTTTCTTACATTAGTTAGAATTATGCATTAGTACCTAATAAGTAAGTTCGTATGAGCTAATGCCTAACTCTGGTGATTGGAGGCTGCCTAAAAAGGTCTCCGAGGGCTGTGTAACCCATCATCATCAGAATCAAGTCTCTTTAGTCGGCGTTCTTTCTTGTCTACGACTTTCTTCTTCTTTTCCCTGATTGGCTCCCGCTTTCGTAAATACCAGTACACTTATTTTGTCCATTACCGTTTGTGTTAGATGTTTTTTCGTTAGCTACTTATAGTATTTCCAACGTGTATCGGATACGATTTGTTAATTCGGTTTAGACCACTTTCACAGCCATTTTTCACAACTACTTAGTTATGAAGAAACACCGTTTGTTCCTTAATTGATAACTAGATATTAAACTATTAAAATGTTTTTCGTAACTATTCATTAATTTTGCAAAACCATTTTTCACAACCAGTTTCACCGTTCATATATACTATCTATACTATAATATTATAAAGAGGTAAAGTTGGTTTGTTTGTTTGTATGATTGGGGTAATCTCCGAAACTACTCATCCGATTTCAAAAATTATTTCATCAATTTGTAGCTTAGACTTTCTGAATGAACATAGGCTATATTTTATCAAGGTAGGTACCACGTGAGCGACGCCACGGGAAAGTTAGCTAGTCTTGTGTAAAACATTAAAGGTCTTATTTATAAAGATTTGTCAATGTAATACAGATTTTAAATATGTTTTTTTCTTGTTACTCTTATGTCAATGAAAAGAGATAGCAACAGATTTAATATCCGTTTTAGCTATTATAGGTTTACTGAACCAATATGCATAAGGGGGTAAATATGTGTATGTGAGTGAAATGAAACGTTTCTATTTAAACCAACATTTTATTCGCTATCCTATCCGCTATTGCAAGAGTCCGACGATCAGTCATCACGGACATCCTCTTGGGTGAGACTAGAGTTGTAGGGGGGGGGGGGATCATTTACTGGGGTCCAACGGGAAGATGGGCAGCTTGGGGCTGGAATCCGTTCTCGTTGGCGATGTAGTTGACGGTGTAGAGGACGCCGTCGGGGCCGGTGTAGGCGAACCGTCCTGTGACCTCAAGAGCCTCGGCCTCAGTTCCGACGTTCTTGAGAGATCCATTCTCCTGCTGCAGGATGCCGTTGGAGCTTTCGAAACTGCAAAGAAACATTTAATTAAATAAACAACATCAGAACTGAAAATTACAAGTGGCAAAATTAAATTTTATTTTAAAACCGACTTCAATTACGTGAGAAGAGAGCTATTTCCTGCACTCTCGAGGTGCATTTCTGTGCATAACTCCGAAGATACTCATCAGATCCTCATATTTTTTTTATGGAACCCCCCTTGGAATATCTTCTTTTCATTAAAAAAAGAATCATCAAAATCGGTTCATAAACGACGAAGTTATCCGAATATATCTCAAGGTGCGCTAAATTTTTCAGAATCAGAATCAGAAATATTTTTTTGCAAAACTGTTGTAGGGTAGGTCTAAGTGATAGGTGCAAGTTAATACAGCTGTCCATTTCGGATGTGCAACATTTTGATAATTGGCATTTAAATAAAATAACTAAAATAGTATCACCTGTTAAATTACTCATCAAGTAAAATACACTTTTTACAAGCCAATATCTAAGCTGATTTTTAAATTTGTTACCTTCAAGAATTTTAAAGTCATTTATTGTAGATATTTTTATATCCTTTAAGTTGACTTAGAGGTAGTCAGAGGTATGTAGATATATTTGGTACACGCCCTTTTTGCAGAAGATAAAATTCCATACGTAAAGAGCAAACTACATGTTGACGACCTCTGTGGCGCAGTGGGCAAAGGCCGCCTGAGACGCAGAGGTTGCGGGTTCGATCACCGCTGCGGGACAAATGTTTGCATGATCTGCAAATATTTGTTTCGTGTCTGGATGTTTTCTATGTATAATATGTATGTATTTTCAAAAAAATGTATAGGTATATGTAATATATCAGTCATCTGGTTACCATTACACAAGCATTAAATTGCTTAGCTTGGGATTAGATGACGCCGTGTAGAATGTCCAAGGATATTTATTTATTTATTTTATTTATTTAAACTCATCGAAGTTATTAAGAAGCTAGCTCCTCACCAAATTTTGCTTCACCGTTTAAAGCTTGTGTATCAGACCTTAATAATTACAAATATGGTGTAATGTAATACCAACCCGTAGTTGAAGCCCTCTACTCCGATGTTTTCGAATTCGTATTTGACGATCTGAGCGTCCTTGTCGGAGCTGGTGGGCGCGGCGACGGCGGCGGCGACGAAGAGGGCGAACACGATGAACTGAAACATTAAAATCAAGGTTATCAAATTGTGGTTACACATATAATGGTCAGATTTTCATTGACTGGCTTCCACTAAAGCTTGACAATTTATTGTTATGGGATTATTTTTAAAACAAAGCTAGGCCCACACCACCAGGTTCTTGCCTGATTCTTTCCCTGGTGTAGGGACATGCATTAGTCGCGTTGGAACATGCATAAGAATCACCTAGCATGTAAGACGATGCTGAAGTGATCCTTAAGGTCCTACCAGAATAAATGAAATTTCTTTCTTTCTTTCTTACAGGTACACAAGTCTAGCACAGTTTTTTTAATAAGCACATTAAAATGCGGAATCGAAAATTCATTTCCTTGAAGTCTGACATATATCCTAATAGTCTTCTTGATACTATCAGAATGAAATTCATCAAAGTTGCGTGAAATTTTAAGAATAAATAAATAATATGAAATAATGATCGCGACTTTCGAATCTTTTTATCATTTTACTCATAATATAAACTTCGTTTGTTCGTTCGTTCGTATGAGCAAGTGGTCAACTCTGGTGACGGAGTTTTTAGGCCGCCTAATATAAACTTTATCGACCAAGATAAATCTTCCAAAGATATTTTTTTTTTCAACGAAAAATCCGGGAGATGTGAATTC
The DNA here is from genome assembly GCA_963582015.1 of Xanthorhoe designata. Taxonomy (NCBI): domain Eukaryota; kingdom Metazoa; phylum Arthropoda; class Insecta; order Lepidoptera; family Geometridae; genus Xanthorhoe; species Xanthorhoe designata. Next base: position 667,141 of record OY757038.1, read on the forward strand.
CCAAAGCTGGCTGACGCAATCTTTTGTCATAACTATGTATAGCTATATCGTCTCACCCACTTAGTATGCAAAATCCGGCACATCTTCATCGGCAAACAAGTATTTTAAGAGCCATTTAAATTCCCACGAATTGGTGACCTATTGGATTTTTATACTTATTTATTAGACAGGTAGATACGACATCCATAATTAAGAGAATACAAATGTCAAGGCTGACGATCTGTTAGGATTCATCACACGTATTGTCTGTCTTTGAATGAAAAGAGCGTGTCATAATGACAAATCTCGTAGTTCAGTTATATTAGTAAAGTTGGCTTTCATTGCCATGACTTGTCAAGTGTCATGCTCTTCAGCAGGGCAATCCCAGAATTTGGATATGAGAGTAAATAGGAAAAAATGTACCAAAATTGTACTAAATTGTAGTGCTTTCAAAAAAATTGTACCTACCACAGTTTCGGAGTAATCAACATACCCTATGGTCCTGCTGAAAAGCATGCTTTTCAGCAGGACCCATCTTGAAATCGGCATTGTTTCACGAGTTTTGCGCATGGATTTTTTTTTATGGAAATTGTACTCTGATAATATGTTAAAAAAACAGCGTACACTTTCTTTAACAAGGAATTATAACAATATTAAAATGATTTTTTGCGGTACGCCTTATAGAAAAGACATAGCACAAATTTCTAAAATGGTAAATCGGCATTATTTCGCAAAGTTGATTTGTCTACAAAATGGCATGGAAATTGTACTAAAATATAACGTTAAGCTTACAGCATAGGTACATATTCTTGTACAAATAACAACATTAAAAAAACCTCATTTTGTACCTGAATTACTAAATAGCAAATACAACTCTCGATTTCAGACATGTGTCTGCTATTCAGTTTTCAATAGGCGCTATTTCAGGTTCGTACAGAGGCCTTTAAAGCTGCAAGGCAGGTACTGTATTTGTTCAAAACTGTACTAATATACAGGAATCGTGATAAGAAAAACGGTCACTGCTTACACATGGCCGTAGTGACCGCCGCTTCGAAAGCAAACAAATGCCCTGTGATTGGACATACACAATACGTATAATCCAAGGCTTTTCAGCGGTATGTGCAGCACCTAGTAAGTTCGAAGAAATACAGTAACTACCTTGCAGCTTTACAAGCCTCTGTACAAACCTGAAATAGCGCCTATTGAAAACTATATAGCAGACACATGTCTGAAATCGAGAGTTGTATTTGCTATTTAGTAATTCAGGTACAAAATGAGGTTTTTTTAATGTTGTTATTTGTACAAGAATATGTATGCTGTAAGCTTAACGTTATATTTTAGTACAATTTCCATGCCATTTTGTAGACAAATCAACTTTGCGAAATAATGCCGATTTACCATTTTAGAAATTTGTGCTATGTCTTTTCTATAAGGCGTACCGCAAAAAATAATTTTAATATTGTTATAATTCCTTGTTAAAGAAAGTGTATGCTGTTTTTTTAACATATTATCAGAGTACAATTTCCATAAAAAAAAATCCATGCGCAAAACTCGTGAAACAATGCCGATTTCAAGATGGGTCCTGCTGAAAAGCATGCTTTTCAGCAGGACAGGGGCAGCATAGGGTATGTTGATTACTCCGAAACTGTGGTAGGTACAATTTTTTTGAAAGCACTACAATTTAGTACAATTTTGGTACATTTTTTCCTATTTACTCTCATATCCAAATTCTGGGATTGCCCTGCTGAAGAGCATGACACCTTGTCAAAATCCGCGCGCGCTAGCCTGTAGTTCAATTAATTGACGACCTCTGTGGCGCAGTGGGCGAAGGTCCGCCTGAGACGCGGAGGTTGCGGGTTCGATCCCCGCCACGGGATAAATGTTTGCATGTTCTGCAGATATTTGTTCCGGGTCTTGATGTTTTTCTATCCATAATTATGTATGTATTTACAAAAAAAAAATATCTATGAAGTATAACCAGTCATCTGGTTACCATAACACAAGCATTAAGTTGCTTAGCTAGATGACGCCGTGTGAAATGTCCAAGGATATTTTATTTATTTATTTATTTATTTAATGTATGCAGATCCCTAGCAGATAGACTGACACTGTGACATATTTTCAAACATCTGTCAGATAACACGCTAGCTTGTATAGATTGATTAGGACATGTCATGGTAAGTACTCTGTTTGCGGGTTATCTGTTGTAGACTACACTAAAAAGTTTCAATGTTTTTAACTCACTATTTACCAATTAAAGACGTATTATCACTTAAATGCCCGGCAATGTTGGTAAACTGATTGACCAAACACGTAATTTACACATTGTGAAAGGATCATAGGATTTCGTTCGCGACGTCAAAGGTGAATGATGTTATGATGCTTGATAAGTTCATTTCCTACAATGAAATCAGACGTATCAATAAATGACCCTCAACCTGTGTAATGTAAAAATAAATATTTAAATATAATAAATTATTTATAATCTATGACCTATGAGTTAATTGATTATCACAGATCGCTCAAATTTATCAAAAAACAGCATCTTTTTTTTCATTCGCGACAAACTTTCTGAACTTGTGTGTTTTTTTCCCGTTACAAATAGTTTTACTTGGTCTTATTTGCACTTAAAATAAATAAATAAAGAGTTGCAATGTAGACAATAACTCATGAAGAGTATTTTCCTAAGCAACTTTAAACAATTAATTGTTTGAGACCCTATAAATTAGTCATAACAAAATGACTGTAACAATGATGGACCCGCTGTAAAGCACTGTCTATAAATAAAGCATTACCTATACATAATGCTAAAGTTAAACGACATTGCTAGAAATAGCAAATTATGTTATCACTTTAAATAATAATTAGAACTTATCATTCGAAAAACAAAAGTAAAAAAAAAACAATATTTTACAACTTATAATATCTGGACTTTAATTAAAAAAATGGTTTTAATTAAAAATAAAAGGTTTTTATAGAGTACCTAATATTAAAAATTAAATTTGTACGATAGTAGATAGTTTGCAAATAAGAAGGTATGATTGAGTTAGGTACTTACGGATTTCATTTTTGCGGTTTGGTGGTGGGTAGTCTCGTAGGAGGAAGATGTACTAATGTGACGAAGACTTCAGAATTCGCACTATATATACCCACCTATAGACGCTTTGCATAATTATTCGAATGGATTATTCAAAGTTTACCGAGACCTGATCTCGACAATAGAGATTATTATTTAACATTTTAATCCTGTTTTTTGCTTTTAAATTAGCGATAACGATGAAGTTAGATCTAGACTAGACTTAGTACTTACTAAAATGGTTGACTTAGATACATTTTTTTCCAGGTTTTTTTTCTACATAGGTACCTAATTACTTTAAAATAGTTTAAACATAAAAATACATTGTTAAAAAACCAGCCGGTGGATTGTCTTTTATAACTTTCGCTAACATGATAAAACACATATTTACGGATATTTATCGCTATTACCTTTTTATATTTTATCAACTGGTAGATATCAGCCGTATGACACGGAACGTCTAAATTGAAAGCGCCCTAAGGACTTAAACCTTTAAGCCAAGCTGTGTCACCAAGTAAGTCACTAAACTCACCAATTTACTTATTTTCTTTTGCCTTGGAATTCCAGATACTTAATGTTCATCATTTTATTATGTTACCAACCAACAAAAAAGAAACGCAGTCCACTCAGATGGTCGTATACAATCCACTGACGCTGAACACCAAGTTCTATGATCGTTCGTGTTCGCGATGAGCAAGTGCCCAACTCTGGGGACGGAGTTTTCAGGCTGCCTAAAGGCCTCCGTCATGGCTTAACGACTTTAAAAGCCGGGGGGCTCTAGGATCCTAGAGCCCCCCGGCTTCCCCGGCGTCTTTAGCATTAGCTAAAGACGGGAACAGAATCAAAATCAAGAGCAAGACTACTCCAGGTTCACGACCATCAGAAATGAAGAACTCGATGTGAAGAGGAGGGCTATATATAATAGGATTAACGGATGTTAGTGCCTGTTTATCTGTCCATCTGTTTTACTTTATGCGACTGCACCATTGAGATATATAGAGCCACAATCAGACAAATAAAATGTAAACGCCAAAACTCGGCTCACGCGTAGTGCGCAGAGTTTTGCACGCACATTTTTTGAGAGCTGTCGGCTATTAGAATTTTGAGTGACTCTTTAATACATCTCAATGGACTGCACATAGTCTTCAAAAAGATTAATAGTTAATTTTCCAAAAGAAACAAATTATAAAATTAATACACTATCCAAATAACAGTTGACTTTTATTACTTAAATAAGTTAAACCGTAGTCAAATCTAAGTGAATTCATTATTGTAAGAGATTAGGAACCTTTTTGAAATATACATCTGAAAAGTAGGGATATAAATAAATACTTACTTCTTAAAAATGTATCACTTAGTTATGATTTAAACCAAGATTCATTTGGAGCTTGGTATTACTTTGAAGACCTATTGGTATTTATATTACATGGTAAAATTATCTACTATTTAAACAGCACTAGGATATAATTCAGTTTATAGATCGTATTGACATTTTCATCTACCTTCAGAAATACATAAACACCTTTTTTTTTTTTTTTTTTTTTTATTTATTTCACTTAAAAAATATACATACAAAAACTTAATATTGTGTCTAAAAAACCTTAATAGGTTTGAGTTGACACTCACATTCGTCTTTTATAAGCACGTATACAAAATATATATAAATGCAACAATAAACTATTATAAAAAGAAAGAAAAACAATCTAATACTTAAGATTTCAAAGTAGGTAATAGGGTGATTATGATTAGGTTAACTACTAATCCACACTCACATCTAAATACAATGGCGATAGATAAGAGACCGCAATGAAACAAAGGCGTGTTCCGTCACAGTCTCGCATAGCGCTTGTGAGTGCGTCAGAGTGAGTAGATCGCAGGTTACATCAGTGTGAGCATATATGCCATAAATGAAATAAATATGCCATAAATAGTATATAAAGTAGTCTTATAATTGTTACTGAAATATTTAAATAAAACCTTAATTTACATACTAACTTTATCTGAAATTAAAGCTTCCAAGTAATTTTATTACGTGTTTAAATGTCCCTTAGGATTTCAATAACAATTTATAAACCTACTATATTTTAAAATAAGTTGAACAAGCATTTTGAAACAGCAAAGATCTTAGAATCAATTTAAAAATCTATTGATCCACGTCGATTACATGCGATTCGAACCCAAAGGTCGTGGGTTGAAAGTCGAGGTACTAACCCACTCAGCCAACACGACTCCAAAGAAATATCAATCTTAACGGCAACCCATCCATTAGGATCCTAGTAGCACTAGTAAGTTACACGCCACACAGTTCGTTACGCGCAACCTTGACATTCACTTTCCACAGCGAGTCGAAGATGGCTCCATAATCACTGACTCGCCCAAACCGGCTTCTCTAGACTGTTTATTCTATCCGATACGATTGTTCATATTTTAAATATTGTTACTGTGACTTATAATACTGTGCCTGAACTTCGCTCGCTACTTAATCAATTGTCAAATTACATGACAAGTGTCAAATGAGGAATAAATTCGACACTGTCACGTGATTTGATCGTTGATTATGTAATTTTTGAGATAATCTGCGAGTAATTCAATCAGTCTATCTACATTATAATGACAGCTATCGTGTTCACGAGAATACTGAAATTCAAAGTACAATCTGAAAGTTGGCGCAATTGTCATTTGTCTATTGTCGTTCTTCTTCTTCTTCATCGTGTCGACAATGGAACGTCCCTAATTATTTTATTTTGCCAAAATTTGGCTACATCCACGGCGCCTCCGGATGCGGTGTATGTATCACTCAAGTCGCAAGAGACGGCACATAGGGCACGCCAGCAAATGTGCCATCGTTTGTGGATCAGTTCCACATCCACAGCTCGTCGCTGTACTGTCTATTGTCGTAATTTCAACAGTAACTATGTTATTTTAATATTTATTACTTACTATGGATATCACGACAACTGACAAAAATGATGATCGCGTCAACTGTCAGTAATAGTAAGTACCTACATAGAATGCACATCACAACGATTCCATCATTTAATTTAAAATACGATACAGCTCGGTTAGATAAGGCTTAAAAAATATAAGTACCTACATGAAAGTCTGTACTTAAATTAAGATTTATTATAATTTTGGATTTTTTTATTCATTGTGAGTTTATAGTCTACACGCATCGACCAATACCAATTTTGTAAAAATATTACATTAATTTATTATTATTTAAAAGTACAAAAAACATGATACGGCTCCTACACACTATGCCGGCCGCCAAGCCGGCGGTTTGTTTACGTGACAAGCCCGTTAGAGCCGCTGGGTAAGCCGACAGGTTTGTTGACGGCATATCCGCCCCCGGCATAGTGTGTTCGAGCCATAATAAACATAATTTTATTATTATTAAGTTATTTTTTAAAACGTCTTCCCAAATATAAAAACTTTATTAAAGGATAAGGACACTGATATAGTTATACTGATAATAATTTTAGGAGAAGAAAATTTGCATGCATTGATTTTTAAGTTGTAAAATTTATCGTGTCGTTTGTTAAAAGATGTAAATTCATCTCTTTCATAACATTTACTCGCTAAATAATGACCTGCAATGTAGGTAAATCGTGTAATCTATAAAACTAATATGGTGCCAACAAACACATTTAGGCACTAGTTTTTGTTAGAATAGGATAAGATTTGTAAATTAATAATTATATGTTACATCACATTGATAATAATTAGTAAGTAATTGATTAAAATATACTAATTAATTCGCGTTATGCTTTAATATAGCTTGCGTGATATGGATAGAAATAATGCTCGTAAGTAATTGGCTAAATTTTGTTTACTAATTAAATGATTGTATAATATCCAACTTATTTGAGTCAAAGATGAATGAAATGCCCAAAGAAACAAAAAAGAACGATTCTATTTTGAAGATCTTATCTACTTATTTAGTTTATTTTTTACCTAGAGTATTATGTAGAGGAAATGTCACATACCTACTCTATTTTGCTTTTAATTATCAGAAAGGTATAGTTGATAATAGTGTTTGTAGCAAAATGGCTAAACAGATTCGGATTTTGGATTTATTATAGGAAAACAAACAGACATAAAAACAAATTACTTAACGTATGATGACCATTTTAGAGGTTTTCGCATATTGAAACTAAAATTAATGCTTGCTTGTTTACAAATTGATTGACAAGGTATACCTACAGTCTACATAATTATTATTATAATCAGGAATTTACATGTGTAAACTCATGTACTTAATAAGAATAAATAAACAAAGAAAGGACCAGTGGTACGACAGACAGTCTCTCTTAATTCACACGTCGTGTCAGAAACTTTAAGTATTTTTATATTACTCAAGTTATTTAACAAACGACTTATTTTTATATCCAAATGCCAACTGATTATGTCACTCAACAAATACTGTGCCTATGCCCAAAATATAATGGGTGTAACAAGACAGCTCGTGGAAAATGAACGGGGTATTTTTCCAAATATTACCGAGGCAAAAGCCGTGTTGGCCAAGTGGATAGTACTTCGACTTTCGATTTCTGGGTTCGAATCTGGCCGTGTATCATTGGACGTGACGATTACTGAATTAGAAGCAAAGACAACTACTTATATAAAAATGCCGAAGTTAGATTTCGAAGGTAGGTATCCGATTTTAAGTGTGTATAAACATTTATAACGTGTGTATGACGAAAGCGGAGATGGCGCGACGAACTCGACAGTTTCTAGCTAGCCGACAACAGCCATCCACTCCCCTCCTCCCTCTAAGCGAATGGAAAAGGGGAAGAGAGCCTTTGTCTAGCAGTGTGTAGTAAGATTCTGCTTTTAGAAAGCAGACCTATGACACCCTATAGATGAAAGATCATCTTTTCGTTTGTCATTGTCAGTCACCATAGTGGCCTAACTGCATAATGCTGACGTAAGTTTAATTCTAACAAGGTGTGGTCAGGTTGCAAGCACTTTCACTGAATAAAAATTACTTCTGTCTGTTCAGGCTAATGCTAAAGTACATACCATTTACATGGTGCCATTTTCTTGTACGTCCCAGAGCAATATTTGAATGCAATAATTAAGCTCATTTAATTGACGTTCAATAGTAAGCAGCTGTGGTTTAGACCATGCAAGTCATGATGACAGTCGATTTAATTGTATGCAACAGGCAAGAATCTTGGATCGTGTAAATGTCACTTTAAGGACTGCACTAGAACCTTATGTGTAGTGACACGACAAATGATGTAGGTATATAATTTATAATTTAATAAAAAAAAATGTATATGAATTGACTATTATAATAATAATAATAAATAATAAAAAGATTTATTCAAGAAGGTCTTTTCTAAAACATAGTAGGTAGGTAAATTAAATATTGATGTAAGTATTATACCTACTAATACGATAGTTTTTCTTTTCTTGTGATTGTATTATAGACAATTAAATAATATTTCAAAATACATAATTATAATAAGTGTTTTAAAAATATCTACCTTTCATTTAACGATTAACACAATGTAAATATCTGGTTTAGTTTTGCTTACTATCGGTAGATATTTGACACTTCTTGTATGAAAGTAATGTCAAATTTCTATCGACAGTATGCAAAACCAAAGATGGATAGGTTATTGAGACTGGCCGTTAACCGCTAATCGCTCTCAGTACGCCCTTCTATACCCAGCGTATTACTCGTCTTGCGTAACAAGGTGAAGGCCACGAGCTCGTCTTCAAAAGGTCAAACGCTTTGCGAAAAGACTTCTCAATAGATTCCACATTACTTTCAATGAGTGCTCGATAAACATTACTTAAATACTGTACTTAAAAAATTAGCACATACTTAATTAAATATTTAGCACATCATTTTAGGCCCTCAATTTTAAATGATATGTAATGTTTTTTTTTGGCATACGATAAGATAAGAAAAGCTGAGAGGATGGAGTTGGACAAACCAGCTCCATTTTAAGGTGAACGCACACGTATCCGAGCCGAACGCGTCTAACGAGCCTCACGAAACTAAGTTTAAAATTCTTCATTATGAAATCCAATGAAACCTCGCACAACTGCCCGCATGAACAGACCATCGAATCAACTAAATCTGGAAGATCATCGAATCCTAGACGAAGTCGTATGAAGACATTAAATTCGACACGGACGATAGGTCAAAGCTACCGATCGATCGAGATAGCAACAATTATTATTCACATGTGAAAACGGTGCGAATGGTGTAATGAAATAAAAAAAAATTTTTCGGCGCGATCGATTCTTACGGAGTAGCAAAGACGATTAATATCTAGAAGACAGACAAAGGCCATACACAAAATCGTAACCCTAAAAAATAGCCTGAAAACTCTAAAACATCAATTTTATCCAAGAAATTTCAATTACTTTCTAGTTAAAAATGTTTAAATATTGAATATTGTTGCTACCTACTACTAAGTATTGAAATTTCTTGGATAAAATTGATGTTTTAAAGTTTTCAGGCTATCTGGTACTGCGGGATCGGGTTACGATTTTGTGTATGGCCTTTGTCTGTCTTCTAGATATTAATCGTCTTTGGGAGTAGTAAATTTTTCCGGCGCGGATGTGTCCGAGGCTTGACTTCGATTCTTCCAACGCGTTTGGCACGGATAAGTGTGCAGTCACCTTTAACAATCTATCAAGCACTACAAACAGACCAGACTTATCCATTTAAGCTAAACAGTGCGGTATTTTATTAACAGTGATGGAATGATTTGTTTTTATAACGTTTTAATGAATAATAAACTTAATTAAGTATTTTAGTGGATTCTAATTAGTTATATTAAAACGACGCCCCTGACTACAGAATTGAAGAATTTTTTTATGTCAACATATGTCCTGCATCGGGAATCGAACCCGCAATCTCTGCTTCTTAGGCAGGTTTTCACCCACTACGACACAGAGGTCGTCAATTTAACAATTCAATGTGCCCTCCGAAGCACGGAAGCGCTCAGCTGTTAATACCACTTTAATTTTCCTCAATTTAATGCCTTTCAAAACTTATTTCTTTAATTTTACCTAAGTACATCAAATGGTGGTATAGTGGACATACACGCTACGAGATATCGTTACGATCAGACGGTACAGTTCGAACGGTACCGATAAATCGCTACATGTTTGTTAATAAAACTGTTCAATTGTTCGTAACGATTTCTCGTAGCGTGTATGTCCACTAGTAGGTAATTGTTGTGTTACGGTGATACACACTTTGGAGTTGACATCTTTACTCGGTGAATTATGCATTTGTGCAGTGTCACTTAACGGGACGCTGTAGTGCCTCGGCATTTTTGGAATAAGCTTGTCCAATAACCATCTTGTCAGCTCAACCGGCCATATCTACAGGAAAGACAATGGTCAATACGCTAGGGCCTGACTAAGTCGTCGGCATCAAAAGGCCCGATTAATTTGTAAATAAACAATGAATTAAATATTTATCTTTAAATATTGCTCAAAGCGATTAGCTCATCCAAACTCAGAAATTGTTGTGGTCAACATTATCAAGGATGTTTAACTTTAAATATATAATGAGGCATCAATCGTTTCTAAACGTTTAAGGTCGTCTTCGTTATAAAAAATACCATAAACCGATTTAAATCTGACCACTCCTACGTTAGTGCTCATCAGTTTATTGAAACAAGTAACAACTGTGGAGGTGCAGAAATCTTTAATGCGAGTATTTACTATATTCGAACATCGATATCTCAATAAAACATACAACATACACATACACTGTTGTTATCTCAAAAATAAGCCGAAACTATCAGATATTTTCCATCACATTAACTTATTTTAATCTTTGAATATTAGTGATGCAATTCAAAATGAGTTTCTATTCAAAGTTATGCCACTGAGTGGACGAATATAATTAATGTTGATTTAGAGCATATTGCAATGCTCTTTGATCTTTGGCGCGTCAACGTGACTCCGAATGGTGACATGCCACCATGTTAGGAAATTGTGGAAATGCCGATTGATCGTGAGGTTTTTGTTGAATTTTGTTAGTAATAAAATCTAAAAGATTTCTCTGACAAAGGTACATCTTACTGCAGATTAACCGGCAGAAACTGAATGAGTAGTTGAATATCCTGTCTTATTAGTCGTCTAGTATTAGTAGTCTATCTAGAACCTATTTATACACTACAATATTGATGAACATTTTGAGGGAGTAAAACAACATCGAATTAAATTACTATAACATATTTTGTTTATTAACAAATCGGGATCATATCACAGATCGCTTAAAGGATGGAAATTTTCAACAATGGAAAAGGGAAGAGAGGGGATGAGTATTCTTGGACTAGATTGCTAAACTGTTAGCGAGAATTTACTGGGGTCCGACGGGAAGGTGGGCACCTTGGGGCTGGAATCCGTTCTCGTCGGCGATGTAGGTGACGGTGTAGACGACGCCGTCGGGGCCGGTGTAGGAGTACCGTCCTTGGACCACAATAGCCTCGGCCTCAGTTCCGACGTTCTTGAGAGATCCCTGCTCTTGCTGCTGGATGCCGTTGTCGGTCTCAACACTGCAAATGAAACATTAACAAATAAACATCATCAAAACTCAACGGTTTAGAACTAACATTATAATGAAAGGCAACTAACTTGTAGTTGTATCCGTCAACTCCGATATTGTCGCTGTCGTAGCGGAGGATCAGCGCGTTAGCGTCGGGGCCGGCGGGCGCGGCGACGGCGGCGGCGACGAAGAGGGCGAACACGATGAACTGTAGAACAAAACACAACCATTACAACACGAACATCAATAGACCAGCATATTTCACATTATTTCACTAGCACTAACTAATCACATAAATGAAGACGTACCGATTTCATTTTTATTATTTTTGGGTTTTTGGTGTTCGTGATAGAAATGCTATCGAGCGACTGATGATTCGATGATGCGGGAGCGGGCTTTTATACTGCGCCTGCGCTTGGTGGCGAGGCAAGGACGCGCGGTGACATTTGAACTTAGAATCTTTGGATCTTCTTCACTCTCGGTAAAGGTTCTAACATGTCCGGTTACGCCGCCGGCCACACCGTGCCACGGTGACCCAGATACTGCGATCCTTACAAAGGTCATAGGGATGATCTAGCTCCAGTTTTGTCAAATGTCAGTTGACATAATTTTGACTCTATTTGCATAATTGCAGCAAAAATGTAGTAGGTAAGTTTACGATTTTGTTGATTTTATTGGTGTTGTTCAATATCGACTACATTAACTTAATTACTAGCAGAGTAAGCTTCCTCATTTTCGAAATAAGTTGCAAAGAAACCAAATAATATTATTTTTGTTCTATTTTTTTACTAGGGTTTTAGGTATCAATCTGACATTTCGACAACAACTTATGTTATGACTCTTCAATTTATGTTATGACTTATGAGTTGTATTTACTAAACTTCATCTAACCTTAATCTACCCTTATTATAATTATTAATTTCATTTTATTTTGCTAAAGTTCAAAAGTTGTGCTGTTTTAAAAAAGTATTAATCGATCGATCTTAAAAATGTATTATAATAATTTTTGGACGCAGCAAAAGATCGAGATGGTTATACGAGTTTAGGGAGACCTTTGCAAAGCAGTGGAGCAAAAAAGTTTAAAAACCTTATTTTTGTAGGAGTTTTTTTTTCTTCTCTATAGATAATATAGATAAAGAAGGCCTCCTTTAGCTTTCACCCTTCATGTATTTCAGAGCGTCTATGCTCCAAGTTTTTCCCGCAGTTTTTTCGATATCATCAACTCAACTACAGCTGTCCTGCGCTTCTATGATCCCTTAGATTTGGCACTTATAACCACTAAAAAAAGTAAATTCGTATGAGCAAGTGGCCAACTCTGGTGACGGAGTTTTTAGGCCGCCTTAAGGCCTCCGTCATGGCTTAACGACTTTAAAAGCCGGGTACCGACAATTTAACGTGCCCTCGGAAGCACGGAAGCGCTCAGATATAAATGCCACTTGCGGTCACCCATCCAAGTAGTAACCGCTCAGAACGTTGCTTAACTTCGACGATCTATCAAGAACGTCTTAGCAAGCTTCGCCACGAGCGCTTAATGATGACTACTTGCATGTAAATAAGGTAGTTTAAACTGAGTTTGATGCTTCAGCTAGACGTCTGGAAATCTAACCACGTGACTAACCGGTATGGAATGCCAATTTCTGTACATTTTGTTCTTTACTTCACTTCTTTTATTTTGGCTTTCACACGGCTTGTGCCACGCATTTAGCCACTACCATGTTATTATATATATTTCAAGTCAGTTTAGTCAAGTCAAAGTCAGAGTCAGAGTCAGTAAAGGTGTGGGACTTTACTGAAGCATTACACGGACTTTTTGTGAGAACTCGAAAAGCAATGACATCCAGTTTTGTTTCATTTGCCTACACATAAATGTACGTTCACGAATAATCCACCATTATTACACATTAACATTCGCTAAAACACAAGTTTCGAAAAATAAAACAAAAAGACAACATGACTTCTTAAATTCCTGCCAAAAAGCCTTTTGTTATCTATAGCGTTAGCGATTGTAGAAAAGTAATTTGGCAATGACAGCAGGATTTGTAGGTACTTCCTCCATTTTGTCACTCTTACCTCATTTTCAAAAGTAGCTAAACATCTCAATAGTATGATTTCTTTTCCCTGCTACACTTAACATTAACACACTTTATCGGTATCTTACTTCACTCTATAGGTATTTAATTGATGGTGTAACAATCCAACAGTTTACAAGTCATTGTTGACAGCTACCCACAATTAATTTTGATGGACAGTCGGTGAAATATTTAATTACCAAATGGTAATTATAGAGGTCTTAAATGGTACCTACTTAGAGCGTGTAACTCCAGATTGAAACAGTAGGTTGCGTTCCAACTCTTTTTTATACAATTATACCTAAGTCGAATAGTAATTTATTATTTCACAGTTTTAACCACACTTAGTATTAGCATGGTATCCCATCCTCTTATAAGATGGATGTAGTTCCAAAAACAAATGAATGGATGGCGTTACGTGTTGCTATTTCGAAATAAAGTCTCTGGAAATTTATGAAAATACCTAAATTTTGCCAGAATCATACATTTTCTGTTTTAAATATATTTTTTTCAATATAACGAAATAAAATATCCCATTATTTTATTTCCTAGATCAATTTCTACAAAATAAAATAAAATTACATGACATGAACGCTAGATGGCGCTGACTCAGAAACACAGGTAAAACGGGATAGCCCGATGAATTGCCCGCAAATTCAGGATTGTTTTCAGTGTTCTACATGAGGCATCTGTTAAGTTGTCTCACGAATTTAAAACTGCCTTTAAATTTGAATACAGTAGCAGATCGGATAACAACCGTCTTTATAGCGATAAGGCTGTGTCCATAGTAGTCAAACTGTTAGCGGCCGACTGAGTTACCTATCGGTTTACAGCCATTCTCAATAACTTATCTATCTTTGGTTTTGCTAACTGTCAGTAGCTATTTCACGTTTTTTGTATGGAAGATAATATGTCAAATATCTACCCGCAGTAAGCAAAAACAAAGATAGAAAGGTTATTGAGACCAGCCGTTAGACTTAAGTACGCCCTTCCATATATTTGAAATGGAGTGTCAACAGTTTGCGCGCCGACTGTCTCAGTCGGCGGCGATATGGCTGATATGGCGAAAATTGATTTGAGTTTGCAGATAACTCAAATTTCAGTTTGCCACAAATTTGCGGGTCACTCAGCCGGCCGCTAAGGCTCAACTCACACCAAAAAAGCATCGAAGAGCAGCGAAGCGGAGCGCAGTTTCAGTGTCATACGAATTTCAACTTTATTTTCATTACTATAATACTTTTAGCCGCCCGGCTGCCATTGAGGTTATGGCAGCCCGGCTAAAAGGTGATCGCTAGTATCTCGCGGGTTCGAATCCCGTCGAAGCCGTAAACTTTTAGCAAGATTTTTCATTTATTAAATCTAAATCTAGATTTTTATTTGCTGATCGTCAACTATTGCTGTAAGACGGTACGTGTAGAAGCCCATTGCATTGTATTACAAGTTACATCACTATGTAGTCGATAACTGACTCATCCTCGCCAAAGGGCATAACGAGTCAAGTAATACCTTTCTTGTCCTAAGAATTTAGGTAAATCCTGCATGATGACCTACTTGCATGTAAATAAGGTAATTTAAACTGAGTTTGATGCTTCAGCTAGACGTTGTCTGGAAATCTTGAGTGATTTCGAGTGAGCGAAGCGAGCTAGGATTTTAGTGGCAACTTGGGCGATTTTTCTGTAACGTCTCTAGTTGGTCGATTTTACTGCAGAAAGCTGGTGGTAGATTTTTTAGCCTGTCATACAAGAAAATGTAGTAAATACTTTAAAAGACATTTAAACATATTATATATACTAGCCGATATTTGTTTTTAATATTTTTAATAGCTCTATATTACTCTACCTATTCGTCTTTTACTCACGCAGTTATTAATAAGCCAATCTCAAGTTTGAGTAACAACTTGAAAATTGTAATAGAGCCTTTAACCATGCGATAAACTTTTGTTGGGTTGTCTCAATTTAGATGTCAATAAAATGCCAATTCATTTTTTATGTTTATATTACTTTTATTATTATAAACATCAACCTATCATATTTAGGCTTTATGTACATTTTAATAATCACAAATTATTCTTATCAATAACTTTTAGGCTACTTACCGGGTAAGTAGCCTAAAAGTTATTGATAAGACTTACCCGGTTTTTTCAGTTTCAGATTTTTTCAAATATCTTTGTCCCCTTTTATCCTATCGGTAATATATATATATCTGTCACATAGACAGTTAAAAATCGGACAGTATAACAGTAAAATTCCTTGTAGTGCACAAACGCCTTTGTTGTTGGTAGCTCGTTGTAGAGGCACGCGAACCTAATCGTTCACAAACTTCATATTCGACCGTCAGACGCATCAAGGTTCTGCAGATTACTTTATTTCGCGTCCTTTTATGCATATTAATATTTATACTGTAGGTCGACGATATTTCAATGCGTACGTACAGTACATATAATTTTTTTTGGAACTCGCATCGTATGATACAATCAAATGCATTTGGCTAATAATAATGTTACCATTTTGAAAAAAAATTGGCAAAAATGAAATGTAAATAATAGGCAGGTATAGCAGCCAATATTACATGCATTAGTACAACAGTTATTAGGACACACTATACACACACTATATTTTTTGATATAGAAAAAACTTTATTTTTTGTGACAAACAAACAAAGTCTAGAAAGTTTTAGTAAAAACAATTGATATTCAGTCACTTTGAAATAACTTTTAATATGGTCAAATTGCTCTTTAAGATTGAGCCTGACATTTAAAGAATAGTCCACGGCATCGTAAAATACCCTTGAAATTTGTATTTGCACGTCATATGTTTTACATTTTTTGACATTATTTATTATAATCTAAATTATTTTATTGTCCCACCATTTATGGGCCAGCATGTTCCTTCTTTACTATCTGTTCACTCATCATCTCAACACTCACTCCCCTCCGAGCCATCATTTTTTACACATACACCGATACGTCGCGCACAAGACACATTAAATTCAGTTGATACCTAGATGTTATCAAGTACAATAAAATTTAAATTCTGAGTATTTAAAGTACCTGGTGTCATCGCCAGTGAATTATTCCTCGGATTACCTCGACACGACAGATTAAGCTTTTAAATGTTTACTTGCGAACCTTTTTTGTTTACCCGACTTTGGAGCTAAAGGTGGAGTTAAGATTTTTATATAACTGTGCTGTGGAATTTTTATTTAATGTGCATGTCATAGGTTTGTTTACATCTATTGTTTCAGTGAAGTTAAGGGCTCCGTCATGGCTTAACGACTATAAAAGCTGTTTTTTAATAAGCAGCTATTTTAAAGCCGATATTTTACGTCACCTTCGAAGCTTGAAAGCGCTCGCGGTAACCCGTTTAAATTGTGACCGCTCATAACTTTGCTTTACTTCAACAACCAATCATGTACGTCTTTAAGACTTCGGCTGATAATCATAATTTTATGCACATTACACTAGATGACGCCGTGTAAAAATGTCCAAGGATATTTATTTTTATTATATATTTTATTTTATGACACCATCTACAGAAACAATGCGCACCACAACCACCTCAATAAATCGCTTCCCTGTACACTACTCTAGTGACACACTTTTATCACTAAATTATGGGACGAGGTACTCTCGTCCCTTGCATAAGGCCCTTGAGAGGCAACCTCCACATTGCAATGTGTCAAATGAATAACCTGTGTTAAAAATTCATACAGTAACTTGCGCTTTCTTGTAAACTTTTGTGTTTTATCGTTTCTCGTAATGAATTAAAAGCTTCCTATTTAAACGAAATGTAGTTAACTTTTTGCCATTTCTTTCTTTGTTTGATATAGTCAAAATGTTTTACCTACTATTTTTGTGAAATTATTTTTATTATCTTTCATCCTGCCGCTAGAATCGAACTCGCACCCATTGTCTGGTTACCGAGCTCCGTGAAAGAGTTCTAAACCTGATTCTAAGCATATAAAATAGTTATTCAGCTCACATGTATAATGTATAAGATATGTATGATATGTATAAGTATCATATGTATGAGGTAAGATGTTCCACAGACTAAATAAGCTTATATTCGGGTAACCGCATGTTATGTAAGCTTTCATTCGAGTTTCCGATGTCCTTGAGACTCTGATGAGCCGGTGACAACAAGTTGTGTTTCATTAGAGAAATATTCTCGAGTCAAATGGACTTGATGTTCAACAAAAATATAATACACAATATACAATTTATTTAAGTATTATCGTTATCTTTGCCGTGCTGCCTAAAATCCGTAGCATTGTTTTTTCTGACGATTCAACTTATAGCTGCATGACAATATCATCTTAGTATAGTCAGTTTTCTTACTTTTTAAGTACCCGAGTAGAAATTATTTTCTCAATTTTAAAAGTAGTCAAACTGTTGCTTCTATTTTAAATAGTTAAAACGTAATATAAAGGCAAGTTACTGGACGATAATTATTATGTCTCGATCTCTCTAATACAATGGTATAATCAGTATAGCATTCGGTCATAATGGTATAATAAATATCTGATAGTTCAAACGTCTCGTATTGCTGCTGAATCCAAAGAGAATAAAAACACTACGTTGCTGAATCTATTGCCGTCTCGTATTATGACAAGTGACAAGAACTAAACATTCTCCAACGCCTTGCAAAATTTAATGTGAATAATGTGGTAAGAATTTGATTAGCGTGTGAACAAAATCACCTGAAAAAGGTAATGCCTTTCACTGTTTCTCAGTCAAGACAAATCAGAAGAGGTCATCGACTACACCTTACAAAACGCAAAATTATATCCCACGTGTATGCATAAAATGCAGGACCGGTTTTGATGCGGTGCAATCCATCTGATAGGTTGTGCGCATGTGCGCATCTCTTGCGTAAGAATGTCTGCTGCCCTTGAGGAGGAGAAATTATGTGAATACTTTTGTACTTACTTTGTCAAAGCTTTTAAGCAATTTAAAGTTAGTAGTAAAATAAATGAATAAATATTTAAAACAAATTATATGGACCTAATGCTAATATAATACAACGGAAAAGATTGTTGAAAGGATTTGAAAGCTTTCTTTAGAATTCTTCGAAAGCTATCAAAATGTAGAAGTTAATGCTAATATTTTTTCTCCAATGTTGAAATTAATGCTTATAAAATGATAATAGTATCTAAAAGGTGCAGTTTACGTAATTTCAGTAAAACCAAAAATTTTTGTAACTTCTAAAGGTGGAAGATGTATAAGAAAACAAAAAATACAGACACTTCAGTTAAATATGAAGCATAAAAATAATTTATTTAACGACTCCGGCTCTCGTAAAATTGAAATACTTGACGTTTTTAACAGTTTGCACCTACTTCTTACTTGATGGCCATGAATTACACATTCTCTAGATTTTAGCCCTTGGAGATCATGTCAGATGATTTTCTTCTTCTTCGTCGAGTCGATGATACAAATAGCATTTACTTTTTAAGTCAGATGATTATACCGCATAAGTTAAATGATGGTGTATGTCTGCTGGACAAGCCTATTTAAACATTTCAACCCCAAAAAATTCATACATGACCCTTACAATAGTCTTTCTTGAACTAGCGCGATCACAATTCATACTTTTAAATAGTTCGCCCGCGACCACGGTTGTTGCAACACAGCCGAAACGTCGGGAAATAATAAAAAGTAAATTACGCGATAAAATCCTGTAAACTATTTAAAAGTATGACCCTTACAAGATTTATTCAAATAAGACTAAGATTTATTTTTGAAATGCATCCCAAAAATTGCATTAGAAGATTATGAGCCTGGCCTCGACTCTTGTTCAATTGAGCTTATGGGCAATCGACGTCATGGAGCACACTATAATTTTCTTTATTTCCATTCGCTCTGTTAGTTTGTTAGTCTGTTAGTGTAATCTCTGTGTGAGGTTATACTGTAAAAATATAAGTTTTGTTTGTTAATTTACTTTTGATAGGTACAACATAGAATGATTTACATCACTCATCACAACGCACTATTGAATTAGAACTTGGTAGGTAGCCAAACTTGATTGAACTTGTCGAACAAATTGCGTTTCCTCGGTAAACTTTATTTATGTAGGGAGTGTAGGGAGTGTAGGGAGTCGCGTTGGAACAGGCATTTAGAATCACCTAGCATGTAAAATGAAACTTAAGTGATCCTTGAGGTCCTACAAGAATAAATGATTTTTCTTTCTTTCTATGATTTTAAATGTTTGACCAGAAATAATGAATTAATTGAATAACTAGAGATTTGAAAAAGTGAGATTATATGACGAGTTCTAGCGGAAAATGGCCCTTCACCATCATCATTCATGACAGCCCATAGGTACCCATAGTGACGACCTCTGTGGTGCAGTGGGCGAAAGCTCGCCTGAGACGAGGAGGTTGCGGGCTCGATCCCCGCCGCGGGACAAATGTTTGCATGTTCTGCAAATACTTATTTATTCCGGGTCTGGTTGTTTTTCTATGTTAATATGTATGTATTTACAAAAAAAATTATCTATGTAGTATATCAGTCATCTGGTAACCACAATACAAGCATTAAATTGCATAGCTTGGGACTAGATGACGCTGTGTGGAATGTCCAGGGATATTTATTTATTTATTTATTTATAGTTGGGTGTAAGCTGCCTTTTGTAAACGCCACATAACCCGGTGCTTTTACCATACCAGGAATTGCTTGCGTCTACTTGGGTCACAATAATAAAAAAATAGAAAAATGTAAAGATTTAGATCTCTTTAAAAGTTCACTTGGCACAGCATGCTACACTTGTCTAAATGTCTAGCCTAGTATAACACTCAGCATTTTTTTTCTAAGATATACATCATAAGCCAACATAATTTCAACATCAACAAGAAACTTTAACGGTCATTAAAACCTCACCTAACGCAGATCTATAAAGATTGTGAGTATATTAATGAATTTTATAATAAGCTAGATAATAATAATAATTTATTTAAAACAAACGTAAGTACTGGACCTATATAATATACCAATAAATTACACGAATTATGTTTTACAACATAAAATTAGGTTTATTCATAGTAATTTGATAATTACATCAAGTACTGTAAAATGTTAAGTAACTACCTAATATTGTGACTACAAAGTTCATTATGTAGAAGAAAATAAGATTAATGAAAAAATAATTTACACAACAAAACAATTAGCTTTAACAAATACGCATTTAACGGTAAAGCAAACATCGTGAGTAACCAGTCAGCTTTCAAAACGCGACGATGGGCTGCAACCTGTCACATAAAGAAGCATCACTTGCAAAATGTGGACGTACACCAAATATTTATTATGACATAATGAGTACCTCTAATTACCCTTTAGACATCTTCAATGAATCTAAAAGTGCCTAAAAATGTACCATGTTTTCTCGATATAGTCATCTGTTGGTTCTATTGAATATGAAAAACTTATCAAAATTCGATTCCGAATAGGTTCCGATAGGAATCGAACCCGCATTGATACAACGATCTCCATCAAGCCGTCGAACAAAATGTTTAATAAATTGATAATTATTCAGTTATGCATTTTAATTATTATTTTTTTAACCTATTTTGTCCCACAGCTGGGCAAAAGTCTCCCCCAAACTCTTCCAATCAGCTCGATCTTTAGCTGCGTCCCACCATCCTTCATCGAAGGTGGCGAGATCGTCCCGTTATTTTTATTTTATTTTATTTTTATTTTATTTTTCAATTAAGTTTTCATTTTCAATGAAATAATATTTACAAGCATGGTTCAGCATAAAACAAATATGTTTTTAAGAATTAATTAATGTTAATGAAGTAAATGCCATAACATCAAACCTTCAGCTTTGCAATTAGCCATAGCATTTACTTAAATATAGATTATAGTTATTGGATATTAACTATGAGGAAGACGACCATAACAGCAAGGTCGGTCAAATTCTTACGATAAAGTTCAATGAAATTAACTTGAGATCAGTCGTAAAGATATAAATGACAATGGTATTCAATAATAACTAGGTACACCACGCGGTCTTACACACGAGTAAGTGTCGTATAACACGAGTGACACTACAAGTAACAGCTAGCATAGTATGATGATAATGATAGATGTCAAGAGGTATAGAGTGACTAACTTTGTGACCACAGAGGTGTAAACATTGAATCTCATCAAGTTTTACATTTAATTTTACAATGTTGTGTTGGGCCTTCCCCAACATTTCACCACGAATTCTTTACGAAGCTTCATTCAAAACGTGACTGCAAACTGCAAAGATTACGCATTATTATCAATAAATTTGTTGGCTCTTTCACTCTATAAACAAGGGCTAGACTAGAAAAGAACAGATAATGATTTGTCATAACTGTAAGTAGGCGCGTCAACCACTCCTCGTTTTGTGGTAATCTTTTCTATATGTTGCAAACTTATGCAATCAAAAAATCCTTTATCTTGTAGTACATGATTCACAGCGATTTCATAGCTTTACGAAGGTCAATTTCTATGTAAATTATGTAATATCTTGCGGCATTTGTCATCGTTGGTGATCGCCATAATGATTCACAATTACAAAATAGATATTATACTATTAAAAATTTTGATTCGAAAAAAAAATTAAATGTCAAATTAACTATAGAGAAATACGAGAAGATAATGGGTCATTAAGCCATGACGGACAAAAACTCCGTCACCAGAGTTGGCCACTTGCTCATATTATTGATTATAAACATTTGTTCTGTCGTGGGTAGAGAGCCCGCATCTCGCAACTGGATACATAAAGTGGTAAAAAACATAATACCTACTCATCAACATAAAATATAATATACGTAAGTACTTAAGCAAATAATGAGTCGTTAACGAAATAATCAATTAAAAATCTAAAATTGACAAATTGGCTAACTTAATTGAAATGACCTGTGATCTCAATTATCAGAATGGACCATTGTGTAAGTTTAAGTTTAGTAAATGTCTATCCTTGATTCTCAGGCCTGAAAAGAGAATAGGTATGTAGATTGTAGGTATTTGGACAAACCTCTGACTACCCTATTAGACATCTTAGAGTCTACCGTGCCTTGGATATACAGTCGTGATCATGTTTCGTCTCCTAAAGTAAATTATTCAAAAACTGTGACCATAGAGAATCTATATGTAATAAATAAATAAATATAAAGAAAACATCGTGAGGAAAATTGCGGCTCGTGAGCTTCACACGTGACCAATGTTTTTTAATTGCCAGCAAAGCTAAGAGGATGGTTTAGTTAGGTGCTCAGCAAGCATATTCCATTTCTAAAATGTCCCAGTCACTACAGTGTCCCGTTAAGTGTAGGCCTCAAAATTGCCTCCTGACACTGGATATAATAAAGTAAAGATGTATGGCCTATGTTTTTACTTTGTTTAAGTGTAGGTACGAGATTTGCCACACAGCAAATTGATATTTAGACGCAGGACTTATAAGTGGGTCCGAATTACCACCTTAAGACATGACGGCACTTTTATGAGTCATATTTACATTCATTCTCCTGCCCTTATCCCACGCTAAGTGGGGTCGGCACAACATGTTTTCCTCTTCCACTCTCCTCTGTCGCTCGTCAACTCTGAACTCACTCCTCTTACATTCATATCATCTTTCACACATTATATTTATTATATTTACATCTGATTTAAAAGAGTATTTTTATTATCGTTTCAATGTTTCGAAGATAAGATATCTTGGGGGAACCTTGCTGATGCTAGGTACGTACAATTCTGTGGTTAACTTCAAAAGGATGGGAATACCAACTCAAATAGATTTTTGGAACTGTTAATAGCAACTTTGGCCTATAAGATAAAACTAGTGAACATTGAACGACCTCTGTGGCGCAGTAGGCGAAAGCCCGCCTGAGACGCAGAGGTTGCGGGTTCGATCCCCGCTGCGGGACAAATGTTTGCATGATCTGCAAATATTTGTTTCGTGTCTGGGTGTTGTCTATGTATAATATGTATGTATTTACAAAAAAAAAATGTATCTAAGTAATTTATCAGTCATCTGGTTACCATAACACAAGCATTCAATTGCTTAACTTGGGACTAGATGACGCCGTGTGGAATGTCCAAGGATATTTATTATTATTATATTTATTGAAGAGTCCGTATAATATAAGCAAATATACTTGAGATCGGTAACGCTTAAAGTTATTGTTATCGAATAAGACTATTTAAATAAATATTTGGTTGTTTCACCACAAAAGCCAATAAATGACCTGCATGAACCTATGATATAACTGCTAATTCTAGACACACTAGATGCATCGATATTACTAAATGATTCACACGATGTTGTTATACAGGATGATTTAGACAATGGCTACTATATTGTTAAACGAAAGTTTGCAAAAGATTTTTCTAAATATATTTTTTTATTTTAGGTACTTTTCTTCCTAATAAGTAGAATTTCCTTCGTCATTTTCCTGACCGGCAAACAGTAAAATTCCGTGTAGTGCACAAACGTAGTGAATAAATTTGACATAAAATGTCTTTATTCAGTTTTGTTTGCTAAACCTTTGCAATAAATACTTTTTGATTGTTACTACCAGCATGATTTATTGTTGTGCTGTCTCATACAAACATACATATACAGATGTGTTTCAAACACCCCGTATCAAACATCATTCTCCTGCCCTTATCCCACGCTAAGCGGGGTCGGCACAACATGTTTTCCTCTTCCACTCTCCTCTGTCGCTCGTCAACTATCTATCCAGTTCTTCTTCGGCCTTCCTCTACTTGTATACCCATCCACATTCATCCTCATAACTCTTTTGATAATATGTCTTTCATCCCTCCTCATTACATGACCATACCATGCTAATCTGGCACTCCTCACCTTTTCAACCACAGGTGCCACTTTCAAACTTCCCCTTATTTACTCATTTCTTATTTTATCAAACATTTAAACACCCCGTATCAAACATTATAATATAATAGTTATCGAGCTATTTCGACAGGCTGTCTGTTTGTTTGTGAATGTGATTCGTTGTATCATTGCATAATAATGTTTGCCGCTTGGTAAAAGGTAATTACGAAAGGTTAAGTAGAAAATTGTAGGGTATATAGCATTATCATTTCGTAAAGGATTATCGAGTACCTATTTGGGATTAAGACATAAAATAATTTTGATGTCAATGCAGGCAGCCCGCAAATGCGTTGATCTGATAACATCAAAAGAACATTGTAATATCCAATAGGTACCTAAGTGTGGTATAACACTGTAAAAATAATAAAAAACTATCAAAAGAACAGCTGGAGTGAAATGGAAAGAGACTGCACAAAACCGAAGAGAGTGAGAGAGTGAAGAGATAAGATGAAGGAGGCCTATACTACAGCCATAGGGTTGAATGTGGCTGAGAAGAAAAAGAGAACATAGGTAATTCAAATTATTCGTGGTGCAATCATTTAGAAGGGATTCAGTGAAAGGTAAAAGTAATGGAGAGGATTTTCTTATACCTTATTATTGAAATATTTAATGTATGGGTTGGAGATACAATGCATGGAAAATACATGTGCTAAGTTTATGTAGTGTATAAGTTATAACTATTGGCAAAATCCGGTGATGAAGTTTTAGGCCGCCTGAAAGCCTCCGTGATGGCTTAAATGCAGTTTGGATATATTTTTTAACAAATTTATTTACTTTCTAAACTATCGTGAGTTGTATTAGACATTATAATAGCTCACGGGAAATTACTCACGTAAAATTATCGTCGATTTAGATACCGACAATGTTTCGATTCTTCCGGAGAAGTCTCACACTCAGACGCGACCGCGAGGAGTGACCACACTCATACCCAGATGAAGATTCTCCGGAAGAATCGAAACATTGTCGGTATCTAAATCGACGATAATTTCCCGTGTGCTATTATAATGTCAATTTATTAACGCTTTAAATCATACAGCGCATAGTTAAACATTAAAGTATTATATAAATATTCTAATAAACAGGTTGCCAGCTAATCTCTTCAGTACTTTTGTACTAAACAAGCTTACACTTGCCATATGCTATAGAATCCATTGGTCAACGCCACCGGACTTGAACCCGCGACCTTTGGCTGGTGTAGGCGGATTCGTTCAATGTCAGAGCCTTATCGTAAATCAATTATTATAAAAAATATCTACCTAATTATAAAACCATCTTCGGTCGTACATCATAAAAAACTAATATCGGTTTCTTCACACTTCTAAAATAATAACTTTCAATTGGTTTAATTTGTTGCAAATTGGTGTTAGTACATAAAGTGAGTATTCTAAGGCTGTTTGTCCACCGCCGCCGTCACCGGGACGTCAACGAGAACGAGATTATTTCGGGCCGAGTTTAAGATAATGTAACGGCCTTGCGGTGGACACGCGGCTATAGTTAGTCTGTGTATCATTACTTCGGCGCCGTCATCTCGTTCTCGTTGACGTTCCGGTGACGGCAGCGGTGGACAAACGGCCTAATAGTGTTAAAGGCTTGCAAACCTGTCACGTGTGGAATGACAAAATAAAATTATGATCAAGACTGTATCTTCAAAGTGCGTTAGACATATTCTTTCTGATTTTTAGAGGCTACAAATATTTACTTTACAGAAGCTAACATTCAATACGTGACAGGTTACAAGCCCATCAACGCTACTAAAAAGCTAACTGGTTTCCTCACTCACGATGTTTTTCATCACCTTGGAAAAACAACTTTTGCAAAATGTGAACATGTTCCAAATATGTAATTGGAAGTACCAAAGACATCAAAGGATTTTAATAATAAAAGTCTAAAAGTTATATTTTCATTATGTTTAATAGTTTTTTTTTTATAATAATAATAATTATAACGATTGACTTATATCTATAAGTTCAGAAACAAATACTCTGTATAAATTATAATTTATTTATATTCGTTTTATTTTTAGTCTACTAAGATAGGACAAATTGCATTATATTACATTCATATATAAATAAATAAATAAAACCATCTTGAATAAATCATTTACACATTACATAAATTCGAACCTTAATGTGTGATTCTGAATACAATTTGATGTTTTATTTGTATAAGTGAATGTCCACTCAATCATTTTGTGGTCAGTCCATATTTTAATTTGGCTTCTTCAAGGTCGTATTTATAAAAAAGAAACAGGTAGAGACGATCTATGTTTAACTTTTTCCGTCGATATTTAACGGCTGCATTGATATTTATGTAACATTTATTTATATAAACTTTTTTTTAATTAAGAAATAAGAATACAAAGCATCATAATGAAACGTTAATTATCACTATCTAGCTATTAGAGATCATAAATAGTAAAAATTATATTCGCGATGAGTGGAAGGTTGTACTTACTGTACACACCAAGCAGTGGAACAGTTTAGAATATTTTATTTAGTTTTTAATATTGATTTTCAACGTTATTTTTCACGTTCTTCACACAAATTTTGCCCTAATTTGGGGTAACGAATCCAGAACTTGCAGAACAAAAGGTAGAGCTATTATTATTCATTAATACTTATCATACATACATACATACATAAAATCACTCCCCTCATTCCCATGGGGGTAAGCAGAAACCACGGATCTCCACTAATTATTATCAATCTAAATTGAATATAAAAATAACAATCATTAGAGACAGGTTTTAGCGATAAAAATCGTAGCGTTATATCCTCACTTTTAAAAAGTTGTTTTATATAAAAGCATTATTATTTATTTCGTGATTAATTGGTAATTATGTTAAATGGTGTTATTTATATAATTCGTTTATTATAAAATTCTGCTAAATGTGTCCATATTGATTGCTTCGATACAGGTTTATTGAATGGTTTATTAAAAGGCTAGTTTCGATCTAATTTTCCTTTTAAATTTCAAATTAAATAGTTTAATAAAATCACAAGGATTAATCACATAATTATCATCTTTCACAGGTACAGTCAGTCTAAAATTTTACTACTTTACCCAAAAATAAAATATAAACTTTTGCTGAAGGTATGCTAATTAATTGAAAAAGCTATAAAGCGAATAATTTGGCTTTAATGTATCAGCTGAGCTATAATAACATTTTGTAAAGGTAATCTTTGACACACAGTAATGTGATGAATCCACAATATACATTTCTGTGTTAAACGTAAAATTTTAATAGCGCTTTTGACTGATTCAAAAGCTACTATGTTCGTTAACTAACTTCTTATTTTGCCGCAGGCAACAGAGATTTAAAAAGTAGATTATGAAAAGCAGGTCCAAAAACCCTATAATTTCTTGATCCTGAAGCAGGCAGCTGCCACGTCATCCATTATGGTCGTCCAAAGTCATTTCCTTAGTCTATGAAGTCTCAATAAACGCACACACAACTGTACGCATACCTACACAAAGCATTCAAATCGCATTCCGCGCATTCATGCTATTGTCTTCCCAAAAGCTGAGTTAAAGGCTAAAGCTGGAATGCTTTCGTGACATTACGTGCTTACCTTGACACGAGATGAATGTCACGCCGTATAATTATACAATAAAATAATAAAAAACTATAACTCGAGGTATTGAACATCCATTCACCACGTGATCGGTGTGTTCACGTTTTACCACGATTTCTGACGTTGAAATTAAGGTATCATATTTTTTATAAACTATTTCATCCACTTCTGCGCAAAGGGCTCCCCCAAACTTCTCCAACCATTTCGATATTTGGCTGAGTCCCACTACCCTGCATCGAATGTGGCAAGATCGTCCCGCCAACATGTTTTAAAATTAATTATAGAGATTGTCAGAGAGAGATAACAAAACAATTTAGAGTTAAAAGATCTTTTGATTAATCTGTATTTCATCAAATAACTGACTGACGCTTTGAAAATCTATGGAGGAGAAATTCATACTTTGAGTACCTACTTATACTTGTATAAGAATTGATTGTCTTGTGAAATGTTTTCGTACTCCTTTATATTATTACGATTATCTCGTGAGACAATGGAAACGCGTCTTGTCGCCTATCGCGCGATGTTCGGCATGCATAATGTATGCCTACACCTCGAAAATTATTACTAAACAAACATAGATCACAGAATAGACACAGCTAAAATAATATTTCGTTATATGCCTAGTGTCTATTCTAACTTCAATTAATAATTTAGTTAAATTTCTCAGTGTGAAATTGAAAAATAATTATGAACTTAATAAAGACTATAACATGGTCATTATAACAACATCCTTGTAGATAAAAAAAAATACTACTAAACATTTACATGAGTCTGTATCAACAGTTTAGTACTTGTAGTTTTACTTGTACTTGCACTTTCATTGCAAGTATCTTATTTTGCTTAATATATAACTATAAATTATAACTAATAATTATAACTATTCTATTTCTATCCTCGCTATTCCTTTGATTTGTCATAATGAATGAATTTGAATTGAATTTTTGTCATCAAATGTCAATTCTCTATTCTAAAGTTTCATCAGTTTCTATTCTAAAGCGATTTAGATGTAGATTGAAAATCTAGCTTGGCTAGGGAACTGATGATTTATGTATTGTATTGTACTTTCACTTCTGCATGTAGGTAAATCCGTTTCTTGTCTTTATTTATTTCTGAGGTCATAGTTTCTTCAGCTAAGCAGTTTTTACTCAAGAGCCTACTTCAATTTACTCGAAAGATAACATTTTATAGAATAACCTTTCTGCTTATTAGCTGCTCTATGATTAACTAGTTCTGTGATGATTTTCAAACCAAACTTTTGTATTTGTGCATGGCTTAAAAGAAGACCATTCCAAAAAGGTTTTCTTGTGAAATGATTACTTATATTTCATTGATTATTGTACGTTTTCATACATGTTTGTTTTTTTAATAAATAAAATACTAATCATTTTGTATTAAGATTTTTTATTTTTAAGAATTTGTATTATATAGGTATTATGTTTCCAAAATACACCTCTTTAAAAATAAAACTGACACTACAAAAATAATTCACGCTAAAATATTGGGTCTCTATTTTGTCTCCGAAATTGTATACCCCTAAAATAAAAATCTATAAATTGGGTTTTCATAATCATCGATTGCTCGTATAATCAGGATCTATAATATAAGGATCCCTAATATAGTTACGGCTAATATCAACATCCCTAATGTTTAAAATACATAAAATCATTCTCAATAAATAATATAATTCATAATGTAACTAACTCATAACTTTATTTTCATAATAGTTTATGAGAATAATTTTAACATAGGTAAGAGCATTGTGTCTCAAGCACAAGGCAGCATAGGGAATGTAACTGATTTCGATTTGGGTGGCTGATTACTTTTATTCCAAATTTTATTGGCGCTTCGGCGGCCGCTACCGCGGCACGCTCGCTACGCTCGCTCGCCTCGCGCGTTAGTGGTCACTGTTCAAACCTAACCTAACCAACTGATTTCGATCTGGGTGGCTGATTGCTTTTATTCCACATTTAATTGGCGCTTCGGCGGCCGCTACCGCGGCACGCTCGCTACGCTCGCTCGCCTCGCGCGTTAGTGGTCACTGTTCAAACCTAACCTAACCAACTGATTTCGATCTGGGTGAATACAACCGAAGTTGTTTCTGTTTTACATAATTTATAAACGTTCGAAAACATTATTAATCGGAAGTGGAAGTATTATGATTCTTTATTATTATGACACATATGTTTATAACGATTAAAATTATCGATTATAATATTAGGTAACATAAATTTATGGATTAGGAGAATAAGGATGAACAATACCTTATTACAAACTATAGTTATGGGACCATAATATTATGGATCCCTATGTTTCGGAGACACTTGTTATTGATTGTGATTTACGGACAATCGATTTTCGGAGACGAAATGGGTTCCCTAAAATATTCATATTTCGTTATGAATGACGATTATTTTAACAAAATAACGGTTACACACAAATGACGTGTTTCCATATTTATCCATTGTTTCTGTTGCCCAATAGTGCGAAGAGAATTTTCAGCCCACACCAACATTACACAAATATTGAGTCATTTCACTATTACCCGGCCACACCAGATGGAGGAGGAAAGGAGGCTTTTATGTCTCGAGTGATTTAAAGTTTTCAACCGACTTCAAAAAGAGATGGTTATCAATTCGACTATACTTTTTTGTTGTTAACTCAGAACTTTCGACTGGGTGAACCGATTTTGATGATTCTTTTTTTATTTGAAAGCTTGTGCATCACGTGTGGCCCATAAAAATGAATTAGAGGATCTGATATACGGATATATGTATTATGAAATCTTTTATCGAATGTACATAATTATGTAGTCTTAGTTCATAGTTATTTTCCAAAAAACAAATTAGGTATGCGGAAATAGTAGGAAATAATATAAAATATAAGTATATCAGTTCTTCTCTCTCTTTCTCTTTAATCAGGTGCCAGAAAACATCCTTAAAATGACAAACGATAATCACAGTTCAGCTTACAATTATAATAACTTATTTCAGATCTGTAACCAATGAACCCAGACAATTGACACAATTTAGACCGTAAATTGTTACGTTTAATGTACGTGTAAATAAAGAGAGATAAAAAAAGTTTCAAGTACCAAGTGCTATTTTAAATAACCTAACACGTCGACGGTATTATAAAATGCACAATCAACTGTCAAAATGCCTTTGATGTCGCCGTGCGTGACGTCACAAAGCTCGCATATTCTTTACAAGATTCCACAAACACGCCGTGCTAAGGGTGTCTTGGTTTTTGCGTAATGATGAATGGGAGTGCCGTTAGCATCATTTTTTTTATTACTTACTGCCTGAACATCGTTACTCAGCAAACAAAATTATACTAACCACATACCATCTGTCATTTATATGATAAATGACAACTGAGGCTGCATCCAAGTGTCAAAATTAAATGCTTCGTAGGTATATGATATTCTATTTCTATCAACGCCATTCCTCCGATTTGGCATTACTGTTCGCTCGAGTTTTCGTCAGCGAAATTTAATTAGTTACCAATAACAGAACTAGATGTCGCTGCAAATTTTTACCAATGCCAGATCGCGCTATCGTAGCGTTTTAAAAAGTTTTTCTAAGCTTTACATTTTTTCATGCAATTTCACAGCAGTTTTTGAAGTTTATAAAATCTTACTTTTATTTGAGTTTTTTTCCAGAGTTCATGCGCGCGTGATCTCCGTTTGGGACGGACTACTATTAAGTATGAATTTAAAATAATAGGTATAATTATCAGATCAGGTATCTGGTATGGTAACCAGGATCACCTGGTTACCATACCAGAAGATGAGACTAGATGACGCTGTGTGGAATGTCCAAGGATATTTACTATTAAAGGTAATCCCTGGAAGCTGTATGAACCCCATACCCCTCATAGGTATTTTTCCTTGCATTACAATATCGCAAGGAACTTGTGCTTAACGTGTTGACATCAAGCTCGCAACACGTGTGACATCACGCGATGACTACTGCGTTATTTGGAAACAGTAGGTAGTTTAATAAAAAGTAATATGTACTAAACAACTTACTACATTTTACACATTACTTTATACTAATGTAATACAATTAACAATACTACTTATAGTGGCCGTAAAGCGGTGACTTTTGGTATTTCACAATGTGAACACAACATGTTTCATGTAAAATGACTATGTTCATTAAACATTCACTTTGAAATGATTTTAAACCTAGGCTGACTCTTTATTCGACTTCAAAAAAGGAGGAGGTTCTAACTTGCACTGAATGTATTTATTTTGTTGTATATTTTTAATAAGTAATACTTAATTGTTCATTGTTCCCCGATTCTCAATAGTGGATTATGAAAATTCCGAAGTGGTCCTCATTTAAAAAAACTGAGAATCTGATGAGAATGTTCAGAGATATGAAAGCCACAAGCGACCGCAAGTGGCGCTTAGAGCACTTTTCGCAGCGCTTTAATACTGCATTATATGCCTATAGTAATGAAGATAAAGTTTAAAATCATATGACACTGAAACCGTAGCCGCTTCGCTGCCGTCTCGGTGTGATTTGGGCCTACAATCACGGTAAGTTTTAGCATACAGTACAAAAGTACCGCCTCAGATCAAATCCGTCATTAAAGCAGGATGGGTAGTAATTGGCAACGGCATAAAACGAGAATTACTGGAATCTTATAATTTGACGACTCTTCATATCCATTATTGGAAAATAGTGGACGCCACGCGAATTTGCTTACCTACTAAAAAAGATCTTATGATTATTAATGTCACCTATACCACAGAGTCTATCTTGTCTAACGGCCGGTTTCAATATTAAACTTACGAATGATCGTAGATTGATCGCCATAGCAACTTTGTTAAAACAACAAAAAATGTAGGACACTTTTTGACAGATAACAATACTACTATGGCGACAGATCCACGATTATTAGTAAGTTGTATACTGCAACCCGGAATTAGTCGAATTGGATAGCAATAACGTCACGTCAATAAAAAAATACATTCAGTGGAACATGAAACATCCTCCTTTTTTGAAGTCAGCTAAAAATTTATTAAATTCTGTAGGTACTTGATAAACTGTATTTTATGAAAGTGGTCCTTTACTAGTCAAATCATGTGACAGTGTCGAATTTGTTTCTAATTTGACACTTGTCACGTGATTTGACCATTGATTAATTAATTTTTGGTGATGATGATAACGGGCTGCCTGGTAATTTTAGTATCATAATCCCCTGCTGAAATTTCAGATCAATAGGATTTTGAGACTCAAATTACCAAAATCCCCAGGGGATTTTGAAACTAGGCCCTAAATAACACCCTCTATAAAAAACTTAAGAGCTCAGCTCTTGTCGGTGTAATGATGCAATTTCCTCCATATACTTCTTTCCAATGCAACACCCTCTATGATACCTAAATCACACCCTCTTGAGACACTAGTATGAAACTCTAAAACTAAAATATGCAAGCATTGAAAACGTATCTACAATTATGACGGACATACATACTCCAACTTTTATATTATACAGACTTAGGAGATGAGTTATTGTAATCGTGCGCCTGGGCCGCGGGTCGTGGGACAACTCCCGTCGGACTAAAGGGCAAACGTTAACGAATTATTATAAAACAATGCGAGGCAATTTTATGTGATATTTAAAACTGGCATCGGAAACTGTTGAACTTCAGAGATAACTGTTGATCTTAGAAGCGAATAACGATATATTGTATTGAGATTATTTATCTAGTTCAATTATGTTGGTCGCGCCACGTAAAAGAGCGCTGGCTGTCAAACTGCGCAGTGGTCGATGATTGGTACGTTGCTTATTAGAAGAATATTAATTTAGGGAGCTGACGATCAATTTTTCCTCATTTATTTTCCGTTTCAAATTATTCTCGTACTTTGAAGCTACAAGTAGCTTTGTTATTACATTTGTATAAGTTTATTTTAAATCCAAGATGTTATCTACGAATCCATAGGATCAGAAAATCCATCCCCTACAAAGTATTCGGGTTGAAACTGTCAGTTTTTGCTCGCACAGGTGTGGGTTAGTTAAGAGCCATCCACACATATCAGGGCTGTGTCCGTGACGATACGTGTTCTGTCAAAGGTTGTGTTGAGTAGGTACCTACTCATAGTTAGGATTTTGGTTTTTTATCGGGACATTAACAAAAACAAGCTTTAGACAACTGAAATTTTCTATGTTTGTAACTCGAGAAATCTGGCATCACTTCTATCTGGCGCTCTGAAGAGAAATTATCTTAGAACTCGTTCACACAATTCCGTGTACGGGCTGGGGAGGCCTGAGTGCCTTTTCTTTGCGTCGGGAAATGTGTTATAGGAGCCAATACGGCATAATATATTATGCTGGTATTTTCATGCATTTTGACGATTCTATTATTTAATGCTACAATCGCAGATGAGTAGAATTGAGTTCACTAGAGTCCACTACTGGTGCTACATAGACTCATATGCTCAGTCACGGGCCTGTTACGTCCCTAACCCAGTGGATACACTTTTCCAGCACAAAAACTATCGTGACGTCGCGATATTGGACATGCTCGCCTTTTTGCGGTGTAGGTGAAACTCGACATGTGGGGTTTTGTTGGCGTATTACAAACTTTTCAGTCATGCTTAGTTTAATCCTATTCTATCTGACCAAATTCAATATAAACTAAGTAAATATATTATGGGGGCAATTCTGAGTGTCGCAAAAGCTAAACTAAGCTAACTAAAATTATTGCCATCCTTTTGATTTCCATCGCTATGAAAGGGACGGCAACAATTTTAGTTAGCTTAGTTTAGCTTTTGCGACACTCAGAATAGCGACTTATGACTACATTAAACTTTAAAATATTTTGCATGCCAACAAGGCAAGGACATGAGTTCCGTGTATAATCCTATTTTAAGATCTTGTATACTACTTTGTATGATGTATACCACCATGTACCTGGCAAATAAATGAATTCTATTCTATTCTATTCTATCC
The DNA here is from genome assembly GCA_963582015.1 of Xanthorhoe designata. Lineage (NCBI taxonomy): Eukaryota > Metazoa > Arthropoda > Insecta > Lepidoptera > Geometridae > Xanthorhoe > Xanthorhoe designata. The sequence continues at coordinate 702,189 of OY757038.1, forward strand.
TGAGGGGAATTTAAATTTGTTTAGCGTAAATGGAGATTATTTTCATATTTGTGTCCTGAATGAGTTTTTAAAATGGAAAACCTAACTAAATAAATCAGAGGAAAGTTTTTGACATCCTAAAGTTTTATCGTAACATTATCAAAAAAAACTTTAAAAAATGAAATACATGACAACAGCACAAACTAACGTTTGAACTGCACTAAGTTTACAAGTCAATCTTGTTTGGTAAACTATGCTTACAATTTTATTAATCAGGGTTGTAAGCAAAATTGTCGAAAATGTCGATCAGAATCACGTTAATATACCCCATCGTCACATAATAGAATACTTTATTACCTACACTAATTATAAAAATAGTTGTTACAATTGCGTCGTAAACAATTCTTGTAGAATAAAGTACGTAAACAGTTTTGTATAATTGCTTATTATGATAGATATTATCTGCTAATTCAGTTTTGAACCTGTAACCTTTGGTTTATTGCCGGCGTACCCTATCCACCTTTAGAGCTGCTCATTGCAATAATTCAAAACCTTTGACACATGAATCTAATCATTAATAATAATTTGTTCATTAGTTCTTCTTTGGTCACTTACATTGGCAATAACCCTGTTAAATTGTCGGTCCCGACTTTTAAAGTCGTTATGCCATGAAGGAGGCCTATAAGCGGTTTAAAAACTCCGTCACCAGAGTTGGCCACTTGCTCATACGTACGAAAACGAATAACCATGTTAGAAGTTTTTTTTATCTTCTATTGATTTCTACTCGGTGTTTTCATAATCATCAAAAATCAGTGCTTCTGATGATCATTAGAAAATAATCGGCGTGGCCGATTAATCTAAGAGGCGTGATGGCCGAGTGGGTTAGTGCCTCGACTTTTGATCCGAAGGTCGTGGGTTCGAATCCTGCCGTGCATCAATGGTTTTTTTGTTACCTACGAAAACATGTTATGCGTTTCATCACGGGCTCTAAACGGCAAAAACCAGTTAGTTTTCTAGTAGCGTCGATGGGCTTTCAACCTGTCACGTATGTAATGTTAACCTATGTAAAATGTGGGCATGCACCTAATATGTATTTGGACCTCTGACTCCATTAGACATGTTCAAAGGATCTAAAAAGCCTAAAAGACCTGAAGAAATAAGTCTACTGCCTCTTGAGAATACAGTCGTGATCATATTTCATTTCATTTCATAAAAAATAATCAAATATTTAGGACAATTACCTGCTTATAAGCTTTTTGTAATCTAAGAATTGTTGAACAGAACTCGTTGTTAGGATTTTTGCCTTCAAATAGTATTACATCCTAACAGTGCAAAGGTCTGGGTGTTTTTTTTATCTATAATAATGTATGTATTTAGGAAAAAAATACCTAAGTAATAATACTTCAGTAGTAGTTAATAATCAGTCATCTGGTTACCATAACATTGCTTAGCTTGGGACTAGATGACGCCGTGTAAAATGTCCAAGGATATTTATTTATTTAAAGGTACTTTATCAAAACTGCTATTTCCCAGATTAGAAAGGGGTGTAAGATTTCAATAAATCCACGGCCCCTACCTGAAACATAAACACCCCATAACTGTCGCCCAAGTCCATGATGGAGGGCAGAGCACCTCCTCATAAAACTAAGAAATTTATGGCGAAAAAACACCATCGTCTGCGAGGTGATATGTGGAAGGTATTTTTAGGAAATAGGTGATGTTTTTCTAGTGGTTTTATTTATGGCTTACAATGTGACTTTTCATATATTCAACATTTATTGTCCTATAGATATTAAAAAACAGAGTTGGTCAATTTAAAACAGCCTGATGGCTTGGTTCATTAGTGTTAGTCGAAGTGCTGGCTGCCACCGAATAGTAAATTTTATTGTAGGCAATAATTTAAAATATAAAAATAACAAAGTTATTTGATGTTAATTAATTGAATGCCAAGGCAGAAATAAAACTGATGAATCGGATATATTGATACTACGGACACGTTAATTTGATTTTAGACAATTAACATACATAATCAACGGAATGTTTTAATCTATTTCAAAATGCAATCGGTTTTGAATTTCTTGATATGTTTTATACAGTTGCATGATTACAAAAAGTAGTTTTTAAAATGTTAGTGTAGTTTTTTTTATTATATTCTGTCGTTCGTTCGTCGTATGAGCAAGTGGCCAACTCTGGTGACGGAGTTTTTAGGCCGCCTAAAGGCCTATATATTCTGTCAGTAACTTCAACATTTGCAACTCAAATAATGCTTCCTCAAACACCACGCTAATCACCTAATCAGCCTTGTGCTGTTCAGATCTGTCTTTCCCTTGATTGCTTTTACATCTCTACATTGTGTCTCACTCTTTCCGATGACATTACAATCATCGTGGTCATGAGCGACATACATACAATTTTACATTATAACTTGTTTACAAACTACCTCCTAAACAGTACACCGTAAAAGTCATTACAACGAGTAATAAGTTAGCGGCGACTAAAATATTCGTAGACCTATTACAATGGCAGTTATCGTCGGCCTCGCGGCGTGCGCTTATAGGCTCTGTACACAATAGCGACTGCTGTTCACCAAGATAAAGTTTATAAAATTCTACAAAGGCAATACTTGAATACATTGATTTTTTGGGTTATTCAATGAGCACCCCGATCCCGCGGACAGCCGTACCAGTGACCCTGATATCTATAAAGTCAATGATATAGAAAGAAAGAAAGAAAGAAAAATCATTTATTCTTGTAGGACCTCAAGGATCACTTAAGTATCGTTTTACATGCTAGGTGATTCTAATGCCTGTTCCAACGCGACTCCCTACACCAGGGAAAGAATCAGGCAAGAACCTGGTGGTGTGGGCCTAGCTTTTTTTTAAAAGCGATCCCTTAACAATCTAAAATAATCTAAATAGTCAAGCTTCAGTGGGAAGCCAGTCGAACAAAGTAAGGCATGTCAATATATCAACTTGCTATCACAAGTAATATAAGCAGAAAAAGTGTTACCAAATTTTAGATCACTACCAACTTCCATACTTTTGAGTGCTCAACTGCTCACACAATTAAGGATTGTTTTTGTTATTCCTATGACTGATTATCCTATTTTGATCATTTATTAATTCTGTAAGATGGTATTTGGCTAATCTTATTCCGTTTCCCAAAAAATAACTTCTAAACATGTAGGTATATTTGTGGTTTGGTGTACTATGCTCTGTAGAAGATCATACAGCAAACTGCATTTTTATTTTAGATGTCGCGCGACAAAAGTCGCTATTTGAACCGCGCTCTATGCCCACGTTCAGATTGTATTATTTATTGAGCAGGTAGTTTGGCCGGCCGCCAGTAGATACGAGCAAGATTTTTAAACCGTTGTGTTTCAGTACGTCGTAATTTTTAAAACATGAATCACAAAAAAGGTCGAAAATAAAACGTGCATATTGCCGTTTTTGTTATTTTTTGTTGTGTCTGGAAGAACCTTTTGGATGTAAAATATTTTGTAAAGACTATAAAAGACTAAAGGTTAAACTATTTACTATTTGTGGACTGCTTGAGGATAGAACAGCTTTTTGATATTTAATTATATTTAATGATCCTTGATATATTATTATGTGCTGTAGTTATAAGTAAGCGCTCGTGGCGAAGCTTGCTATGACAATCTTGATAGATCGTCGAAGTTAACGTTCTGAGTGGTCACAACATGGATGGGTGACCGCAAGTGGCATTATCAGCTGAGCGCTTCCGTGCTTTTGAGGGCATGTTAAATTGTCGGTCCCGGCTTTTAAAGTCGTTAAGCCAAGACGGAGGCCTTTAGGCGGCCTGAAAATTCCGTCACCAGAGTTGGCCACTTGCTCAAACAAACGAACAAACGATAAGTATAAATCTCTTGTAAGTTGACAAACCGCTCATCATTCATCATGTAAATAATGTAGATAAAAAAAAACAAGAAAACTTACCTAAGTTATAATATTTTACTGTTTTACACGTACGTATGTATGTATGGGGACTCCCTTTTCCGCATTTAGACTCAAAGGCGGTCCTTTATGCGTGGGGATGACCTGGCTCACTAGTAGTGAAGCCAGCCTAGCTCCTCCCAGAAGCACAGAAGTTTCCTGGGGTCTTCACAGGCTTCGAGGAGCGACCTCGGATTGTTGAGGATTTGTTGCCGTTGAGCTGCTACGCCCACGCATGCCAGGACTACGTGGGCCGCTGATTCTTCTTCGGTTAGACATCCTCTGCAGAGTGGGCTGTCCGTGATGCCGATGTTGTACAGATGTTTGTTAAGGGGGCAGTGTCCTGTGAGTGTCCCTATGATTATTTTGAGGTCTTTTCTTTGGAGGTTCATCAGGCGACGTGTCAGTCGTGGTATGGCCGCTGGTATCGCTGCTCTAGACTGTCTGCAGTCCGTCGCCCGTATCCATCGATCGTTATGTAGGTTTTGGGTGTGTACACGTACGTAAGTTAAAGATACGTACACGATAATTCAAAGGAATTTTTACGAAAACGACTCTTCTTAATAATGTTCATAGCTTGAATGATACGACGCAATTTTTTGAAGTCTGCTGTGGTTTTTGGCTCTCTCTTAGTGTAGGCAATACCGATGACTCCTAACATAAAGTTCTACAAACCATAATTCTTTCTTTATTTATTTATTAGATTACTTACGTATAATACACCAACACAATTGAAAAAAGTATAATTATTAGCTAGGAATTAAATAATTAAGTGTCAATACAATAAAAAGTGAAGACAGCATGTAATAAAGCGGCAAGCTCGGCTTAAGAGCGATCGCTTGTATCTACGCAGGTTCGAATCCTGCCGGAGCCTTTAACTTTTAGTAAGATTTTTCATTTATAATGAAGTAGCATGTAATAAGTTTTACTTTGTAGCTAGTATAAAAAACTAGTTTTTAAAACTTTAGAGCGATGTTTATAGGTGAGTTCTGCAGAAAGCGTCTATAAAATATCTGTTTACAAGCCTTCAGCACCTGAAATGTAAAAGTTAACTGAGCTCGGCCCATTACCTCGCTTACAATGTTATTTGTGGCGCTCTGGATGACGGTCTTCAGAAGTGAAACATTAAAGAACTGTATTGTGCATAAATTAAAACTTAGGCTTTAACAGCTACATCTAAGGATTATTTCATTTTATAGGAAACACAACTGAGCAGCCCAAGTTATTCCAATGTAATAGAAGCAATTTTTTAATTGTATAAACCGTTTATTTCATTCAAATAACTACTGATGTTTAATTTTTTTCTTTCAATTATTCAATGAAATAATCCTTAAAATATTCATAAGGGTAGACCGCATGAATATTTTTTTAATTACTCTATTATTTCTATGGACAACTCGCGCTTGACCAAAAACCGTGAAAACAGTTTTGTCATAGCTAATTAAATTATGAAAAAAATTGTTTTAACTAAAAATGATTGTGAAAATAGTTTCTAAGACAGTTACTTGTTTCTCCATACTTTCCCAGTTAAAACCATCTGTAAATAATTAATTTATTATTCCTGCTTGGCAATTGCATAACATCATCCAGTTCAGACAACAAGCCTACAAGGGCCAATAAAGACACGGGAGGGCGCGTTAAGCCAGTCATCTTGTTTTTGTAAACATCCCCAACCTGGCTACGGAGCTACGCCGTAGCAGGGGTGAGCTACGCTGCTACGACCTTGCTCGGACTTTGAATTTACTGAATTAAATAAACAGCATAGTTTCAAAACTATTTTGAACAATGAAGATCAAATAGAAATTTTATCAAATTTACAAAAATATTAATATTTCATGATTTTTTAATAGTAGTACAAGAATTCAAAAAACAAAATAAATGTTGTTTTTTCTAATTTTAACGTTTACACAATTCAATGTTTAGAAATAACACATAAATTTATCGCATTAATATTATTTCAGTCTGCTCATGAACAACGATATTTCTACATAGACGAGACATCGGTGATAGGAAAAGGTAAATTTCGCAATAAACTCCTATGACAATGTAATTTTGAATACCTAAATGCAGGCATTCGCGGTCATGTAAGTCGAAATAATCTTCCCTGTAAACACAAAGACTTGTAAAACCAAAGAACCATGACTAACAAAGTACCTTTTTTAATTAACACAGAAAACTTACTCTATTTTCTATTAGAAAATCCCACCAATTTTCCTTTATTACCTCCAATTAAGTCACCGTGAAGTTCATTTTCAATTTCAGGGCAGTAAATCATAATCCAGCACAAAGGCAGAGTGGCGGTCACTGCGTTATTTTTCCGTCGTTAATTATTTCCAGTTAACAAGGTGTTGTCTCTGCGCTTATTTATTGCTCTGTGCGGTGAAGGTTCGGGTTGTGCTACACTGTAGAATATAGCTGAAAACTCTACTGAGTATTTTAGTTCTATATTCATGAAATGTAACTATTTCTGTTTCTATCTCAACCAATATCAACTGAAAAGATTTAGGATAAAAATCTTTCGTAGCTTCCACTTTACATGAATGAATGAATGAATGAATGAAAATTCTTTATTGCACACCTTAAAAATATAAACAGAGAATAAAATAAAATGTAGTAAACATGTACAATGGGCGGCCTTATCGCTAAAACCGATCTTTACATTATACTTCACATGATAATATTAACAAGGGAATTATATGAAAATATTAGTGGGATTGTTTATTTTAATACCGACAATGTATAGCTTCATACTCACCTTAATTATCATTTAAAAAAATATTAAGTATACCCTACTTAAAAACTTTTTTATATTATGCATGATGTAGAAAACTGTGCATTTAGTTCATAATTAGTTATTTTGTAAGTTGTGTTAATTTTAATGTTACAGATGTTTTGAACCAATAAATAAATAGCCGTGAATATTTTTACATTCTCTGTTTTTTCCTGTTATTACCTACAGGGTGTTACCAGACCACTACCGAAAACTTAAGGGGATGAAAGTACCCATCAATATGAACAACTTTTTCTAAGAAACCAACACTGTGAACGCGAAAAAAAAAACAGCTGTTTCATACACTTTAGCCAAGTAGGTATTGAACTTATGTATGGAACTGCTGTTTTTTTATCGCGTTCACAGTGTTGGTTTCTTAGAAAAAGTTGTTCATATTGATGGGTACTTTCACCCCCTAAAGTTTTCGGTAGTGGTCTGGTAACACCCTGTACCTATATATTGATCGATCTACAATTCATTCTGTTTAATATTCAACTTTGAATAATTTAGTGCACTAGATGAATACTAATGTCTACCTACTCAAGAAAATTGTTGAAAAAGATCAACTTTTAAAAAAAAACCTTGAAATTAAACGATATTTGGATGCAGTAGTGGGCAGCAACTTGATTTATGGAGGTTTAATAAATGATACTTGACACCCACTTCTAACGTAGACGGTATATTGAGACATTTATTTGAGGCATGTTCAATAAAATAACTGCTTTGATATAGTTCATGGTCAATAGAAGTGACCATCATTAGTTATAACAAGTCCGAGAGCGTCATTTTAATGAATTTTAAAAAGTCGAGATTGCCTATAATTTTAAATAGGTATTATATATAGGGTAAAAGATTTGAACGCTGGCCAAGGCTAAGTACCAAATCTGTTTATATTTTTTAACTAATCATTGTTATTTTTGACACTCGTACCGCCCAATTATAAAAACATAGATACCATTACACAATAGGCATTGACATGATTTTTGATTTGTGATTCGAACACAAGTTCTAATCGAAAGTCGGGAACCTGTCCCACTTGACCAACACGGCTCCTATGTACGGCTGTTTACTGTAGCATGATATTTTTGCTTTTAAGCTAAGCGATAAATATTTCATATCCTACCAGTGTCCCCCATCCTTTATGCAATGTTTTACACCGAGGCTCGTTAGTCAGGCACCTCGCAAAAGAATTAACGGTGTATTTTGACACTTATTACTTACAGCATAAAGGCTTTTTATTTCAGCAAGATTTATGGACGCTCTGCGGCGTGTCTTCCACTGGTAATTAATGCATTTCAACTGCATTCAGTTGAAGTAAAATGATAAATAAAATACATAATTATATTGTGTTATTTTCATCAACCAAAAATGACACAGTTTTTTGTACGATATTTCATTATAGGTACTCTTTACTGAAGTAGTTCCTCTCCAGTAGCTACTCAAACTTGTTCTTTAAAAACAGGAAACCAGCGTTTTTAAATTGATAGTAATCTGCTTGCAATCTGAAATCATAACTTTTGCCACATTATTTAGACGGAAGCATACTCCTAATTATTGTTATTTTTATGCTACTCACTTTGTAATTATTGAAAACAGATAAAAGAATAAATCTAATAAAGTACCTACTGTCTCGTCTGTACTACTATTAGAACAAAACAAATACGTCTACTTATATCTTACTGTATTATTCATTCGATAGCTTAGTTCCTTTTCACATGCAAAAGGTATGTACCTACATTAGGTACGTGGTATATACTTACATTGTAGCCCGTGGTCAGAGTCCGAGCATTTCCATATTGATTTTATCTAATTAGTGGGGTTTTTGGTGCCGTAAAGCCGTGTTGGCCAAGTGGATAAGTACTTCGACTTTCGATCCGAAGGTCGTGAGTTCGAATCCGGCCGTGCATCAATGGACTTTTCGTGTCGAAAACTTCGTTAGGAAACCCGCGGCTAGTCAGCCCCACACGTATTGACCATTGTCTTTCCTGTGGATATGGCCGACTTAGCTGAGAGGATGGTTTAGGTGCTGGGCAAGCCTATTCCATCTCAACAATGTCCCAGGCACTACAGTGTCCCGTTAAGTGTAGGCAAAGCTTGCCTCCTGACGCTGTATAAATCATCTAGTGAAGATGTAAAGGCCTGAAGGATGGCACCAATAACCGCACCAACTGGCACCGGTCTGTAGTGCCTGGTAGTGCTTACAATGTTGAGGCAGAAAATCATAGTCAAAAAACATAATGTCAATAAAGTCATGTTACCATTAATTTTGACCAAAGACCCTTCTCTATTTTCTCATTGTACCGTTAGAAACCTTACACGGTTTGGGACATATTCTATAAGCCTAATTATTTTTACTTATAAAAAAACTAGGTCCTGGAGCCTAGCTGTAGAGTGTGTTGTAGCTAACAATCCTGAAATGACTAGGTAATTACCATATTTTTAGGTAACTTTTCTTTTTACTGATGATATAGGTAGCTAAGATCAAAACATTTTGACAGCAAAAGCGCGTATCTTGAGCTAAAAAGGTTAGTAATGTAAATTTTAACCATATACATGTAACAGGGCACACTTAAGTGCGGGGCGTACCTGACTCACCTCGATGTATCGCCCTCTTAACTGCAATATGTCGACCGCTTCCGATGCACGCCCTCGCTTTTATTTTTATTTTATTCATTGTATATTATTTACAAACCCCGTCAACGTCTTGGGTTCCAGACGATGGAAGGCGGCGTAGGGGTCGACCGAGGAAGCGTTGGCGGGACGATCTCGTCACCTTTGACGAAGGATGGTGGGACTCGGCAAAGGATAGAGACGGTTGGAAGAGTTTGGGGGAGACCTTTGCCCAGCAGTGGGACGAGACAGGTTGATAAAAAAAAATATATATATTATTTACAAACAGGCTGTTGGGATGGAAAACAGAAGAGGTAGAAGCATTTTATTATTGGAAAACGTATAATATCTTGCTGTATTGCATTGATTATAACAATTAACATTTACTCAATTTTTAAAAGACACAGTTCGTTAAATTGACGTATTTTGGAAATCCTAATAAAATATTCTGTGAAGATTTTTTTTTAGATGTCAAGGTTAGTAGAGGATTTATTTTTATCTATTATTTCGAACTTACGACCTTCGTTACAAATAATGTTGTGAACATATCAAAAGAATAGATAAAGTACGACTTTTCGCGTCAGTTAACACGTAGCTTAACTTTCTTATCCAGCCTTCAAAGACTAAAAAGCTTCCTGTCTTAGCTCGTAGATCACAGAGCAGCACTTTTTTAAGTTCCAACGCGGGCATCGGGGCATCCTAGGGTGAAAGTGTATACGCAGTGAGTCAGGTACTTTAGATTAAGCGTCTAGACGCCCCGGTGTGTCGCTGCCTTTATTTATTGCCAACGAAACATGTGTTTTCAATTTAGATACACGAATTTCAAGTTGTATTGTTTTACTTTAGAAGCATAAATCAACGTGGAATTAAATTCTTGCTAGTTCCTGTTTGCTGGTTCGATCCCCGCCGCGGGACAAATGTATGTACCTATAGGTATGCAGTTCTGCAGATATTTGTTCCCGGGTCTGGGTGTTTATTTACCTATATTATAATATGTATTTACAAAAAAAAATGTTGGTATTTATGAAGTATATCAGTAATTAGTTCCTCTCATAAAACTTCCTCTCATAAAAGTTTTCAATTTCCCTCGTTTTTAAAATGGATTTTCTATCAAGACCAAAACAACTATGCTGAAGGCTTAATACAAACTTAAGTAGCTCACTTCATTTAACGTGTTCACTGCCAGTTTTCGCTTTACTTTCTGAAGGAGGAAGGTGCCAAAATGACTATAGCAAGTACACCATGTGCGTCAGAAACTCTCGAAGTGTTAAGTTTTATTTTTAGCCATTTTCCAAGTCAATCGACCCCCTCAAAATCACAATAGCAAAGCGAAGCCAAAGGAAGAGGTTACTCAACACCTTCAAGTTTCGAACGAGCTCTCCGGAAGCGCCATTTCCGGCCAGCACCTGTCTCCACGACCACTTCCGGCGCCTTGACCGCGCGGTCTGCTTTATCGACTTTTCTGTTAGAATTTATGTCAGTCTGTTGAACCTTTGAACCCAAAATTTGATGCTAACAATGTCTTTGTTGCTAAAGTTTTTATGTGACATAAAATTTACTATTATTTTAATTACTACGTTCAAACTATTATATTATTATTATTTCAAATTATTATACGGCTGTTATTTTAATTACTTCGTTCAAATTCGAACTCTATTTTTTTAATTATCTTTTCGCATAAGAAATAAGGTCTAAGAAATAAAAATATTCTAAAGTCCTTTCTCTCGTCTGTCTATTGTGTTTTATATTCTAGCTAGGTCGTATGTTGATGTTCTAAATGTATTTGTACACTCTGTGACAAGAAATAAACGTTTTTATTATTATTTTTATGTTTCTTTTTTTCTCGAAATTGAAAATTTCGGTATTAACGATACACACGGGCCTAAGCCAAGTGGGTATCATTTGAGGAGATGTAGTTATCGTCTTGCAAAAGTTATTATTATTATTATTATTTGAATTAAAAATAAATCTACCTAAAATGTAACATTATAAGATATCGTGATACAACATTGTAAAGAATAAAACTGCAATGCATGGGCGCAGCTCCTGGCCACCCTCGGCTTAATTCACGGCGGAGCGTTGGAATGCGGCCAACGAGCTTGCTACCTGCTTTCTTCCTTAATTTCTCTTTATTTTTTACTCTAAATCACTTTACAGACAGTTTACGAGAAAGCTAGCAAAACTGAAACTTTTCTGCTTTATTTTTTGCTAAAAATTCTTGATTAAGGTGTTTACATGTACCTATATGTATACCTAATGGCACTAATAGTGACAATTCGGAGTGTCGCAAAAGCTAATCTAAACTAACTAAAATTAATGCCATCCTTTTTATTCCCATCGCTATGAAATTGACGGCAACATTTTTGGTTAGTTAAGTTTAGCTTTTGCGATACTCCGAATTGCCACTATTATACCTAATTATTTTGAGTTTGAATTTGAGTTTCTATACCTTTGGGTAATTTGTGACATCATCGTGCCCTATTACATGTTTAAATCTAAATTATTGTGCGTCCATACAACTCAAAAATTTCAGATAGGTATAGGTACTATGCATATTGTAGCAGTCAAATTAATTAAAGAAAAGAGTTCGTGTATAAAAATTATTTAGTTTTTGATCAACCAAAACTAGGAGTGCTAATACTACTAAAACTCTTTTATACTTATAAAATGTTATTATACCAAACATTGTAATATAATATACCTACTTATAACTAGTGGCTTAAAATTATAGCAAGATTTTCTACCAAGATACTGAAATTATAACATAATATTTCTTATCAGATAGAGACCGAATCATACCTCAGTTATGTGCGCCTTTTTCTAAAATGACTTCCATTCCTCACCTTCCAATAACCTAAATGCTTTTGCTCCGATGGTTCCATTGTGTGGAAAAATCCGATGTTTTTTCCCCGGCCATTGTGTCCAGGTATGGGGATATTAACTCGGTCTAGACTGAGTCTACGTCTTTCTTATAGGTACCTAGATAAATAAGTTTGCTTTATTATCTAATTGAAGGTACAAAAAGCATTTTTAAGCAACATTTTATCCAATCATAAGAATTTATATTGATTCGATAATAGGTATCATAATCATTATCTATAAAAGTATATAATACCTACGGTCAAATTAAAACACCTCATTTTGTTGAAGTCGTTTAAAAAGTTCCGGACATACGAATAAAAATCATAGAATTCTCTAAGGTCATTGGTATTTGGCCTCCATAGGCACTTACTTTTAATACATTTATAAGATCTAAACTAAATTTTTGTAAGTATATCTATCTACCGTGCATACTAAACATTACAACTTACCTACATTTGTTAAGCAGAAAGTTATTATTTATTGATTTATTTTATTTTTAACTAGCACGGTTACAAACACCAATTACGCTAATTATAAAAACATACAGGAGTCAAATATCAAGCTTCAGAAACAAAGAAAAAGAAAAACAAAAAATACGTATTATGTAGGTATACAGACAGTTTGCATTTCCATAGCGTTGAAACTTGTGCTAGTTACTGAGGTCAGCACGTAAATCACAGAATGCAGGCGCGTCACACGCACCTACATAAGTTATCGCCGCAACGTCATGCCTATGCGATATATTGCAGGTGAACTAAATAAATAACACAATGTCAGGCGCAGTCGTGAATAGAGCGATGCATGATTCAGGAGTTAATGCCTAACTATTTACTGTTTAGAAGCGTCCTAAGTAAATCAGATAAATTATTAAGTTAAGAGTTTGTAAAAACAAAAACAAAAACAAATACCTTAAATTTTATGAAGTTCATTGAATAAATGTAGGTACCTAATCAGTGAACTGTTAATGTTTAATTCTTGTATTATTTTATCTGTGCTATAGGTAAGTATGGGTATTAATTTTTAGTCATTTAGGATGCATGTCTAACGTTCAAATATATTAAAATAATCTTTAACAAAAGTTCCAAAACAAAAATCTGATGAATACCAAAGTTTAAATGCCTTCCAAAATGAAAAGTGTAAGTTCGAAAGCTGAGAAATGAAAGGGCATTGAATTCTTCTATTAGCTTATCTGCGGAAAGTTTGCTTCACCTCGGAGGTGGATTTAATTGTGCGCCTGTAATGGCATCTACTTCGCCACTGTCTGCTGATAGGGTGCTTTCTCATTGGCACCAATAATAAAACGATGCTTTTTAGAAATGTTTTTTATTTTTAAACACTTCATGGAGTTATAAGTTTACTAGCGTTGCTTTAGTTTCTTTAATACCTAATACTCAGACAAAAAATATATAAGTATCCTACTATTGTGCTTCTTTTTTAAAAATCGTGTGTAATTTAATTAGGTAACAACCATCAAATAATTAAAGTAAGGTACGTACGAGAATGGCTAACTTTAGTGAAATGCTGAGTGAAATCAGTGAATTAGTATTTAAAAAACGCAATACCAATATCTGCACAAACAGATTAAGATTTATAATAATTAGAACATCAAACAAAACAATCATCATCATCCACAGCCCGAAGTTACTCATAGCTAGAAAAGGCTCTGTGCCAGTCCACTGCTATGCACAAAATGGAATATATTTTTACTTTCGACCATTAAATTCCTGGAGGCAGTGTAAAACACGCCTGTCCGGTAGAATCGTGCGAGCGACGCGACGGCGGCTAATAAAGTCGTCTCAACGTTACTTTGCGCTAATCCCGCGCTCAGCCGCGGTGTACCCACATCTTAATGTCACGGCGCAAGTCATACACTTATTCTCTTGTGAGAAATAGGCCTTAAATTTTAAGGCCTATTTCTTAATATATTTAATATATTAATCTTTATTGAAAACTGTTTTAGCATCACGCGACTATTTTATATCTATGATTAGGTGCTGCTTGTTGCTGTGGGGAGACTTGGTTGTTTCAGGGCTAAGAGCCTTTGCTTATCACAAAAACTGTAAACCTACTCACAAAAAGTATTACGAATTCAATTTACATGTTTCTACGACTATCAAGTAGGTGATAAGTTCATGACTTGTCCCACACACAAATCTAGGGCTCGGCCAGACGAACGGTTTAAACTAATCTCATCTCACTTGAGTACGTTTATGGGATCACGGAGAGGGGCCACTTAGGCACCATTGTGGAGAGCAGATCAGGTGAGCGCGGTAATCTTATTGCTCTCAGTAAACCTGGGGCTTTCATATTGAAACCGACGAGTCCGACGACGCACATTATATTCCGGATAATTTATTTTGTTAGTTTGAGCTCGACTGACTGTGTGGCTCACTCTTCTTCTTCTCCTTCCTGCCCTTATCCCACTATTTATATATAATATTTCCCTCTATCAGACGTCATCTCAGCACTCACTCCTTTTTTACTCATGTCATCCTACACAGTCCATTCATCTTTTCTTTGGCCTACATCTACACCTATATCCATCCACATTTATATCACGACTGTGTGGATCACTATGGTAATATTGATAATTATGATGGGTAGTCCAAACACGTACGCTAAATACTTACTCACCTACTCTTGGCAGATAGATTTATTATGCTTTTCAAAATCCAACATTTTATTGCAAACTAAATACTGTAGGTAGTTGCAATTTTTTCTTCATCGTTTCGAGTTTGTACTAACTGATGTATTTGTAAAATTATTATTTGTTTGTTTTATCCAAGGACAGCCATCGGTTTGTGCAAAACTTATAGGTATGAAAAACTTGGCTATGGATGGAGGTGTGGGATAGTAGTGGATTAAATACTTACTGATTGTTTTTAAGAACCTGTGGTGAGTTAAGCACTCTTCTTTGTAATATTATCGTTGTGGAAAATCATATAAAGGCATAAAATATACAAGGACATAAAGCGACCAAAAATATGCCAATATAAGATTATTCAAACCCATCAACCCTCTGAATTGAATCTAATCAATATAGATTCCAATCAATCACGTTATCATCTTGATGTATTACGGAGGTGCGGGGTATCATTCGTCAGGATTACGTGCTTAGGTGTACCTATTGTACCTTCACGGTTTTACAATCGGATGGAGGAAGATTGATGGTCGGAAATGAAAACGGCTTTGGTTTTATTTTTCTTTCATATCTGTAAGTACTTATAAAACGTTTATTATTTTTCTTTTATATAAACATGATTTACATCAAATCAACGGTTTATTACCTAGATTAAAATATACGATTTTTCTGTCCTTCTTTTTTTATCTGGGTATGACCATCAAGAACGATATAACTATGGATATAAAAAACGCTTATTAATGATTCAGCCATCAGTGAAATGAATAGGTAGATTTAAGTATCTAAAAAGGAAAAATGTGATAGGCCTTTACATCTTTAGTAGATGATTTATACAGAGTCAGGAGGCAAGCTTTGGCTACACTTAACGGGACACTGTAGTGCCTGGGCCATTGTTGAGATGGAATAGGCTTGCCCAGTAGGTACCTAAACCATCCTCTCAGCTTAGCCGGCCATATCCACAGGAAAGACAATGGTCAATACGTGTGGGGCTGACTAGCCGCGGGTTTCCTCACGATGTTTTCTCGTGATAAAGTGCATATAAATTTTTCGACACGAAAAGTCCATTGGAAAAATGTAATATGATGTTTATTACGATCCTTCCTTTAAAATTTTAGGTAAATATACCAATTGAGTTGCCTCCTTGATATAATTAAACAATATAGCCAGTGAATGGGATGATGGATGTCATATTTGTCATGTTTGTGTCTGCAGAGCAGAGTCCCACCGTCTTTAGGGATAAAATCGTAAACTTGTTTATTCACTCTATCCCTGAACATGTATCGCAAAGTTTTTTCAACCGTACCTACAACAAACTTATTCAAAGTGTTCATAAAGCACGGCCATACATCGCCTCAAGTGGCTAGCATTCTGCATCTACAACAGGAGACTGCGCCCTTAGCATTGGTTCAAATCAAAATACAAAGCGCATAGATTAAAACTAATCTCTATTACACATAGATTTGTAATTTCAATATTTTATATGAAATTAGTCCATTGTTATTTTGGCATTTTAATAAATAAAGGAACGAACTTACTTAAGTACTTAATAAATAAAGGATGTATTTATACATGAGGAAGATTTTCTCAGGGATCTTCACATAATTCAAGATAATTTGAAAATATCTACAAGTTGTAAGTATTTTAAATGGGTCATGTAAATTACTTGTAAAATTATCTAAACTTAAAATACAAACCATACATTATTATTACAATTACAAAAATAAACAAAATAAAAATACCTACGCTTAAATGAATGTACAGCAATAGGTACTGTACCTACGAGAATACCTACTTTTTTGTTTACATGCACTAATACGTTTGCATTTAACATACATAATAAACTAGTGCCAACAACCCGACGACGTTTGCACAATATATCGAATGTCCCTAAAGCAGAAAATATCTGTATGTAAAGCAGAAAAGCAATCCACTTATACCGGCGCTTACCTGCACGGCGCTCGGCCGTTACTTGCTCTTACCACTCAAGGACGGACAGACAATATGTAGAGACGACATTCACAGAACATTGTGATTACATTATCATTATCACACAGCCTGACTTTATCCATTACTGTGCCTCCCTAAGAGCCTACGTTTTTTGAAAGAGCAGTCGGTGCGCGATTTTATGTAGCGTGTCACAAGGATGGTTGCACGATTACAGCTTGCTGCCTTACAAGTAAAAGTCTTTACATATTATGTAAAAGTCTACTAAACCAGTAGTTTCCCGGTTACTTTGTTATCCTCGTTATTACTATTAGAGATCTTATTGTGTTTACTTGAGGTTGTTCAAATTAAAGCGAAATTACCGAAATATTTAGGTAGGTATTAGTAATTCACTTAATAGTTTTTTATTGTAATATACGTTGATATCTGTATGCATAACATCGACTCCACGTGTTTCTGTCTGCAGACAATTTGCCGAGGACTTACCTCTTCATAAAGGGGGTCGGAATTTTTCTTTATTGTCCGGATTATTGAGCGCCCTCGAAAGGTTTACGCGAACTTGAGATGACGCGATCTTTTACGATATCGCCATAGAAAACCACTTAGACAAATCGACAATGTAACGAAAAGCGCAAGCGTTAAGTTTTACAATAGTAAAACTTTGGTACTAACAATGTCTACTACTTTTAATTGCAATTTTGAATATACGTAACACTCAGCATAGTTTAAAATCAGAAATCATTTTATATATATATAGGTATATATTGTCTGGACACAGTACATATAATCTAAATTCTCTGAAGAAACAGCATAGAGGTCGCAACACAGGGAGAGATAAATTAACATTAGTACACGGCAGATGCACTTTAGCGCGTAGATACAAGATGCTATAGAGGATAAGGCTGGAAATACCTTACTTTTTACTGAGTACTATTGAATTGTAAGGTTATTTGTACCTAGATTAGATATTCAATCGTATTTTATATTTAACTAATTTGTATATTTTATTGACTTTTAATATAAAAATCAACATCCAAAACATTAAGGTGGCCCTTCCCGGTGCGTCTATCATCGACGCGGGCATAGCTGAAAAGCTTGTTGTTTCATCCAGCGCAATGCTAGAAAAAGAAGCAAAGCGAAAAAAGAGAGATAGCGCCTCAGCGCTCGGCATTCAGTAGGTACTTTCGCCGCTCACTCGCTCACTCGAAAAATAGTGTGCGGAAATTTCATAAAAAGTGTTCCAGGAAATACGTGTTTTTCAGTAAGCCTTACAAGTTTGTAAAATAAATATTAGTCATTTAGAATCTCCATAAGATTTGCAAGGTTTCTATGACAATATTTTCTTTACTTTTACAATTTATGAGTACATTATGAACGGCCAAAGTTCAGGTAAAATTTATGCTAAAAGCAGGTTTTTGGAAGCTTATACTGAATTTGTTTCTCAAAATTTTGATTTTTAGGTTCAATAGAAACCTAGATATAGTGCACAAGATACCTATTAGTTCAAAAGTTTAAAAGAAAGATCTGTTACAACGGCATAATCACGTACGAGCGTTTGTATGAAAAGTGAGCCGGGTTGACCGCTCTTAAGACACAAATCTATTTTTCAGTTTATCAGCTTCTAAATATAAAATAAGATAATACCTACAGTCTTCATTAAAAAAAATACCTACCTTTTACCATAGGTTAGTTTAAGCTCACCACAATTTGTATTGTTTAATAAAGTTTGTTTCATCTCACTGTAGCGAAAAGACTTCACTCTTCTTTTCAACTCCTCTTAACTTTAGCGATGAGGATTTCCATAGTGAAAGCACAAAAAGTAAAAACAAAAGTTATTCATCCCCACTTTTACCCCCATAATAGTGGCAATTCTGAGTGTCGCAAAAGCTAAACTAAGCTAACTAAAATTGTTGCCGTCCCTTTCATAGCGATGGGAATAAAAAGGATGGCAATAGTTTTAGTTAGGTTAGTTTAGCTTTTGCGACACTCCGAATTGCCCCCATTATCTTGTTAAAATCTTAACCGATTTTGATAAAACGTACTTAAACTTATAATAGAATAGAATAGAAAAACATTTATTCACATCACTCACACACATTACAGTAGGTACCTACAGGTAGGTACTATTAAAATATTTTATGTATTATGAGTAAAACAAATCGGTCACCACTCAGCATTCGCTGTAGAAGCTATAATATATAAGAACCTGCATTCAAATCGCGTTCCTTCCCACTGCAGACACATAGTAGGTACCTAGTGGTCAAATTTATACACCTTTTTGTGTCTCGGGTTAAAAATAACAAACTTAGTAAATGATACTGAACTAAAGAAAGACAACAGTTTAGCGGATATCGTATCCATATTCCCGACATCCGGCACAGCGGCACCGCGCGCGTACAAATTGAATGTGGACGGTAAGCGACGCTGATTTGTTGATGCTACACTCGAGATAAGACTTTCGAATAAATATTAGAATAGAATAGTATGCCTGATTTATGACTTTTTTGTTCGTTGTGTAAAGTATCTTGAACCTCCAAAAGATCTAAACGTCTGCCGTGTTTTAAGGAAACAGTTGTGATCTAGTAGGTACTGTGTAAAGTTTTTTTACATACATACACACACACATAAAATCACACCGCTTTCCAATGGGCATAGGCAGAGACCACGGATCTCCACTTGCTACGATCCTGACACACCTCTTTCGCCTCATTCATTCTCATTACATTCTTCATACACGCTCGCTGATTTTTGGTAATTTTGACCTGGCTACCTGCTTTTTTTACACACGAAAACTTTTTTATCGCACGAAAGGAGTCTTTTTGGCGCTCTCAAAATCCTTTTACCACTAGAACTAGTGACACGACCAGAAGAAGACTTGCTGTTTTTAGTTAATATTATTATAAGTATTCATTTAACCGTGATAGATTAGGGGCCTTTAGCAGTGAATGCTACTAGCTTAGATTAGATAGATATAATTTAACCTTCAGATCAAGTTAGTGGGTAGGGTAGGATGGTCGACAATGAGCCAGTCGGGTACAATGATCCAGCCTTCTCATGCCAAAATGCGAAGTCGCTGATTCGTGCAATTGACATTATGTGAAAGCAGCCCAACCTACGGACGTCCCTATCTAGTTTGCGGCGAGCTCGTTTAGACGACTCACTTGAACGGAGGTGTTTATTGTTTCAAAGTGAAAAAACGAAGAAAAAATAAGGGAGTGCTTTTGTTTTTTATTTCTTTATTTTTACACATATCAATAGGTGCAATATGTGAACGTAGATAGTGTTTCATTACCCTACTTTGAGAAGATTTGTCGAATCTCTCGCATGTTTGTTGTAAAGCTACATAACCACAAATGTTTTGAGAACGTCGGTGTACACTATGAGCCATTCTGGTTGCGCTTACAATGAGCCACACTATTGTATTGGTTCATAAGATGACATCCCCCAAAAAAAATATATTTTTATATTTAGGTATTTGCTTAATAGTAGTCTTTAATAACCTAATTACTACATACTATTATTATTTCAGGATGATCGAAAAGCGACCAAAAACAGAAAAAAGGAGCTATTACATACCCCTTGATTTCTACAAATGAGTGAAATTTTTGAAGCTTTGAAAAAATCTAGTTAGGTACCTACCCAATTAAGATCCCTAAGTGCCATTTTTGTTTAATAAAACTGAATCATTTTTTAACCAATCGTTTTATTTTACCGTACCCTTGTTAGAAAACCTCATTATCACAAAGTAATTGTCATGTTTGTACAAGAGGCTCACTGTAAACACCCCCGGCTCACCGAGTACTACCCCCTGGCTCAATGTGTACTACACAGTGTACACAGTGAGCCAATTCCCATTTTTTTTTAAACATAAATTATTACTAAACTGAATGTATTGGTATAAATTGATGAATGGAGTTTAATAGTCAATGAAATGCATTGTAATTTGGTGTATAAACCTTTTCGCTAACATAAATAGGGACTGAGTTATGGCACCTCAAACTTTTGGTGGCTCATTGTCGACCATCCTACCCTACATAATTTTTATAATCAACTGAGGTTCTTCATAGGTAAGTAAAAGAAACATGGTTACACCCAGTAATTTGAGGTACCAACTAGGGTGATTAAGTTCAAGGCACATTCCATTTGTGAGTAGGTATTTTTCTTAGTTTTATGACAGTCAATGTACTAAAATGAATTTTATATATCCAAGATTCAAAAGCCCGTACAGTTTATCTTCCCCATTTCTACCTACCGATGCTTTTAAAACTTTCCTTCGCATCGGAACTCCCGTCAATCTTCCATCACGCTCAGGGTTCAGGTACGATTTTTTATCTTCACTCAAGTTAGCAGAAATCGAGGGAAAGTAATCGACAGTCGAATTAATGTGGCGTCACTAACTCGGCCGACGCCGAGCACTTATAAAAATCCCTCTTTTCTTAATTTTTACATCGTTGCAAGGTGTTACAATTTTAGTGATGGGATGCTTTTGGATTATATAAGTACATCGATATCGATAAGTTGACTTAGAAACGTTCTTCTCATCAGTAGAATGTTGAAAAATTTAAGTAAAATATAATTATCATTTTTTATTTACTTAAAGGTACTAACCGCCATGCCTGTTATTTAGTTTAGAAATTAACTTCCTATGAAACAATTTTCTACAACCAATCAAACAAAAGCATAATTTATAACAAGCTACACTTCAAAGTGGTAGGTACCACTAGATATAATAGTCAATTCTTAAAATTTATGTATTCTTAATGTTTTCTTTGATTTAATTTGTAACTTGAAATTCCAATAGGCTACGTTTTAGACACATAGGCTTTACGTGTACCTGCTCTAGTATTCTTTTATCTGTGCTGCTACACAAATTTTATCACGCTATCAAACGTTGTTTAGCAAAGTATCGACAACGAAATCTCACGCACATCTCTCTGCCTACGTAGAAACCTATTAATAATTCGCGGATGGAAAAGTTTATAAAAGTGTTTCGGCGTACCTCCGAGGGAGGGCCATTAATTACATGACCTCTTGATGATAACGTTGCATTCTTCATGAGGGAGGGCGAATGTTGCCCAAATTGTTATGTTAACTGCAGATTTACAGGTTTTCAGCGTCATTGAATTTTAATGAACTTGGGAACAGATGTGTTTATGTTCGGGAAGTTGTTAAGAAAATATTGAGTTACAGGCTGTTATTTGAGTCTGCTGTCATTTAAAGTTTTTAATTGAGCATTAGCGGCAATTCGGAGTGTCGCAAAAGCTAAACTAAACTAACTAAAATTAATGCCATCCTTTTTATTCCAATCGCTATGAAAGGGACGGCAACATTTTTAGTTAGTATAGTTTAGTTTTTGCGACACTCCGAATTGCCACTATTAGCCTATCAATTTTAGTCAATTAGTCAAATGATTACCATAACACACGCATTAAGGTGCTTAGCTGAATGCTTGTGTAACATTTTAACAGAATCGATCGCTTCAATTAACTTTTTATTGTTTTCTATAAAAGTGTTAATAATTTTGAAATTTATAATTTTATGCCAATTATAATTCATTCTTTAATAGTTAGGTTAGCTTGGGACTAGATAATGCTCTGTAAAATGTCCTAGGATATTTACTTAGAATATCACCAACTATTACTCAGATTATCCAATCTGAGGCTTCTCTGTAATGTTTGGTGTGTTATTGATATTATACTAATTTAGAAAATGAATATTGTGCACGTAATAATGACTGTGTCCTAATACACGTAAAACATCCACACAGATCTGCAGGCTAATAAGATTCTTTAGAGATGACTTAAAGGTTAATAGCACTTGGCCGACGTTTACAAGTTGATAGCATTTGTTTAATACGAATGTAAAATAGCACCTTTAGGTCCAAGTCACTCAGGTTCACTCAGGTCCAAGTCCAATAATTGGATGTGGTTGCGGTACATTTTTTATTGACATAGGTAATAAATAAACTATTATCAACAAGTTTTAAGCTTGCTATGAACGTTAATAGGACGGACAACAAAAAGTAGAGCTTCATATAAATGGTATGTCGAATGGCCTTGCACTAGCCTCTGCTTATTTATAAGCAATCACCAATTTCTCTGTTAGTTAAAACATAAATAAATCTGGTATCGTGTCTCTATTCAATATAGTATGTATGACGATACTAATATCAAAATAAAGTAGGAAAAAAAGTATTACTAACGAACTTAAGACTTTACACCAAACAATCTGCTCTTTATAACACAGTGCTCAAACAATTCAAACGGTATCCAATATCGGTGTGTACCAGTTGTATAAGTTATCGAGAAGGTGCACACCGTAAGACGCTGGGCTCTTGCCGAGGCACGAACCGACTATCGACACTCGCAGACGTGCTAGGGAGAGGAACTTATCGATACTTAGATTTAATACGTTGAAAAGATATTATTGTCATAGTGATATATCAAATAATGATAATTACCTATCTATAATGTAGCTTTGCAACAGATTAGCTGCTGCTGGTTGTAAAAATATACCCGGCGTGTGCCTAATGTATTGTTTTCGTATTTCAAAACCATCTTTGTATTACCTTTTTAATAAAACAGATTGGTTGAATGGTTTCAAAGTCTCTCAAAAGATTTTTTTTTGTGTTTTATAGGTAATCACATCATATACATTAAGTATTTCTCAAATTCAAGTCAAGAGACTCAATCAATCTACTGTCCATATTGTAGATCAAAAATTTTCAACCGCGTTCTTCCGAATTTTAAATTCGTAGAGGCTCTACGAGAAAGCTACGAACTATTTTTACTTGTAAGAAAAATTCTAAAAGCTTTGATATCGATAAAAACTGAAATTCCCCTAGCCCTACACTAACACCTTGCGAATATATTACTCCGTGCCACTGAATCTAATCACAATCTGACGGATTAATATCTGACGGTATCGCCGTGTGTACCGGCCTAAGCCCACCGGCCATTTCGGGCTCAATTACGCAAACTTGCGCTCTACATCAACTTTATTCCAAAAGCCATTGGGACGATAATAGCTTGTTTGCATTGTGAAATATATTTGCCGGGAGAGTGGGTTAAAGCCGCTGGCAATCGAGAAGATTTATTGTAATACCTGAGTTGTTTAAATTGTTGTTTAATGTTGGAAGTAAGAAGATTAGGCGTTTAATGAGTGGATGATGGATGAGATGGATTAAAGTCGAATTCGATGTGAAATTGCTTTATCGATGGGTTCGTATGCAATCAAATGTTAGCTAACGCGTATTGTAAAGGATATTAAGTTGTTAATAATTACTTAAAGTTATGTAAATCGAGATGTCGACATGTTACGAGAAATGATCAGACTTTTTTATAATTTAACTTATATTTTAATGTCAGTTTGGGTGTTTTCTTTTTATAAATTATAATAACCTAGGTATAAATTATGTACCTACCTACGTACATATTTAGTTACAAAAAAAAATGTTTAGCAGTCATCTGAATACACAAGTACTTATTACATTGCTTAGCTTGGGACCAGATGACGCTTTATTTTATTTATCTTTATGGTTTTTAACATTAAAAATAAGCGTTTCGTTACAATAAAAAATAAAAAGTTCACATAAAATCACCGTGACAAAGATCAACTCAGATTTAGATCGAGAGTGAAAAAAATAGAAATCTGCTACAACTTTCAGCAATTACAATCCGAAACTCTTAAAACGGAGATTAGCTGCGATGAGGACCCTCGGCTTCAAACTTATCCTCATAAAAAGATTTGGAAACCGACAAAAGGTGGGGTTTTTTTGCTAGCACCTGCTCTTCGGCAACTTTTCCAAGTTTCTGGGAAGTTCCAGGAGTTTGCAAACTTCTACCCGGATGTTGTTATCGGCCGGAAGCGCTTTAGGCAACTTCCTGTTTTGACGGACGTGGAAAAAATTTAAGTTTTCGCATTATGTCTTCAAAGAGTGATGATTCTTTAAGACAGGTGGAGTAAGTGGAAAAGTTTCTTCTAAAGGTTTTAATAGGGTGCATACTGCATACTTACATTTTACAGACAATTTAGGTAAACGTACAAATGTTACAAATGTACTTATAGTTCGCCCGCGACCACGGTTGTTGCAACACAGCCGAAACGTCGGGAAATAATACGCGATTAAATCCTGTAAATTCAATTTAAAAGCATGAAATGAGATCGCGAAAGTTTAAGAAAGACAAATGTTAGAAATTTAAAAAATCCATACTATACGAATATTAGTAAGTACTTAGGTACCTACTTACTTACTTATAGCTTTATCTCCATACTTCAAAATTTCAACAAAAGAGCCATGATGTTTTTTCTGGTCAAAAACATTATCATTGTTTTTGAATTCCACCCTGCTTTATGTAATATTATTTATGTAGGTACCTAGTAAGTTTTTTCGAAATAACGGCAGAAACTTTCAGTCACAAAACTATGGCTTTTGCTCATACTAACTTATAGTCAAATCCTATTTGTAGTTAATGTGACGAAATATGTGAATATCAACCTGTAAAAGATGGTAATACGTAAAGTTGGAGTGGGTATCTATATCTACAGGACAAGTTTCATACAGCCAGGGGGCCCGAACACCTCAGCAGTTCGTGAAAAATGCCGGGAAATTTCGATAAAACTTTTAAGTAATTTCCTATTCTTCCTTCGGGGATAAGCGGAGTAAATACCAGCTTCAGCCAGTTCTTAATAACCATAATGTGCTTAAAAATAAGCCGGTATGTACAGTACACGACTAGTTTTGTGATAGCGAATGCGGGGTTTACACGGGTGACTAGAAAAACATACATTTTCAAGTAGCCTCCCAAGCCGCACGACGGCGCACCACGAAAATGTACGAAGATCGACTTCGAAATCAACACGCTAAAATGAAAACAGAAATCATAAAGACCTACTTACCAAACAGCATCTAATTAGAGCGTCATATTTACAACCTTTCCATGCCATCGGGGCGAAGTGTAATCGGCTCAGAGTCTCAGACAGGTGAACTGTTTTAATTTCAACTAATTTCGCCATTTTCGGCACTTTGTAAAGCGGATTGGGAAAGTTGAAAATGAGTGGAAGTTGTCCGTCGAACCGGCAACCAGCTGCCTCGATCGGTATTTGCAAGGCTTTACCTACTACTTTACAGCTAACGGGGAACTGTTTTGTAGCGACGACATAATTATTTAAGTCGCAATGTTATTATGTATTGCAAAATAAGGTGTCTTGCATTTCTAGATAATTATGAGCTCTTTTAGAATAATGTTATACCTACCCTCCTAACTTACATTATTTATTTCACACTATCTAGATAATTATGAGCTGCTCCCTACGGCTTCCCACGCGTAGGTCCCTATAAAAATGTAGCCTATGTCCTCCTTACCAGGGTCTAGTCTAGTCTGTCTCTGTACCAAATTTCATGAAAATTAGTTCAGTGGTTTAGGCGTGAAAGCGCATCTAACAGACAGACAGTTACTTTCGCATTTACTATTTTATTACTTTCATACTTATATATACTTAATATAACGAGGGTGCACTGTTCAAACCCGATAAATGCAAAAAAATCGAAAATTCGTTTTTTAGCCCACTAGAATCAGAATTTTTTGCTACTCCTAGTGATGTTTCCAGTTAAACTGATTTGTAAGTGTAACATAGAGATATACTAACCAAATAACCCATTAAATGCATGAATAAGACATTTATTTTGGTTGAGAACACCGTAAGGCTACTTATGGCAAAATTTTATGTAATTGTTTTGCGAGAGAACCACATAATGTGTATTTATTGGTTTTTAAAGCTCAAAGATAATCACGTTATTCACATTCACAAAAAAGATAAAAGCAGATAATTTTGTATGACTGATTTTAACATTAGAATTAATTCATGACATAGAAAATTTATCATACATTAAAAGCAATCAAAAATACTTATTGGGTTTTAGCCCCAGCTTATTTTGCATGAATACACGTAATATAAAGATATGAAATCCAATAAAACATATTTATTGGTTTTTTATATCTGAAAAGTATCGTAAACATTCATTTAACTTCACTTACTGGGATTTGCACTATCCGATAGTCAATCCGATAGTCATTTATTCCAACGCTTGTCCGGGGAAGAACCCAATAAATGTGTTTGACATTGAGGCGTGAGTTCATGCAACAAACGCGTTGTGTCATGTTTCGCACGCGCAGTCAGGGGCTTTATTCCCCAAATAACTTTCTAATAACGTGCCGTGCAGTGACTCATTTTGAAATAAGAATCTATCGTGCCAAGGCTTGTTTTCTTAAATTTTATTCTCCACGCTCTGTCACACAAGTCAAGTCTTGATCATGAACGAATAGCCACTGGACCAGACATATTATAAGCGAACGTACCTTCACCGGTCTTGTCAGTAACCAGTAAATTCTAGCCTTGGTCGTTTGTTTTTGCGTCAGTCTGAAGCACTTACTTGTCAATAAAACATCTCCCAAAAATGACTAAATGTTCAGATAAATGGTGTAAAAACTATAGCGGCGGAAGCAGCACTACTTCTTTTCACATGTTAGTACATTATTGTATTACATTTAGGTATTGTTATTAAATCATTAGGTACGTACGACGAATTGTTAAATGTCATAACAATTACCTACTTCAATCATTGATTGATTTTCATCGAAATTGCATTTTCTCTATTTTAATCTAAAACTAGCAATGAAAATGTAACTTGTTCTTCGAAACCAACGCACAAACATAAGTAGGAGAGATTTAGGGGATCATGATCCCAATCAATGGATCCTAAAATTGTTAATGTGTGAGCACCACCTAGAAGTGGTTTTAGTGATTGCGCGGCATCCTTGGAGGCAAACTTGGGTCGCTTTGTACCTACTTTATTTGGAGCTATCAAAAGTCAATTGGAAACGATTGGTTAGCACTATCAGCCAGCCTAGTGCAAGTCGCTTCATAGCGAAATTGGAGAGCACGTTCAATGTTGCTGCCAACCTACATTACATTTCCTACTTTTCGTCTCGGCAAGGGAAGGGTTTTATTTTTATCAACCACATTTTATTTCACAACCATTTATTTTAGTTATTAATTGCATTTGCTAGATCCATGATTTATCTTTGTTGCCGACTAATATTCAATGATAGAATACGTAATATAATTTTACACAATGCAATAAATAAATAATACCGTGCCGTCACTAATGTCGAGTCAAACCCTGACAATGTTCCCCGACGGCAAAAATTCTCACCTCCAATGAGGCTGCAGTGTAGATTATGAGACCAAAAAGGCGTTTATCTTAGTTGCCGCCTAATAACACCTATTCAATGATTTAGTACATTATTTGTCGTAAAAATAATATTTTTAAGCTATTGCATAGCTTCTATCGCGGGCCTTGAGCTTGGAGACCGAATCCAGAAATTCCGTAACGATTATTAAATAACCTAACACCCCCCATGCAATAGCTTTACCGCGGCAGTCTCCGAGTGCCACACGTCTTTTTTCACCATTGAATAGTTAAAATAACACAAATCTCTTAATCATCATTCATCATTTCAGCCCATTTCCACCCACTGCTGAGTATAGGCCTCCTCTTTATCACGCCACTGTCTCCGATCCCCTGCGAGTCTCATCCACTGATTCCCGACCATGTTGACGATGTCGTTCGACCATCGGGCGGGTGGTCTGCCTCTTGGTCGTTGAGCGTCCCTGGGCCACCATTCAGTTATCGCTTTTGTCCATCTCCCATCGTCCTTTCTAGCCAAGTGTCCAGCCCAACTCCACTTTAGTCTCGCGATCCGCATACCTACGTCCACGACCTTTATGGACGTCGAATTTCGACGTTGGGTAGGTATGTGGTCTAGAAGTGAGATTCCGAGCATGGCTCGCTCCATTACCCGTTGTGCTACTCTTATTTTGTGCATGTATTCCTTTGTGAGCGGCCATGTCTCGGAACCATAGGTGAGTATGGGCATGACACATTGGTTGTACACCATAGTATTCAGGCATTGGGGGATTTTGGATTTGAAGATATCCTCCAGCTTTCTAAAGGCAGCCCATCCCAATTGAGTGCGTCTGGAAATCTCCTTCAACTGAGCTGAGAGTGTGGGTCAAAAGATAAACAATGTCCAAGGTATAATGTAGTCGTCTACTTCCTCTATTTGGTAGTTACCTACAATTATGTTAGGTTTAGGACCCCTAAGGTTGGTCATCACCTTAGTCTTGGACAGATTCTTCTTAGTCTTGGAAATCTTTTAATAAATATGAAAAATTGCACCGTGCCTCAGCAGTGTTTTTACAAAACACGCTATTGAGAAGCACGTAATTTTGACAGTAATAACCTCTCCTACATTGATTATTGTTACATTGAATCTGAAACTGACAGTAATTAGTTATTTTAATAGAAATTACTACGATTTTCATCTGTGTTTTTAATAAATAAAGCCAATAAATAATAAAAATTGTATATTTAATTTTGGGGTAAAACCCAATAAGTCGGCCCCCTAATTCACTAATTTGAATTTTATCCAAAAGTTTGTTAAGTAACATCAACTAAGAACTTGAAAAATAATGTCATAGATATATAATCTTGCTAAGTTACTAAGTAATTTGCATTAACTTTATATATAAACCTAATTTTTATTGCCTGCAAACTTCAACATTGATTATCTCCAAAACTACTTTTTCACACTTATCGGGTTTGAACAGTGCACCCTCGATAAAGTACTTACATGGAGTAGTCATTAAGAATTAAATGTAGTAACCTACTTACATTTAATTCTTCGGAAAAAGATGTGAGAAATAAAAGCCAAACTCATGAACCATTCAAACTTGAACGCTCAGCACAACAAAGCTAGTGGTACATTAAAAGCCTACAAATCTACCCTCAACCCTTGCGTCCCAGGAGTAAGCAGGAGTGATAAAAACTGATTGTAGGCCGTTCCCGGCACCTGACAATGACACCTGCTGTCTATGACCCTCGAGGGCCCGTTTGTGTAAACATGGCCCTTTTAAGGGACTGTGAAGTAATATGTTTGTTTTGCACTCTGTACTCGCAGAAGGTCGTGTGATATGTTTTAGTTTTGGAGAGGTACTGGAATAGTTTGAAGATTTCATGAAACTTTAATGTATAAAATAGTATAAATACCGTGTACGTGTAGTGGTTTGTGATACTAAGGAATTGTGTTTAAAATTCAGGATGTTTTTTTTTTACAGTAACGGCGTTTGGATAGGGCTTTGGGCGACCGACTAGAGCGCCAGGTATATAGGGACGCCTGGCAGCCCCCTAAAGTTCACAAGGTTCTTTTAGGCCGCCTAAAGGCCTCCGATGCCGACTTAAAAACCGGGACCCTCCAAAGCACGGAATCAGCGCTCAGCCGTTAATTAAATCAACTTGCGGTCACTCATCTAAATTGTGTTGTGACCGCTCAGAAAGTCGGCTAACTTCAACGATCGTTGAAGAATGGCGACTGAAATGGACAGAATCCGCTCAATGTAGCATAGGCCTGCGCCCTCCACCTGTCCCACTGACCCAGTAAACTGCACTAACGTGCTGAAAGGTGGCTGAGAGCTGGCGCGTGCTCGATGGCCGTGTATCGACGTTTCAGGTCAATCGGCCACTCGCAAGGTGCTAGTGGTTGATGCGCTAGTGCTGTCAACTATCGATGGTATTGACAGTCGATAGTTTGAACTACCTTTTTATTAATATGAGAGTAATTTGCCAACTGTGGTGAAGGGATTTTCACGGTACGTTCAGTGCAAGTTCTAGGTACCTACTTACCTACCTAAATGCGAGAAATTATCGGGGGTGATAGTGATTCTCTAAAATATTATATTATAGATGTCCACGTCTAACATTTGATGTGTAACATTTGAGGTACCTACCTATTCCCGTCTTTCTTCAGAGTAGGTAGGTAGGTATATAACTTACAAAAAATAAAGTGTAGGTATACCAGATTTGAACGAACCATTCAATAATGCTACCTAATTTTTTTTAACTCGAGCACCCCAGCTACCATCACCAAGAAATATGAGTATACAGCCTAGGTACCTATACAGCCTAGGTACCTACTCAAGTTGTTGTTACTTCTACAATACCATGATATGAATAGAAAATAAAATCAAAGGATAGTTTATTCATCGACTTTACCTCCTCCTTACCGCTCATACGTAAGAGGGTAGTCAGCGTTTTCCAAACGGGGTGAGTAGAGTAGCACAGGTGCTTATCGCCTTCGATTATGGTCTAGAGCAGAAATATATGTGGGGCAGGCTTTTAGAGGCATTGTTTTGAAAAATATGTGGGGTGACTGTAGTGCGGGGCTGAGAAAGTCACTTCACGACACTTAAGTTTCGAGTTTTTATCACCCTCACTTGTGTTTTTAATATAAGGCCTTTTTTGCTTGTTTCACGACTATAAATCTTGAAAACGTCACGTATGGAATGTTAACAATTGCAGATTTTTTTTTCTATAAGATCTTAAAGAATATTTTACTGCACCCTGGAAATAAAATCATGATAATATTTCATTTCAATTTAATTTCACCAGGTAAGTAAGTTCGTATGAGCAAGTGGCCAACCAGGGTTATTATTTTAATTATGTATTAACTAAACTAATAGGATAATTCCTTTCACTAATTCACACGAACTTAATAATCGAAAATGTTCAGAACATGCATGAGGAGGTTTTTGTTATGTAGATAGAAAAAAGTCTTATTTTATAACTGGTTACAAAACAGTGATATTTTTCACTGATTCATAACCAGTTACGAAATCTTAGTTACATACGTAGACGAAGCGGTTCTGTGCCAGTTATCGTACCACGGTACGGAATGATTATGATAGTAGGTACAGTACAGATACATACTTACTTTTGTTATAGTAGTGGAAATGTCAGAGATCTTCAAAAAACAACTCCACTGTTCTGACATACCCATCAGACCCAAAGCACAATAAACAATTTGACGACCTCTGTGGCACAGTGGGCGAAAGCCCGCCTGAGACGCAGAGGTTGCGAGTTCGATCCCCGCTACGGGACAAATGTTTGTATGATCTGCAAATATTTGTTTCGTGTCTGGTTGTTTTCTATGTATAATATGTATGTATTTTAAAAAAATGTATCTATGTAGTAAGTATATCAGTCATCTGGTTACCATAACACAAGCATTAAAAGCTTAGCTTGGGACTAGAGACGCTGTGTGGAATGACCAGGGATATTTATTTATTTACAATAAACATTGTATTGTTAACAAACCTCCTATTTATCTGACTATAGTCGTTAAAAGTGGAATAAAAAAACTCAGTATATTTGTGAAAAATTTATTCGTGATCAAGTAGTAAAATAAAAACTCTACTATTTAACACACTACGTGATTTAATCCTAAGTGCCGCTATGGAAATACGAATAAGGCACCAACCTTACAATATGACACCAAAACGTTGCTTCTCTCAAAAACTAGCAAGTACCTTCATAATTAAAATTGTTAATGATTGGTGCTGTTACACAAAATAACGCCGTTTCTCCTTAAGTTCTCCTTAAGGGAAGGTTCATATCTGACGGAACATGCATCGCGTATTATACGCTAGAACAGACAAATGTATAGAAAAACACTTGACCGTTCACACTCAACCGATGATACGTTAGTACGCTAAATGATACGCTCGGCGTATTTTACGTCAGATATGAAGCTTTTCTAAGGCCCGTTCGGACCTACGCGGTATTCGCTGCCGCTGTGGGAAGCGAAAATACCGCGTAGGTATTTTCTATGAAGTTCTGCGCGGTATTTTCGCTTCTCACAGCGGCAGCGAATACCGCGTAGGTCCGAACAGACCTTTTTTTTTTTTTTTTTTTTTCTCATTCTTTAATCTGCAATCGGTCTTACGACCATAAGCGGATACGTTGTATGGAAGTGGGATTAAGCGCGAAGAGGCCAGTGCCATTTCTGCCCTTTCATAGGATGTCCTTTCGCTTCAGCCGCCGTACTGCGCGGGAAGTGTCCAGTAGTTGAGTTGCAAGTTTGTTTGGGTGAAGGGCTAGACGTTCAAGGTACTGCTTCTTGATTTTCTCTATTTCAGTAGCCACGGTCGGCATGTTGAGGTAGTCATGTATCTCATCGTTCTTCGCAAACCAAGGTGCTTTGGCTATTGTCCGCAGGATGTTGTTTTGGACTCGTTGAAGGCATATAATGTTGCTTTTACTAGCTGTACCCCATAGCTGAGCACCATATGTCCATATTGGCTTTAAGATACTCTTATAAATCAGTAACTTATTGTCAGTGGAGAGTACGGAATTCCTTCCCATAAGCCAGAGAAGGGATTTGAATTTGATGTTGATCTCGTCTCTCTTACGTTTTATATGTACTTTCCAAGTCTGTCTTCTGTCTAAGTGAAAGCCTAGGTATTTGACGCAGTCGGTGTGAGGTAAGGTGTCTGGCCCAAGTTTGAGTTCCGAACAGACCTTAATGGATTCTTTAATAAAGAGCACATAACTAGTTTTCAAGAAAAGCTTTTACAAATAACTTACAATGTATAAAATACCGATGATAAATTCACAAGAATTCATTATTCCAGTAAAATTTTCATTGATTTAGTAAAAATGTATCATGAGTGTGCTCTGTGAATTAGCTTAATTCAGCTTGACACATCTTTACAAACTAAATATACACACAGAAATAAAATACAAAATAATATTTAAAATTCCTTATTCTATGTGAAGATAAGCTTTACTGATATCATTTTACGGTCGAAAATAAAATGATTACATCATCGTAAGTAACTAGGATCTCGTTTTGGACGGAAAAAATAAAAAAAACACACTATTTTAAAATAATCACATAAAATTACTTTCTAAAAAATCGGCAGTCGAAAAAAACTATAAAATGATATGACTAACTTAAAACTAATCTTAGTGCTAATTATATCCGTGTGTTAGAATACGATTCACTGTTTTCCTCGAGGGAAACATTGACATGAAGGTAGGAAAGGAGATTCATAATTTCGAAATAAGTCTTTTAAAAGCAATTTTCCTTATACACATTTAAAAACAAGAAGAGATTGAATTGGTGTGATCCATGGAAACTGCATCAGGGTATCACTTTCTTTAGTAAAAAGGGAAAGTGTATTATATTTCTTCGCGTTTAATTCTCGGTTTCAATATCCAACTCAGAAATGACCGTATCTATCAACATAGCAACTTTGATTATACTTACAAACTAAAAATAATTATGTTACTTTTGACAGATTATCAATGAGGCGACTGACGAACGACGGTAGATCTATACCCAATATACCCATAGTAACATTGTTAACATTGTTCTGTCAAAAAGTGTGATTTATATTCATGGACCTAGTATAGTACCTGGACGAACAGTGAGCGTGCCGCCGAGAGGGACAAAAATTGCAATGAATCCATAGTTTAATTCCGCGCATCAAGTTGCCGGTCATACAAAAAAACGGCACGCGATGAGGGATAAAAGATCGAATGCTTTGTCTCTTTTACTGACAAGAATGTTGTATATATTCTTCTTTGTTTTTGTGTGACTGAAAAAGAAATAAACAGCGCTCTATTTCTTACTTTCTCTAAGTTTTTATAGTTGCTATGGCGATAATTCTACGGCCATTCGAAAGATGAGTATTCAGTATTGAACATAAGTGGCCAATTCACATTGAAACGCAAGTCGTATTCATTATCCAATGAAAATACCTAAAATTTTATTCATAAACCTAGTTGTTTTCGTGTTAGCTCTTTGAGAATTGAGGAAAATTGAGAATATATTTTACATAAAAATAATCAAATAGTATAGATTAAAAGTTGAGATATAAAAGTGAGAAAGCCGAATGGCACATCGAGGGAGAAGAATTTGAGATATAGATAAAACTAGGTACAATGATATCACTAGGTATAAGGCATAGAATAGTAGAAATTGGAAAATGTAAGTTGTACACATTAGGCGATTTGCTACACCCGTTTAGAGGAATTTCCTTTGAATGCGTTTTAATGTGTACGAATGTATTGGACCGTTTGCTTCTTAAACGTGCGTTTCCAAAGCGCATGCTTTAAAATTCCCAATGTGTATTGTGTGTGTTTGATCATACCAATTCATACCTAGTATGTGAGTGTATATCAACAAGAAAGGGATATGACAATTTACATGAAATTTATCATTTTGTACGCACGTTATATTTTGTACATTAATTTAGAATCTTATTTTAAAGCAGTTTATGATGACAATCGTGAGATTAAATGAATATGATAAAAATAATTAAGTATTTTAAGAATTTTTAATAGCAAGGTGATATTAGTACATTACTGAGTCTCTTAAAGTTAGCTGCACTAATTAGCTGCGAAATTAGGCTGTTTCAAGCTCGATTAAGTTTTAAATGCGATGAATACTATCGATAGCGCAAGGAAGACGTAGTTTGGCGAGCGATTTTAAGCAGCAAGGTATTTTAGTCATTCTAACACATTTACTGGTGATATGACATAGAAAACAGTAATTTCACGGTCATGAGAAACCGGAGTCAAAGAGAAATACTTAGCAAATACAGATTTCCATTGTAATCGACAATGTACTGATATTAGTATTCACTATTCATTCGAATATAACTCGAGCCTCGTATTCCAAAACAATACTTTGTAATGTTTACGATAACTCGAGCAAAGTTCCCATCTGGGTCCGTATTCATAAATTGTGCTCACGTTATGTTGACTTAAATCTTAAAAGTATTCATAAATACTCGCCCAGGTGCAACGTGTCGAGACGACAAACTAAATATCTCGATAATGTCACGCTGCTCTAACGTACTGTGCTAGAGCAGGAGAGAATATATTTGACGACGAGGTTATATGCATATTAGGCCTGCAGGTTTGTTCATAAACCTTCGCTCACTTATTAAATACGCTCAAATTCTGCCGAAATAATTATAAATGTTCAAGCCTAGCATTAGTCACGTGGATAACTTTAAATAGGACTAGCTTACTCGCCGCGGCTTCGCTCGCGTGGTACCTTGATAAAATATAGCCTATGTTCATTCGCAAAGTCT
This sequence comes from Xanthorhoe designata, assembly GCA_963582015.1. Classification (NCBI taxonomy): domain Eukaryota; kingdom Metazoa; phylum Arthropoda; class Insecta; order Lepidoptera; family Geometridae; genus Xanthorhoe; species Xanthorhoe designata. The sequence goes on from OY757038.1 coordinate 737,950, forward strand.
ATGCTACATTATGGTGAAAGAATTATTGAAATCGGATGAGTAGTTTCGGAGATTACCCCAAACATACAAACAAACCAACTTTACCTCTTTATAATATTAGTATAGAATAGTATAGATAGATATAATAGATAGTATAGAAGTATAGATATCCACTGGAGCTTGTCTGTTTAGATTTAAATGGATCACAAACTAACCAAATGTAGTCGTGGAAGAACGCTGCATGTTCATATGAGCTGGCTGATATCTCTTGTGACAGAGTTTTTAAGCTTCCTTAACACGTTCAGTGACCATGAAGCACATGTGCATGTTGCTTAGAAGTGCCAGATCAAATTAAAACTTTGCACATCAATGATCGACGAAAATACAAATAGTTTAACAAGAAAATTTGATTTAACGCGTTCAGTGTTAATCACGCACCATTCACATATGCGTCATGGGCACTGAACGCGTTAAATCAATGTTTTATTTTAAATTATTCGTATTGTCATCGATCCTTGATAAGTGTGCAAAGTTTTAATTTAATCCAGCACTTCGAAGCAACATGCACATGTGCGTCATGGGCACTGAACGCGTTCGCCGTCCGTCATAGAACTCTTGTGACGGAGTTTTGAAGCTTCCTAAAGGTCATCCGTCATGGTAATTTAAAAAGATGGCCGCTAGTTTCCGCTAGATCGAGGTGAGTGTGAGTGCGGGGTTATATGAAGAACTCCCTCCGCTTAGTGACGCGCGGGCCGGTCGCCGCGTTCAGCGCCGCGGAGTCTTGGTCCGCCGCGCCGTCTGCACCTCGCTCCTCCTGGACACACATTTTAATATGAACAAACTTTAAAATTAAATATGTTACTAAAACAAAAAATTATGTAAAGTTAATTTATAGCCTAAATAATACATTTAAAATGGTTAAGATCTTTTCTAATAGGTAAGAATATTCTCTTAAAATTATTCTATGTGATCCCAGAGGTTATTCTAATTTTTTTACTAACCCGTTTCGTCCCACTGCTGGGCAAAGGTATCCCCCAAACTCTTCCAACCGGTTTTTCTAAATAAGTGTTAATTGAATTTGTTTCTGTCTTTGACTTTGGGTACCGCCCGGTACCCAAAGTCAAAGACAAAAGCAATTGTCTGCATACAAAAATACTAACAAAATATGCTCCGTTTTTATGACATAATCGATTCCTGAGGAAATCTAAATGTATGTATGCACTGATTAGCATTCAATTGTAAATAAATAGTTGAATGATTTTAAGCTATTGCATAGCTTCTATCGCGGGCCTTGAGCGTGGAGACCGAATCCAGAAATTCCGTAACGAAAATAACCTAACACCCCCCACTCCGAAAAATGCTATGCAATAGCTTTACCGCGGCAGTCTCCGAGTGCCACACGTCTTTTTTCTTTAAGAATATAGATACCTAGATTATATAATTTACCTGTGTGAGATATTCGCCCTTATGTCTGGACAGGGCACGCACCAACACAATCGCAACGACGATCAGTAGAAGGAAAATGAACGCCAACACAGCTGGAAGACACAAAAAAAACTTAGGCCTTTACATCTTTACTAGACGATTTATACAGTCAGGAGCTTTGCCTACACTTAACGGGACACTGTAGTGCTTGGGACATTGTTGAGATGGAATAGGCTTGCCCAGCATCTGAACCATTTTCTCAGCTGCCGGCCATATCCACAGGAAAGACAATGGTCAATACGTGTGGGGCTGACTAGCCGCGGGTTTCCTTACGATGTTTTCCTTCACCGCTTAAAGCTCGTGTTAAAGTGCATATAAATTTTTCGACACGAAAAGTCCATTGATGCACGGCCGGATTCGAACTCACGACCTTCGGATCGAAAGTCGAAGTACTTATCTACTTGGCCAACACGGCTTTTCTGGAAGACACAACAGCATTACAAAATAACTAACATTACGATTTTAGTTTAGATCTACTCGTAAGATGTTAAATGTGGTGTCTTCATTGCCGGGTTCCTATATCCAACGTACGGATGTCCGTAGGTCGGTCGTCATAGCAACGTTGTTTATTCAACACAAAATGTATGAGACTTTTTGTCAGATAACAACGTTGCTATGACGACCGACCTACGGACATCCGTTAGTTGGCTATAGGAACCCGGCATAACAGAACAGAACATAGTAAGTAGGTACCTACAAAATAAATAATACAAACAAACATTTAACACAAATTAGGTAGGAAGGTACTCTACTCAGGGAGACATAGAATAAATTTGATGTATTAACTGTAAGCAAATTATATTTGAGTCACTCATTCAACTTTAAGCCTCGGATATGATCATGGATACTTTAACCGAAAAGGCAGGCGACTGTACTTCTTCGTGAGTCAGTCCCAACTTTTATTCTGTCGTTTGAACTTTTAGCTTTTACGTTTAGGATTTTGTACCTAGGTACCTATTTTGTTGATGAGTAGGTAACAGAATTGTTTCTGTATAATTATAGCTGTTATTGTGCACTGCTACTTAATTTTTCTCTATCTCCTTCTTTCTGGGTTGCGAAGAAATCGCTTTCAGCGATAAGGCCGCCCCTTTTACAATATTTATTATTAAGTTGTATTTGTATGTTTTTTTCTGTGTACAATAACGTGTTAATTCATTCATTAATTCATTCATTTTTTGAATGTAGATACCAAAGACGATTAATATCTAGAAGACAGACAAAGGCCATACACAAAATCGTAACCCTAAAAGATAGCCTGGAAACTTTAAAACATCAATTTTATCCAAGAAATTTCAATTACTTTCTAGTTAAAAAAATTGTTATATTGAATATTGTTGCTACCTACTACTAAATATTGAAATTTCTATTATATATATATATATTAATCGTCTAGCCGATAGCCTGGAAACTTTAAAACATCAATTTTATCCAAGAAATTTCAATTACTTTCTAGTTAAAAAAATTGTTATATTGAATATTGTTGCTACCTACTACTAAATATTGAAATTTCTATTATATATTATATATTAATCGTCTTTGGTAGATACTCACTGCCCAGTATAGCCTCGTCCGTCTTGTTGAGGTCCAGTTCGTGTTGCAGGTCGACGAGCGGCGGCGGGCGCGTCTCCACGGGCGAGGGCGGGTGCGTCACCGGCTCCACGCCACAGAAGTCCTCATTCAGATTCCCTCCTGGGAACATATCATTCACATCGTTAAAAAAAAGTAAGTAAGTTCGTATGCGCAAATGGCCAACTCTGGTGACGTTAAAGAATAGACTAGTTTTATAAGGAAGGCACTTTTATACGATAGCTGGATAAACATCACTTAAGAATAATTTAATGTGTGAGACGCGACCGCGAGTGACCACACTCATACCCAGATGAAGATTCTCCGGAAGAATCGAAACATTGTCGGTATCTAGATCGACGATAATTTTACGTGAGTAATTTCCCGTGTGCTATTATAATGTCCACTTAAGAATAGACTACAGTTTTATAAGGAAGGCACGATACGATAGCTATATCCTGGATTGACACATAGGCTACTTATGATCCCGGTATTCCCACGGGAACGGGAACTATTCACCGTGAAAACACCGCGGGGCGCAGCTAGTTCAAGAAAAATATCATCATCATCAACATTTCAGCCCATTTCCACCCACTGCTGGGTATAGGCCTCCTCTTTATCACGCCACTCTCTCCGACCCCTCGCGAGTCTCATCCACTGATCCCCGACCACGTTGACGATTACGTTCGACCATATGATAAAAATAAGTATGATTTGAAACAAACATAGAATAGACTGCACAGTGTACAATGGGTGCAACAGAGCTGAGATAATGATGGTAGACTAACCTAAGCTCCTGACATTGGGCGGTGGGTCCTGTTGGAACAGCAGCTTGAGCGGGTATATGTCGTCGAACTCTACGCGGCTGACGCAGTCTAGAGTAGACTAACCTAAGCTCCTGACATTGGGCGGTGGGTCCTGTTGGAACAGCAGCTTGAGCGGATATATGTCGTCGAACTCCACGCGGCTGACGCAGTCTAGAGTAGACTAACCTAAGCTCCTGACATTGGGCGGTGGGTCCTGTTGGAACAGCAGCTTGAGCGGGTATATGTCGTCGAACTCCACGCGACTGACGCAGTCTAGAGTAGACTAACCTAAGCTCCTGACATTGGGCGGTGGGTCCTGTTGGAACAGCAGCTTGAGCGGGTATATGTCGTCGAACTCTACGCGGCTGACGCAGTCTAGAGTAGACTAACCTAAGCTCCTGACATTGGGCGGTGGGTCCTGTTGGAACAGCAGCTTGAGCGGATATATGTCGTCGAACTCCACGCGGCTGACGCAGTCTAGAGTAGACTAACCTAAGCTCCTGACATTGGGCGGTGGGTCCTGTTGGAACAGCAGCTTGAGCGGGTATATGTCGTCGAACTCTACGCGGCTGACGCAGTCTAGAGTAGACTAACCTAAGCTCCTGACATTGGGCGGTGGGTCCTGTTGGAACAGCAGCTTGAGCGGATATATGTCGTCGAACTCCACGCGGCTGACGCAGTCTAGAGTAGACTAACCTAAGCTCCTGACATTGGGCGGTGGGTCCTGTTGGAACAGCAGCTTGAGCGGGTATATGTCGTCGAACTCTACGCGGCTGACGCAGTCTAGAGTAGACTAACCTAAGCTCCTGACATTGGGCGGTGGGTCCTGTTGGAACAGCAGCTTGAGCGGATATATGTCGTCGAACTCCACGCGGCTGACGCAGTCTAGAGTAGACTAACCTAAGCTCCTGACATTGGGCGGTGGGTCCTGTTGGAACAGCAGCTTGAGCGGGTATATGTCGTCGAACTCTACGCGGCTGACGCAGTCTAGAGTAGACTAACCTAAGCTCCTGACATTGGGCGGTGGGTCCTGTTGGAACAGCAGCTTGAGCGGGTATATGTCGTCGAACTCCACGCGGCTGACGCAGTCTAGAGTAGACTAACCTAAGCTCCTGACATTGGGCGGTGGGTCCTGTTGGAACAGCAGCTTGAGCGGGTATATGTCGTCGAACTCCACGCGGCTGACGCAGTCTAGAGTAGACTAACCTAAGCTCCTGACATTGGGCGGTGGGTCCTGTTGGAACAGCAGCTTGAGCGGGTATATGTCGTCGAACTCCACGCGACTGACGCAGTCTAGAGTAGACTAACCTAAGCTCCTGACATTGGGCGGTGGGTCCTGTTGGAACAGCAGCTTGAGCGGGTATATGTCGTCGAACTCTACGCGGCTGACGCAGTCTAGAGTAGACTAACCTAAGCTCCTGACATTGGGCGGTGGGTCCTGTTGGAACAGCAGCTTGAGCGGATATATGTCGTCGAACTCCACGCGGCTGACGCAGTCTAGAGTAGACTAACCTAAGCTCCTGACATTGGGCGGTGGGTCCTGTTGGAACAGCAGCTTGAGCGGGTATATGTCGTCGAACTCTACGCGGCTGACGCAGTCTAGAGTAGACTAACCTAAGCTCCTGACATTGGGCGGTGGGTCCTGTTGGAACAGCAGCTTGAGCGGATATATGTCGTCGAACTCCACGCGGCTGACGCAGTCTAGAGTAGACTAACCTAAGCTCCTGACATTGGGCGGTGGGTCCTGTTGGAACAGCAGCTTGAGCGGGTATATGTCGTCGAACTCTACGCGGCTGACGCAGTCTAGAGTAGACTAACCTAAGCTCCTGACATTGGGCGGTGGGTCCTGTTGGAACAGCAGCTTGAGCGGATATATGTCGTCGAACTCCACGCGGCTGACGCAGTCTAGAGTAGACTAACCTAAGCTCCTGACATTGGGCGGTGGGTCCTGTTGGAACAGCAGCTTGAGCGGGTATATGTCGTCGAACTCTACGCGGCTGACGCAGTCTAGAGTAGACTAACCTAAGCTCCTGACATTGGGCGGTGGGTCCTGTTGGAACAGCAGCTTGAGCGGGTATATGTCGTCGAACTCCACGCGGCTGACGCAGTCTAGAGTAGACTAACCTAAGCTCCTGACATTGGGCGGTGGGTCCTGTTGGAACAGCAGCTTGAGCGGGTATATGTCGTCGAACTCCACGCGGCTGACGCAGTCTAGAGTAGACTAACCTAAGCTCCTGACATTGGGCGGTGGGTCCTGTTGGAACAGCAGCTTGAGCGGATATATGTCGTCGAACTCCACGCGGCTGACGCAGTCTAGAGTAGACTAACCTAAGCTCCTGACATTGGGCGGTGGGTCCTGTTGGAACAGCAGCTTGAGCGGGTATATGTCGTCGAACTCCACGCGGCTGACGCAGTCTAGAGTAGACTAACCTAAGCTCCTGACATTGGGCGGTGGGTCCTGTTGGAACAGCAGCTTGAGCGGGTATATGTCGTCGAACTCCACGCGGCTGACGCAGTCTAGAGTAGACTAACCTAAGCTCCTGACATTGGGCGGTGGGTCCTGTTGGAACAGCAGCTTGAGCGGATATATGTCGTCGAACTCCACGCGGCTGACGCAGTCTAGAGTAGACTAACCTAAGCTCCTGACATTGGGCGGTGGGTCCTGTTGGAACAGCAGCTTGAGCGGGTATATGTCGTCGAACTCCACGCGACTGACGCAGTCTAGAGTAGACTAACCTAAGCTCCTGACATTGGGCGGTGGGTCCTGTTGGAACAGCAGCTTGAGCGGGTATATGTCGTCGAACTCTACGCGGCTGACGCAGTCTAGAGTAGACTAACCTAAGCTCCTGACATTGGGCGGTGGGTCCTGTTGGAACAGCAGCTTGAGCGGATATATGTCGTCGAACTCCACGCGGCTGACGCAGTCTAGAGTAGACTAACCTAAGCTCCTGACATTGGGCGGTGGGTCCTGTTGGAACAGCAGCTTGAGCGGGTATATGTCGTCGAACTCTACGCGGCTGACGCAGTCTAGAGTAGACTAACCTAAGCTCCTGACATTGGGCGGTGGGTCCTGTTGGAACAGCAGCTTGAGCGGATATATGTCGTCGAACTCCACGCGGCTGACGCAGTCTAGAGTAGACTAACCTAAGCTCCTGACATTGGGCGGTGGGTCCTGTTGGAACAGCAGCTTGAGCGGGTATATGTCGTCGAACTCTACGCGGCTGACGCAGTCTAGAGTAGACTAACCTAAGCTCCTGACATTGGGCGGTGGGTCCTGTTGGAACAGCAGCTTGAGCGGGTATATGTCGTCGAACTCCACGCGGCTGACGCAGTCTAGAGTAGACTAACCTAAGCTCCTGACATTGGGCGGTGGGTCCTGTTGGAACAGCAGCTTGAGCGGGTATATGTCGTCGAACTCCACGCGGCTGACGCAGTCTAGAGTAGACTAACCTAAGCTCCTGACATTGGGCGGTGGGTCCTGTTGGAACAGCAGCTTGAGCGGATATATGTCGTCGAACTCCACGCGGCTGACGCAGTCTAGAGTAGACTAACCTAAGCTCCTGACATTGGGCGGTGGGTCCTGTTGGAACAGCAGCTTGAGCGGGTATATGTCGTCGAACTCCACGCGGCTGACGCAGTCTAGAGTAGACTAACCTAAGCTCCTGACATTGGGCGGTGGGTCCTGTTGGAACAGCAGCTTGAGCGGGTATATGTCGTCGAACTCCACGCGGCTGACGCAGTCTAGAGTAGACTAACCTAAGCTCCTGACATTGGGCGGTGGGTCCTGTTGGAACAGCAGCTTGAGCGGATATATGTCGTCGAACTCCACGCGGCTGACGCAGTCTAGAGTAGACTAACCTAAGCTCCTGACATTGGGCGGTGGGTCCTGTTGGAACAGCAGCTTGAGCGGGTATATGTCGTCGAACTCCACGCGGCTGACGCAGCCCACGAAGCCGTCGCTCATGCTCTCGTTGCGGCCGATGTACATGTACTGGATGTTATTGAACTGAGCGTCCGCGGACTCTTTCACGTTGAAGTTGTACTCTTGCGTCTCCGAGTTGTCCACCTGACATCAAAATATGGAGATTGCTTATTTTAATTACATTAAATCGATGAAATTGTGCAAATTTAACAAGAAAACGGATCGTAAAACCAACCGTTCATTCATATTCACCCGTCAATTTACGGCCAGTCGCAATATCTATCTTTGGTTTTGCTTACTTTATTTCTTTCATCTAAGACATTTCTTTAACAAGCTTTATAGATGCCATGTAAGCTTCAAATAATAATACCTTTCTTATCTATACTATCTATACTAATCTAAACTTTTTAAAATTTTCTAATTACCTTGCTTATTGCTTGCTCATGTGCATTATTGGGACTTACATTATTATGTTATCTTGACATTACCTATTTTGACATTTTAATACTTATAGACTCAATTATTTTAAATTTGCATCCCAGATGTTATGGGAAAGTGTGTTACTAATTAGTTATTTTAAGATCTCTGTACATACCACATTGAAGCAAATAAATGAATTATGAATTATAAACTAATATTATAAAGAGGTAAAGTTGGTTTGTTTGTATGTTTGGGGTAATCTCCGAAACTACTCATTCGATTTCAAAAATTATTTCACCGATGTGTAGCATGGACTTTCCGAATGAACATAGGCTATATTTTACCAAGGAAGGTACCACGCGAGCGAAGCCGCGAGCGAGTTAGCTAGTCGCTTACAAAAGAAACAATAATATAAGATGGTCACCTTCAGCATCATAGTAGCACCCCCGTTCTTCCTGCCCAGTCTGACGTCATGGTACTGTCCCAGCGCGAAATGCTTCCCTTGGAACACTATCTCCTGACGCTCGAACCCGAAGTCGAACACCACACGGAGATGACCTGACAACAATACGATTTATTATAGATATTCTATTTCACGAAGTCCGTTGGGCTGAAATGTCAAAGTGAATGCATGTCCACAGTTTTAGTGTGCGTAAGCTCAGAAACAATCAGTCTCGTCCGAGACGCGCTCCGGGTCACCATAGTGTTTATTGTGTTCACGTCAGACTTTGGTAGCGAGTACCGTCAGCATGACAGCTAGCGCAAAGTTGGGACTAAACGGACTTCGTGAGATAGAACAACTATAACTAATGATTACTACAACAGCAACATTACTAAATTTAAACTCAAAATCTCACAGATATAACTCAAATCAAACCATTAAAGAATCAGTAACAAACTGGCCCGATATTATGTGATGTATTTCAATTGTATAAAGAAGTTCGTAAACATTCTATTTCTGTGTTAAATCTATTTCTGTGGTTTTAGCCAGTAAAATAATGGGAGTACTAGATGTTTTGTTATTTACAATATCTAAAGATGGACAGTTAACTATCTAAAAGCTACTTTGTCAAATAGCCTCAAATAAGTGCAAAATTGTAGTAAGTTCTTACGGTGTGGTATGAATCATATTATTATATTTATGGTTTAGGTGCAAGCCCATTTTATGTCCCAGGCACTACAGTGTCCCGTTAAGTGTAAGCAAAGCTTGCCTCCTGACGCTGTATAACCCCCGGTTCCTATATCCAACGTACGGATGTCCGTAGGTCGGTCGTCATAGCAACGTTGTTTATTCAACACAAAATGTATGACACCTACGGACATCCGTACGTTCGATATAGGAACCGGGCATAAATCATCCATTAGAAATGTAAAGACTTTTTTAAACTTTCGCGATCAGAACACATGATTAAACATACATTTACTAGGTAAATAGCGATAAATACCCGTAGTTTAAAAATGTAAAGACCTGAGTTCAGTTCTTACCAGAGTTAGAGACCATCAGAGTGAGATATTCCCCGGTGATGTTGGAGTAGAATCCGAGCAGGAAACCCTTGGGGTTGGTGGTGGTGAAGCCGACGCGGATGTGCTCCGCGATGGTGGACCGCCATGAACCGAGGAAGTCATACTTCACTATGGAGTTCGGTCGCAGGTTCACTCCGATCTCTGTAAGAAACAATATTATTACTATTATTTATTATTTGGAGCCCGTATCATCACAATGGACCCCACTAGCTCACAATAGAGAGGAGTGGAGAGAGGGAAGGGAGGCCTTTGCCCTGCAGTGGGATGATACGGGCTCCAAAGAAACAATCAATAAATAAATATCCTTGGCCATTTTACACAGCGTCATAGCTAAGCAATTTTTAATGCTGGTGTTATGGTAACCAGATGACTGATATAATACTTAGATACATTTTTTTTTGTAAATACATACATATTATACATAGCAAAACACCCCCACTCGAAACAAATATTTGCAGAGCATACAAACATTTGTCCAGCAGGAGGGATCGAACCCGCAACCTCTGCGTCTCAGGCGGGCTTTCGCCCACTGCGCCACAGAGGTCGTCGAAAAGAAGATGAAGGAGAGGTAGACTAAAAGAAGTGAAGTATGTGGAGTTAATCCTTCGCTATTGAGGGAACAAGTGTAGGAAGTTCCTTTCTCTTCTTCCCTTCACTAAAACTTGAATAGAAACAACATAAATTTCGTGGAAACTTGTAATTGGCCTTAGCAATTATTCCATATAATATTGTCATGTATAGCTGTAAGTTTTCCAAAAATTTCAAAATAAAATAAAATAACTTGAGATGTAACTCACCATCAGCGCAGATGGGTCCCTTGAAGGCGGTCCAGCGACAGTCGCATGAGTACGAGTCGTATCCCTCCAGACACGTGCCGTTGTTCAGACAGGGGAATGAGGAGCATTTGCCCACACAGCCTACGGTCACTCCGTACAGACCTGGAAACAAACAGTTATATTAGTAGTATCATCACAACATGTTGTTTTTCAAGAAATATTATTCTTCATCATCATTTTTAATCTGTTAAGCTATGTACTTATACAAATGGAACCAACTTTATAAATTTTTCTTTGTTGTCTAACCGAGAACTGTATGTCTTGTTAAACTTAACTTAAGTTTTGAGGCATATACTAACCAAAATTGTAACTGTATCTAGTGTAATAAATAAATAGTTAGGATTTAGGCTAGACGTTTAGGTGTATTGGGAGTCGCGTTGGAACAGGCAATAGAATAACCCACGGGCGTTTGAAGCTTATGGGATTGTAATCTGTTTTGTGAATTCTTATAAATAAAATTATACAGAGATCTAATTAAATGTATGGTTTTATTACATACCTCTAGCCGCGTATCCCCTAAGATCAATCGGGCGTCCATTCAACAGCAATGCTCGCATACATCCCACGAATCCATCCTTTCTATCCAACGCGGCTCCGAGCGCCAGCCCAGTGGTGAGATGGAGGGCTCGCACTGGCTCCTTGCCGGTTCGAATCTCGTTCTTCAATGCGCCGTCGACGACTACACGAGCTTCTTTCCTGTATTCAAAGTAAGATAGCTAGAGGCACTGGTGAAGAAGTTAAGGTTTAACTAGACAAAAGGACGAAATCTACCTTGATAAAATATATATTAATAAAATATAGCCTATGTTCATTCGGAAAGTCCATGCTACACATCGGTGAAAGAATTTTTGAATTCGGATGAGTAGTTTCGGAGATTACCCCAAACATAACAAACAAACCAACTTTACCTCTAGTAATATTATTTTTTAAACTTAAATTACTTTTTATTTTAAAAATACATTAGGTACATAAATGTTACCCTGGTCTAAAAATACATTTTTAATTAAATATCAGAAAACAATAATTCACTTTACTTTCTTTTTATTTCAGTCAGCCATTTTGAGACGCAAACACGTTTCAAATCGATTGTTGTATAGGTAGCGCCACGTAAAAAGAGCGCGGTCGGGGAAGTAGCGGGGGTATGTTTGCGCCTGTGTTCACTCGCTGACGAACCAATAGCACTCGCTAAATCTATGGTATGAAGTGCGCCGCAACACCTCTCCACCAATCATCGACCACGGAGCAGTTTGACAGCCAGCGCTCTTACGTGGCGCGACCTATACAAAGAGTAACCCTCACCTGTTCCGTTCGATAGAGACGGAATGCCAGTTGTTATCGGCGAGACGGTTGCTGGTCTCTACAGAGACGCCGAGCGGAGTGTCCCCGACTTGGAACTGGAACTGGAGCTGGTCTCCGCCGATGATGGACAGCTTTATGTAGTCTTGTGGACCCTGGGGGAGAATAAGTGATTTTTATATTGTTTCCTTTTTTAATTTCTTCTTATAATTATGTTGGTGCAGATTCAAGCCCCATTAGAGTGAAGTTATTGAACTGAATTTACAAAAACAAAAACATCAAATTACAGATCGGAAACTACCTCATTTTTTTGCATAATGCGGTCATATTTCCTTCTCAAAGAGGTAGGTAGGTTATACCAGACTTTCACATGCTACAATCCTTATGCGGGCACATTGGCTTCAACTTGGTTCCAACATGTGGCTACGAATAGAATGTCCAACGGCAATGCTACGTTTGTGTCGAGTTTTGGCTCGGACATTTTATTTGTCTGATTGTGGCTCTATAGATTGTACCTCAATGGTGGAACACAATTAATAAACACCGTGTTACCTTAGAATGCAAGAGCACCGCGTTTTCCTTGGTAGTTTTGAACTCGAAGTAGATGTCCCCGCTGTGGCCGAGATCAAACATCGGCAGGAGTATAACCCCATCAGAGATTCTGAACGTCACTGCGTTGCTGAATAGATCTATAAGAAACAATTATAAGAAATGATAAATCTAGACAAGAACTAGACTAATTTATTTACAGAAACTAAACTACCACATATTTGAAAAAAAAATAATTGGGCACGCTTCCGTCTGGCAGTGGTTTGGATTAGTTACAATAAAAACGATCTATAGGTAGCTCATCTGGTTCTAATTGTATTTTGTACGGTTATGTAAACATCGTGAGGAAACCAGTTAGCTCTCTAATAGCGTCGATGGGCTTGCAACCTGTCACGTATGGAAACTGAAAAAAGTGGGCATGTACCAAATATATATGTATTTGGACATACCTCTGACTACCCCCTTGGACATCTTCGAAAAGATCTAAAAATTGCCTAATGATCTGAAAGAAATGTCTACGGCTCCCGGGATACAGTCGTGATCATATCATTTTTAATTTTTCCATTTAATTTCATTTCATATATTATGTACTATCACCAAAAGCGTCGCTTTACCAATTTTGAAACAGTTTAGCTTGCAAGATGTTAGCTAGCTGATCCTGCCCTTTTTATTTTGACCAATCGGAGTCATAAACATCTAAAAGCAATAATTGTTTGATGACTTTTACCATTGTCAAAAACTTACTGTTATTATTTGTTCTTCAAACTTTATAACAAAGCACCGAAATACTTTGTTGCTATTGGTGTTCGAATGTTGCAAAGCGGTGTAAACTGCTAGTTGCGTCACAGAAAAAGCACCCTTAAGGTGGTGAAGCGGTGCTTTGGGTGATAGTACATCCAATGTAAGATCACTAGTCAATCCTACAAGAAAAATTGAACTAGACTACTGTCTGAAAAAATTGCGCTGCGTGGACTACGCTAGCTCAGCAGAGAAACGATTGGCAAAGGTTGGAGGAGGCCTTCACCCGCAAATGGGTAGTCCCAAACTTAATTAATAATGATAATAACTTTGAAATATTTAAACTACTTAAAATTTAGTCAATTATGAAACAAAGTTGTGTATCAAAATTAATTTAATTTAGCAATATAAAAATGTACCTAATGGGGGCAATTCTGAGTGTCGCATAAGCTAAACTAACCTAACTAAAACTATTGCCATCCTTTTTATTCCCATCGCTATGAAAGGGACGGCAACAATTTTAGTTAGCTTAGTTCAGCTTTTGCGACACTCAGAATTGCCACTAATATCTAATTATAATTTTGGGAAATAAAAAGGTTAAATAAATAAATAAAATTATTATAAGTAAAATGCAACGTTACCGTCTCCTTCACAGAGCAATGGTCCCAGGGTGTACCGTCCCTCCTTCTCGTCGAGATGCGAGCCCGTGTCGCCGAAGCGGACTTGCTTCACGGGCAGAAACTCTTTCTCGATTATATCGCCGCCGTCCACTTGGAACTCTGACAATTAAATATTTGATTTAATTTAAAATCTGCCTTCATTTTTTAGTCGTTAGGAACCATTGAGGTACAATCTATAGAGCCACAATCAGACAAATAAAATGTCCGCGCCAAAACTGGGCGCACTACGTAGCGTGCGCAGAGTTTTGGCGCGGACATATAATATAGTAATGTAATATAGTAATGGAAATAAAGTTGAAATTCGTATGACACTGAAACTGCGCTCCGCTTCGCTGCCCTTCGCCGCTCTTTTGGTGTGAGTTGAGGACTGGTACTATGTATGTATGTATGGGGACTCCCTTTTCCGCATTTGGACTCAAAGGCGATCCTTTATGCGTTGGGATGACCTGGCTCACTAGTTGTGAAGCCAGCCTAGCTCCTCCCAGAAGCACAGAAGTTTCCTGGGGTCTTCACAGGCTTCGAGGAGCGACCTCGGATCTATACTAGGTGGATGCTATGTACCGAGGACTATCAGGATGGAGCTGTGTATACTCGGCATCACAGTTGCACCACTTAGTGGGATCCACACAGTTGATGATAGATAGATAGATAAACATTTATTCAGCACACACACATAATAGAAAAAACAATAACAGAGAAGGACACAAGACAGTTATTAAAGGTAGGTAGGTAGGTAGGTACAGATAGAAAAACAAGTTTTTAGAGGACGGTAGGTACTATCACCCAAAGCACCGCTTCACCACCTTAAGGGTGCTTTTCCTGTGACGCAACTAGCAGTTTACACCGCTTTGCAACATTCGAACACCAATAGCAACAAAGTATTTCGGTGCTTTGTTATAAAGTTTGAAGAACAACTAATAACAGTAAGTTTTTAACAATGGTAAGTCATCAAACAATTATTGCTTTTAGATGTTTATGACTCCGATTGGTCAAAATAAAAAGGGCAGGATCAGCTAGCTGACATCTTGCAAGCTAAACTGTTTCAAAATTGGTAAAGCGACGCTTTTGGTGATAGTACCTAGGTGTGAGTGGTGTGAGTTGAGGACTTACCATCTGGATGGAGCTGTGTATACTCCGCATCACAGTTGCACCACTTAGTGGGATCCACACAGTTCCCGAGCACTCCACACTCGCACATGCGGCTGCCGGCGGGCGCGCCCGACCACGCGGACATGCGCTGTCCCGAGCGCGAGACCCACCATGCAAACGGATGGAAGGAGCCTTCGTCACCTGAGATAAACATTTTTTTTTTATTTTTATTAAGCCTTTTCTTCGAACTTTTCGGAGTTCTGTCTAGTATTCTATTATGTTTCTCTTGCTTATTCGTTGAAAGTCCGGTTGCCCTTCGGCAAAGGAGATAAACAATATTCAAGAAATAAATAAACAAAAATCATCTCGTATTATAATAAATAATAATAAATATCCCTGGACATTTTACACGGCGTCATCTAGTCCCAAGCTAAGCAATTTAATGCTTGTGTTATTGTAAATGATCGAATAAAAAGACTTAGTGGACTGTATGACTCAGGTGCTGTATTCGAAGAACAGAGGTGCGTTATCGAGTAGTGTTCGCGGCTGTGTTCTTCGAATACAGCACCTGAGTCATACAGTCCACTAAGTCTTTTTATTCGATCATTTACATATGGTCCTTCGAGCCGGATGTAAATGATCGAATAAAATCAGATGACTGATATAATACATAGATACATTTTTTTTGTAAATACATACATCTATACTAATATTATAAAGAGGTAAAGTTGGTTTGTTTGTATGTTTGGGGTAATCTCCGAAACTACTTATCCGATTTCAAAAATTCTTTCACCCATTTGTAGCTTAGACTTTCCGAATGAATATAGGCTATATTTTATCAAGGTAGGTACCACGTGAGCGAAGCCACGGGCAAGTTAGCTAGTATTATACAAAGGAAACAACCAGACCCGGAACAAATATCTCCAGAACATGCAAACTTTTGTCCCGCGACGGGAATCGAACCCGCAACCTCTGCGTCTAAGGCGGGCGTTCGCCTGCTGCGCCACAGAGGTCGTCGATCACAACAATCAATCAATCAATCATTTATTTATTTTCTCTCACAAACAATACATACAGTTATATAAATATAAATACAGGAAAATAAAATAAATTTAAAAATAAATAAATGCAGTCAAAATAAAAATAATCCAAAAATAAGTGTCGGTTCTAACTTATTACACAGAAATGTTGTGAGAGACTGGTGCCTGAAATAGGTATAGAAAATAACATTGTGTTACAAATCAAAGTGTAGTGTTAAATGTACTCACTGGGAGAGTTAAGAAGTCTCGAATGGCGGCACATGTACTCCAGCCGCTGCGTACAAGAATGCGATCTATTGAGCAACGCCTCGAGTTGCGCGCGCGACGCGTCGTAGGTGATGTCCTGGCGGAAACTGCCGGGTTCTTGGTAGCCGTCCACGACGGTGCTCTGCGTGGACGAATGTTGGACGGCTGTTATGATGCGACCGTCCGCTGTGAACAAATAAAATAAATAAATATCCTTGGACATTTCACACGGCGTCATCTAGCCCCAAGCTAAGCAACCTAATGCTTGTGTTATGGTAACCAGATGACTGATATACTACATAGATACATTTTTTTTTTAATACATACATTATGATAGATAGAAAAACATCCAGACCCGGAACAGATATCTGCAGAACATGCAAACATTTGTCCCGTGGCGGGGATCGAACCCGCAACCTCTGCGTCTCAGGCGGACCTTCGCCCACTGCTCCACAGAGGTCGTCCTGTAAGCCGAGGCCTGAAACTATTAGTAAGATGATTACAGGGCCGTAGCCTTGTGGTCAGGCAGCTCGGCTTAAGAGCGATCGCTTGTATATACGCAGGTATATAGGTTCATGGTACTTACAGAGGAACTCGCACGTAACGGGGAAGGCAGGCAGCGGGCCGGAGCCGTCCACGTCGATGTGTA
Organism: Xanthorhoe designata; assembly: GCA_963582015.1. NCBI lineage: Eukaryota > Metazoa > Arthropoda > Insecta > Lepidoptera > Geometridae > Xanthorhoe > Xanthorhoe designata. The sequence continues at coordinate 754,775 of OY757038.1, forward strand.
TGTCAGCAGCGCGGGACACAGCTTGCACGTTCTTGTACGCGAGGCACGACAGCGGGTGTACGGCTGGAAAATACACATACATATGCAAATCATACCTACGTAAATAACATTCTATATAGGTCGCGCCACGTAAAAAGAGCGCTGGCTGTCAAACTGCGCAGTGGTCGATGATTGGTGGAGAGGTGTTGCGGCGCACTTCATACCATTGATCTAGCGAGTGCTATTGGTTCGTCAGCGAGTGAACACAGGCGCAAACATACCCCCGCTACTTCCCCGACCAAGCTCTTTTTACGTGGCGCGAACTATATCACTAATTCGAACATCTGGTCAGATCTACAGTTTTAAAAATCTTCATGCAAATCAGTATTATCACACACTGTTTGGGTAGAAAAAAAATGGCCTGTTTAATTGGTTTTGCGCGTCACCCAGAACTAATTACACGCGTGAGTTATCCATAAGAATGAAATGACAAGTTTAGGCAGTTATAAGGACGCTTTTGCGAACTGAACTGCACGTAGTTATGAGTCGCTATTTGAATGTTTTCGCGAAGTCAGGCTTCTGTGACTGTTCCATTATTCCGTGGTATAGTTATATGGAACGTGGAGTTGGGCATAACACATTGCAAGGCGAGGTGATGACAGGTGGACCAAGGCCATGACTGAATGGTGGCCGAGAATGGGTGAAAGAAGTGTCGGGCGACCGGTGGCGAGGTGGGTCGATATAGTCCACGTCGCAGCGCGTCAATGGATGCGAATTGCACAAAGAAAGAAAGAAAAATCATTTATTTTGGTAGGACCTCAAGGATCACTTCAGTAACGTCTTACATGCTAGGACTGCTAGGTGGTTCTACTGCCTGTTCCAACGCGACTACACCAGGGAAAGAATCAGGCAAGAACCTGGTGGTGTGGGCCTAGCTCTCTTTTAAAAGCCATCCCTTGACAATCTAAATAAGTCAAGATTCAGTGGGAAGACCGTGGATGGCACAAACTTAGGGAGGCCTATGCTCAGCGTGGGTAAAGTTGGGCTGTGTATGATAGGTATATACTTACATGTGTGACAGACGGCCCCGGCGTACCCGGAGCCCTGGCAGTTGCAGGTGAACTCCTCGGCTGTCTGAGCGCACTCCCCGTTGTGCTCGCAAGGATTGGGGTTGCATCTATAATTAGAAAACGTTTTTAAAAAACTACACATTTTTCAGAATGCGGCTTCAACGGTTAGTTCATGCAAGTTACCAGGCGCTGCACTGGATTTTCATACATTTGTGATAAGTACTTAAATAATAAATAAATAAATAAATATTCTTGGACATTTCACACTGCGTCATCTAGTCCCAAGCTAAGCAATTTAATGCTTGTGTTATGATAACCAGATGACTGATATACTACTTAGATACATTTTTTTTTGTAAATACATACATATTATAGATAGAAAAACATCCAGACCCGGAACAAATATCTACAGAACATGCAAACATTTGTCCTGTGGCGGGGATCGAACCCGCAACCTCCGCGTCTCAGGCGGGCCTTCGCCCACTGAGCCACAGAGGTGTTAAACTTGGCTCGGTATCGAGGACAGTATCCAATACTACGGTAAACTGGCGTTAACCCCCTGGCAACCTATATCGTCCTTACCGAGACTAGCCATGTCTCTACAGAAAATTAAAAACAAAAGAGGGGGACAGCGGGAATAACTTTTAACTATTTTATTCAACTATCTTTTTTAAACTTTCGCGATCAGAACACATTATAAAACATATGCAAACGGGTATTTATCACGAATTTTACCTTTAATATTCGAGTCTTCCCGCGACCACGGCTGGTGCAATCCGGTCGAAACGTCGGGCGAATATTAAAGGTAAAATTCGTGATAAATACCCGTTTGCATATGTTTTATAATTTATTCAACTATATTTACGGGGACAGAGTGCGGGGATAACGGGAAGTATTTTAAATATTAAATCAAATTCCCGCTGTCCCCGTAGTACGGGGACACGGTATACGGGGACAACGGGAATAGACGGACTTTGATGTTTCTTGGAATCTCCGTGTTGCGGAGTCTAGCAAGGAGTTATCTAGTACCTGTCGATCATCTGACAGGCGTCGAAGACGACCTCATTAGGGCAGCAGTACTCGTCCTTCTTCCAGTCGGTGGGCAGGCGGTAGTTCCCGTCCACTGCTATCTTGCGCATGCAGCCGATGAAGCCGCGAGGGGGCGCTTTGCCACCTATGAAGACAACATGAAATAAATTATTAAGTATCATTTATTCTGGTAGGACCTCAAGGATCACTTCAGTTTCGTCTTACATGCTAGGTGATGCTAATGCCTGTTCCAACGCGACTCCATGTTAAACCTACTTCAACCAAATTCACCGAGCCATAGTTTTTGATTTTTATGATGTTAACCCACACTTATGTTTATTATAAATGAATAATCGTCTAAAAACTTTAGGTTCCGGCGGTATTCGAACCCGCGATGATACAAGCGATCGTCCTTAAGCCGGACTGCCTTACCACTCGGCCACCTAACCCCTAATTGACAGAATAGAAAAAAATATTTCGGCTAAAGCACCGAATAGCGACATCTACAGGGAACAAGAAGAACTCATTCACACATCTGCTCATTCACTGAAGTTACATACAATACTTAAAAGTTTTATTAAGATTTTTATTCACCGTGCCAATTTTATAAGCAAACTGTCACTCATGAAATCAAATTGCTTCCTAAGAGTTGGTCTTTTGTAAAATTTTATAGTAATTTATATTAAAAGGTGGTCGCAAATCCCCTACGTATAAAAATCAAATTTATTTTTAGGTTAAGTATTGAAAGTTTGTTTACAAAGTTGGCACAACGAATTTGTCTGAACTACTAAGACTTTCGATTAAAATATATACAAAATTAGTCCATCAACTCACCGGCAATATAATAAGTGCTGCCTGTCATAAATTTGAGTTTCTTCGTGGTCTTCACTGGACGGTAATCCACGGATAGCGTGAGGCTATCCATAGCCATGGTTAGGAGCAGCGAGTGCCAGCGACCGTCGTTGAACTGTTCTGCATAGTTGTCCAGCTTCACTCGGGGACCCTGGGTTTCTAGCTCCACTTTTATTTTGCCTTCTTCTAGGTACACCTGAGGAAAATAAAATAGTGTTATATTGTAGGTTCAAACGAATCTAAATCAACGATATATTTACGTGAATAATTTAATGGGTATACAAGTAGAGGAAGGCCCCCAACTACTTGGATGGGTGACCGCAAGTGGCAGTATCAGCTGAGCGCTTCCGTGCTTCGGAGGGCACGTTAAATTGTCGGTCCCGGCTTTTAAAGTCGTTAAGCCACGACGGAGGTCTTTAGGCGGCCTGAAAACTCCGTCACCAGAGTTAGCAACTTGCTCACACGAACGAACGAACGAACGAAGCCTTAAGCCGGTTCGAATCCCGTCGAAGCCGTAAAACTTTTAGTAAGGTTTTTCATTTATAATGAAGTACTCCTATTTGTCTGTAGAACAACACAAGTATAACTCACCTTGACATGTCCATCCGTGTTGAACTTGTGGTATATCAGCAGTCCGTGTATCTCATAGGTGCGGAACTCGAGCGATATGTTGAGAGTATTGGCTCCGGCGTATCCGCGCAACTTGGCGTACGAACCCTCCTTCAGAAATGTGATCGGAACTACCGGTGGCTCCTGAAATATATTATTGTTTAAAAAAAAACTTAGGCCTTTACATCTTTACTAGATGATTTATAGTCAGGAGGCAAGTTTTGCCTACACTTAACGGGACACTGTAGTGCCTGGGACATTGTTGACATGGAATGGCTTGCTCAGCAATTATTGTTTAACACACATACAAAACACGTTACCTCTCCACCAATCATCGACCACGGAGCAGTTTGAAAGCCAGCGCTCTTTTTACGTGGCGCGACCTATACGTTAGGCCCATGGATGGACCTAGTATAGTACCTGGACGAACAGTGAGCGAGCCGCCGAAAGGGAGAAAAAATGCAGTGAATCCAGTCTCGTAGTACAAAATTCGGAGCATCAAGTTTCCGGCCATACAAAAAAACGGCACGCGATGAGGGACAAAAGATCTAATGCTTTGTCTCTTTTATTCACAAGAATGTTGTATATATTCTTCTTTGTTTTTGTGTGACTGAGAAAGGAATATACAGCGCTCTATTTCTTACTTTCTCTAAGGCTAGGCCTGACAAAGATAAAGATAAAGATAAAGATCATTTATTTGCATAAACATGTGTAAATATGATGATAAAACTGGGTATAGCCCAACATGTTTTACCGATTTCGGTGTGCAAAGCGAGAGAAATGGCATGCTTTTAGTATACCTACTTACACAATTTAAATATTACAATAATGTCAAATTAAATACAATAAAACAAGAGAATTAATTACTTACAACATTAAAATTATGAAGAGAATGTCAAACAATTAAAATATTCGGACTCACCGGACACGCGTAGAGTGTGTTGACGCGGGTGTACTTGAAGGGCTCGCCCGACTCGTACCCCAGGCGCAGCTCGCTGATCACGTTGCTGGCGTTGAGGTACATGTTCTCCACGCAGCCTGAGAAGTTCTGGTTCACAACTAGACCTTCTTGGAAGTTGGGCACCCCACCGATGTATAACTGAAAGGGGTGAATGAATGAACGAATTAACACTTTATTGTACACAGAAAAAAACATAAAATATAAAAAAAAAACATAAAAATATAAAAATACAACTTAAAAATAAATATTGTACAAGTGGCGGCCTTATCGCTGAAAGCGATTTCTTCCAGGCAACCCAGAAAGGAGATAGAGAAAAATTAAGTAGCAGTGCACAATAACAGTTATAATTATACAAAAACAATTTTGTTACCTACTCATCAACAAAATAGGTACCTACTTAGGTACAAAATCCTAAACCTAAAAGCTAAAAGTTGCTACGTAGATGAAGCTAAAAAGTCTTTTTTAGAAAAATGAAATGATAATGATCACAACTGTATCCCGGGGGACGGTAGACATTTCTTTCAGATCATTAGGCAATTTTTTAGATCCTTTTGAAGATGTCTAAAGGGGTAGTCAGAGGTATGTCCAAATACATACAAATTTGGTACATGCCCACTTTTTGCAGAAGTTAACTTTCTATACGTGACAGGTTGCAAGCCCATCGACGCTATTAGAGAGCTAACTGGTTTTCTCACGATATTTTCCTTCACAGTTAAAAGCTTGTGTTAAGGCGCATATAAATTCGATGCGAAAAGTACATTGCTGCACGGCCGGTAAATAGCGATAAATACCTAAATATATGTTTTATCATCTGAAAGGGATTATCATGGTTATGACTAGCCGTGATCTCTGTATGATTGCAAATATTAACATCATCAAACGTAAATATCCGTTCAGTAGTTTTCGCGTGAAAGAGTAACAAACATCCATCCATCCATACTTACCAACTTTCGCGTTTATAATATTAGTATTCTATTATGTATTATGCAATTTAAAAATGATGAGAAGATGAGGAGAGCTGTGTCACGTCAAGCCCGATGTTGGCATCTGACTCCCCACGAAGATACCACATAATACAACATAGATACTCACAGCTCTATTGAGATTGAGTCGCGAGAACTCTCCTTTGATCCTCTCTCGTACAATAACTCTATCCACAGAGAAGATGACATCGCGTCGGTTGCGAGAGATCACCACGTCATGCCAGATATTGTCGTCGAGGAGACTGCCCACGGAGAGAGAAGTGGACTGCCCGGAACCTGGTATATTTAAGATAACCATAATGCCGGCACCACACATTGGCTTCAACTTGGTTCCAACATTAGAATGGCCAATGGCAATGTTCCGTTTGTGTCGAATAACCGTAAACGGAGCATTGCCATTGGCCATTCTAATTTTAGAACCATGTTGAAGCCCATGTGTGGTGCCGACATAAAGATATAATTCTGACAGATAACTTTAGTATGTCGTTAAATAAAAATAAATAAATAAATATCCTTGGACATTCCACACAACATTTGAACAATAAAACAAACGACGTAACGTCTACATTCAAATGTCAAATGTCATTGTAGAACATTGAATTTGCACGCACATTTTTTGAGTGTTGTCAGCTATTAGATTGTGACTATTTAATACATCTCAATGCCACCTACCCAAATCAATATTTAGTACAAGTCGGTTGTCTCTCAGCTGCAAAGCGATGTAATCGCCTTGAGTCCCGCGGGAGTAAAGCAACGCCCCTGATGCTGTACTGGTCTTGAATCTGAAGCGGACCACTTCTCTGGAGGCCGATATCGGGTCTCGGAGTAGATCCATCTTGACGAGCGATGATCCGTTGAAGTATAGTGTGTCCGCCACTAAAAGATAAATTATGAATAAATAAATTATAAATATCCTTGGACATTTCACACGGCGTCATCTAGCCCCAAGCTAAGCAACTTAACGCTTGCGTTATGGTAACCAGATGACTGATACAATATATAAATACATTTTTTTTAAATACATACATAATATTATAGATAGAAAATTCATCCAGACCAGGAACAAATATCTGCAGAACATGCAAACATTTGTCCCGTGGCGGGGATCGAACCCGCAACCTCCGCGTCTCGGCGGACCTTTGGTCGATTAGTGAGTATTTTTTATGAATGTAGCGAAAATGCAAAGTTAAAAGAATGCTAAGGACGTTTCAAGGAAGACTGTCCGGCAGTACGAGTTTTTACGGTACGACATGACAGATAATTTCCGATAGTTTTTAATATGGGGTTCCGTGGCCGAGGGGTAAGGCAGTCCGGCTTAAGGACGATTGCTTGTATCATCGCGGGTTCGAATCCAGCCAGAATGGTAACTTTTAGTAAGTTTTTTCATTTATTTCCGATAGGTTGGAAGGGGACAGAGACATTTGAAAAAAATCGGTATATTCATAAAAGCTTTGCACAAAAAGTTCACAATTATGGTAGACTAGCTGCGTTCCGCGGTGAATCGTTTCCGTTCCCGTGGGAATACCGGGATCAAAAGTAGCCTATGTGTTATTCCCGGTCATAAACTATGTATGTTTTAAGTTTCAGCCAAATCCGTTCAGTAGTTTTCGCGTGGAAGAGTAACAAACATCCATCTATCTATCCAAACTTTGGCATTTTTTTTTATTATTTTTTAAATAAATATCCCAAGCAATTTAATGCTTGTGTTATGGTAACCAAATGACTGATAATACTAGATAGATACATTTTTTTTTTGTAAATACATACATATTATACATAGAAAACACCCAGACTCGAGACAAATATTTACAGATCATACAAACATTTGTTCCGCCGCGGGAATCGAACCCGCAACCTCAGCGTCTCAGGCGGGGTTTCGCCCACTGCGCCACAGAGGTCGTCAAATTTCAAATTTATAATATATGTATGATAAAATAGATAAATAACTTACCATAATCGCATCCATACACTTCGACTCGCATAGATATCTTGTCCCGCCATCTCATGGGGTTTATTCTGATGTACTGCGCTATAACGGGCACCTCAAATTCGTTCTTCTCAATCGTGTTTCCGTCGTGATTGCCTTCGAACATCTAAGGAAATTGCACTTTATTTTTAAAGAGTTAAGAGATATTTTTAATATGAAGATTTTTGTAATCGTGTTGGTATATTCTGAGTATATTTACAAAATTCTTATTTTTGAAGATGGTACAAGTTTTATACAAAATTAGTAACTATATCTACTCAAACATTAGGAAAGAAAGATAATAGTTCTTTATTTACAGACACCACTATTCTTATGTTAAAATTGTTTTAATTGCCATTTGTTCAAGCATTCTGTTTCTTTTAGATACTGTAATTCTTCAAGCGAAACTGACTATTACAGTTTTAGCAGCCAAAGTTGGGTATGCGGGAAGTACCTACTCTATCTTTTTTCGAATCCAAAATAAAACAAAGCGTTCAGAAACAGTGAAGGAAATGGAATCATCTTACTATGCATATCATATACATATCATATAATATACTTATATATGATACCGTATCATTGATACGCAAGAGACATTATCAGCTGAGCGCTTCGGAGGGCACGTTAAATTGTCGGTCCTGGCTTTTAAAGTCGTTAAGCCATGACGGAAGCCTTAAGGCGGCTTGACATAGCCATGGATACTAACCATCGTATACCCTTCAGCATCAGTAACAGCCCGCCAGCTTTCTCCATCATCTGAATACTGCAGCATATACTCTGAGACGTACTCATCGGTGGCGTAGCGCCCCCTAGTGGCGACGCCGCGCAACTCCCGCCGGCCGAGGAGGTTCACCGTCAGATGTTGATAGTAGGAGCTTTCTTGTGGAGTCCAAGCGCTCGTCCCTTCACCGTTATTGTTAGTTAGTGGAATTTACAGAGCTTCTTTGATGGAATTTGGCAAAATGTTACTTAAGATACCTAATACAGATTCCCAGGATTTTTTTAGGAACTTCCATGATTTGATAAAATACAAAAGAAAGTATTTTGTTACCAAATTCCAGCAAATTTAGAAGGTGAATTAGGTGAATTAGTTAATTAGTTACTAGATATTTATAATACTAGATTTTAGAATTAGTATTTCTGCTATAAGATGTAAGAAGGTTCAACATAAAATTCAATTTTGATACAAATATTCTTGCGAGATAGTGAAAAGATAAGGTACAAAGCATTGTCAGGCCTTCACCGGTGCAAAGCTAAACTACCAACTAACTAAATATCTTAGTAACTACCAATCATCTAAGTCCATGCAAGCCCACAACCCATAATATCCCGATGTTTACCTTAACCTCCCCTCCAGCTGCCTTATACTGCACATAATCAAGGCCGTTAGATCCATAGCTTATATGGTACTCTTGCACAAACTCCTGAGAGTGTGCCCGGCCTTGTGTGGCAACTCGTGTGATGTTCTTCACACTGCCGAAATCTATCACGAGTTGCTGGTCGAAATCGTTCTCCGATGCCGTCCACGCATTCGTACCTTTTTCGAAAATTCTCGGTTTACTTTTAGTTCAGGGTTGTTAGTATTTTTTGTATGTTAGATAATTAAATTTAGATAGATTTTGATGATTTATTATAGCAAAATAAAACTAATTTTTATAACTAAACCCAAAAACCCTATAGTTTAAAGCTTAAAATTAAAAATGTTTTTCTTTCTTATTCATAAAATCGGCAGTAAATCGAGCACACGGCGCATGCAACGGTTTTGCTTCTTGCACCAACTCTTCAAACGTCAAGAAACGGTACGAAATCGATTTGTGTTTCGTCTGGTCTTCCATGTTCAATGAAACGGCGACCGCGTGTCTCTTATCAAGCAATGTCTCCTCGAAAATCCAATCTTTCTTTAGCACATTTCGCTCATACAAAATTGTGTCTGAGCAAAACTCTCCTACTTTCAACGTCGGCGTTCGAACATCAAAGCTTATTTCTTTCAATGGAACAGTGATTCCAAGGCCTGTGTTTTTCACATAGCTTTCTTTCAAACACCACATGCGGTAGAAGCAAGCGATCTGTTCCATTTCAGTAGGAAAACTCTTTATCGTCTTCCATTCATCCTGAGAGAACTGTCTGCTCATCAGACGAAAGAATTCTGGTATATTTTTATCGCGCGGCGCTTCTATCATCATCACATCAATGGCAATGCTCTTATTAGGGTGCCCGGCTAATACCACATAGTCTGACTGATGTGATATGTTAAAACTTGTAGGAATATCGCCAACACCAAGCAGGTAAGGTTTCCCGTGACTGTCCCTTCCAAACTTTACCTCGTCATAAGGTATTGAGGTTGCCAAATGAACAAACTTTCTGAGCATAAGACGACCGAGTAGTGATGATTTGGCATCATCTTGAAATACGAATTTTGAGATTCTTTCCTTTTCCTCGTTCTGTATGAAGCTGGAAGCAGCTAGTATATCACTGTAGGCTAGCTGCCAAGTCTTAGCATTGAATGCCCATCGGACATTAAAGTTTTCCTCCATTTTGTAAGAGAGTTTAGAATATAAGTTTATATTTGAGGTCCACTTTGATTTATAGTGTCTTCGGACCTGCAGATCAATGAATCCTGTTACTTGATAGCCTCTTCTTTTTGATTTATTTTATTTTTTCACTCATTCATTATCGGTTACAATATAACCTACACACTTTTAGCAACTGACTTACACAAACTTGCATGCAATTTAAATACATTAATTTATAATGAACACAACACACCAAACATTGCTTCTATAACAATCAACTACATTTTATTATGAATCACTACCAGCACCTATCAGTGCTAAACTATAGCCAAAAAATATGTTTGATTATTCTCCACAAATAGAGATAAAATCAAATTATGTTGCACAAACTATTTGCAAAAACTACATACTTTGCTGTGAATGAATTTAGGTTTAAATGATCACTAAATAAACGTTTCTACATGCTAAAACTGTAAGATCTAGCATTCCTAGATCTAGATTCACAATTTATATTTTATTCATTTAAATAAACTTAATTTTAAGTTAAGTATATAAACTTGAAATATCAAAAGAGATTAAATGAATAAAATATATTCTTTAAAATGTTACTTACACTTCTCGGAATTCCTGTAAGATCTTTTGTGTCTTCGCGGAAAAAAATAATATTTGAAAAAATATTCCAAGAAGTGTGTGTGAATCACCAGCAGTACAGTAACTTCAGTTTTATTAATCTCTTTTAATACTTAGCAAGAGCAAGTTTCAGTCACAAAGACTTACCATAAAGCTTAGCATTCTCTGGTCCTCTGTCTCTTAGACTAGAAGTAGCGGTCAACTTAGAGGAGGCTACGAGTGGCTCATTGCATTCATAGTCGTAATAGTACCTCGTGTCATCTGAAATACAGGTCACAGGTACGGCTATTAGAATAGTTTGGAAGCTAAGTTATGATAAACAAAAAAACAATCTGAAAACCGTTGAGTAAGTTGAATTACACATCACGATTAATTAAAACTACGTAGATACAATACATTTTGAAGTATAAGACTACAAAAGGCAAAAGAAAGCCGGCTAAATAAGGAAATTTGGGAGATACAATGGGACGAAGATCGTTACACTCACCTGCGTAGGATTTTGTGATGCTACAGGCAAGCATTACAAATAAATAATACACAAAACCGTTCATCATAATTTCATTTTAGATCTGAGGAGAAATTAAATGGGAAATATTACGGTTCCAGTCAGAAAATCATAAAAACTGTTTGATCATTACGTTAGCGTTGTCACACACTCAACTCAATCATCAAAATCAAGCCGGAAAGCCAGGCAACACCCTATGTGTGTTTTTGCTAACACTACTGTTGTTTTCACGCCAATAATATGTCAATGTTAGATCATTGATTGGTTAAAATACAAATGTTTTGACAACTGCCAACTTTGCAGCAAATCATGATGAAGTATTTTTTATACTTTGCAAGAGGAGAACACAGCAAACAAAAAATTGTTCAGTAACCATTATCTGAATATTTAGAATGTTAATCTTTATAATTGTTTTGTCCACATTTAATTGTTTCAGTTCATTCATGAAATTTCATTAAAAATAACTAGCCATACGCTTCGTTAGGATTTGTGCTATGCTCATTTAATAGTTCGTTCGAAATATACAATGTATTGCGGCTTAGCTCTTTATCAGAAAGAGTTACCGAACGCAACTAAAAATGTAATGTTGCTATGATATTAAACAACACCGAAAAATGAGGAAATTCAAATTAGAATCCTAGATTTAAGACTGTTAAATTACATTACAGATTGATTACCTACACTGCCGACCGATACATTACACATGTATTGTGAGTAAAAGAGACAAAGCATCGACTGCGCCACAAAGGTCGTCAAAATCAAGTTATTTAGTAATATATATTTTTTCGAGTACCTAATTCCTCTACAGTGTGACTTTGAAAGTATAGCGAGCGGCAAAGGACGCGATGTGAGTAATCGTAATCATTCGTCACAAACGCTGCCTGCCAGCCAAGATGTCAAGCATCATGCCTGCCGCAATCCGCATCCGCACTCACATGCATGGCAGTAAAAAAAAATAGTGTTTTTGGTTTTTTTTTTGAGTAGGTATAAAAAAAAATAGTATCCAAGAACTCGGTAGATGGCGTTGAACTGACTAACGTAACTTTTTTTTTCAAGCGTCCACCATGGTAGTAATAATGAACCGATCTGTAACCGCGAGAGTGAAATAGAATGATTCAAAAACCCACAAGATAAAACGAGACCGCCATAGTACTTACCCGGGTTAGTACGATTTACGACCCTAGTAACGTAGTCAGTTCAACGCCATCTACAGAGTTCTTGGAAACTATGTTTTTTTTTAATACAGTAACGGGCGAATTATGTCGAACCGCCGTCAACCGGCGGAACGACCCCGGGGTCGTTGGTACCTTTTACAGAAATTGGAAGTAAATATTCAAGATTAAAAATTTTAATTTAATTTTTGTTTTTAATTCTTTCTATGACTTTGTTTGTGACTTTTAAGTTTTAGGTAATCTCTTTTGTAACCGATCAGATTCGAAATGTCGAAAATTCGCGAATTAGGTTAGAATTAGTCAAAAACCGGCAGGCAGAACGACCCCGGGGTCGTTCCGCCGGTTGACAGGTTGCTTTTTGCATGGCAGGTTGGCAGGAAAGTGGCATGGCATGGCATGGCAGGCAAGGCAACACCAGTAGAAATTCCCCAAAAAAATTTTAGGTTTCCCTAGTTTTTCTTGTATTGGATTTTTGCTTGATTTGTTTTTCCATTCCTCAAAATCTTGACTCTGACTGACTGAGTCTGGTCTGACTCACACATTTCACACAATCAAATAGTGCTAAAACTTTTGAGGACTAGATATTTTGTTAGGCGTTTTAGTTAGTTTTTACTTGAGTCGAGTAGAGAGAGAGGTGATACGCATTGAAACCATTTCTGTGCGAACCCGTTACATTTTTACTCTTGCCACGTTCAGTCGGTATTTTCTCTATTAATTGTGTAGAAAATGTATGATATTGTGTAAGCAGCCGATTATTTCAAAGGTGGGTGTTATGTAGAACCGTTTGCTAAGTTAAAATAAGCTCGGAGTCGCTGCTGCATTGCAGATGAGTTCGTGCGGTCCGACCATGGTAGGTGCACTATGACATCAGACATGTATATGTATATTATGTTGAATGCAGGTGAAATCTCATCTCGCATACAATGGGTCTCTGATGAGAAAAAACATTCGTGTGATTGTTTTCTAACATTTTAAATTAAAAGTGCCATATTATTGATTGTTATTGAAGTCTTTTTATTGAAAGCCAAAAATTTGTACAATGTATTATGAATACAATCCCTCTGTACTCTACTTAATTATAGTCTTCCAACTGTGTGACTGAATAAAATGTATCCTAAGAAACGCCAACCAGTATAACCTTTAGTTAGCCTAATGTTTCTAAGAAAAGCCACAAAGCTCTCAGATGGTTTGGCTTTCACCTTTGTCACTAATTTGGACTTTTTGATCTACTAATTATTTAGTAGTTTCAATAATCCCAACATACTTTTAAAATCAGTTTATTTCCTTAAAAACAGCCATGTCAAGCATGTCAGATCGCAAGGCGGAGCTGGAGCGCAAGAAGGCCAAGCTCCAGGCTCTCCGAGATGAGAAGGACCGCCGTCGCAGGGAAAAGGAACAGAAAGATGCTGAAGAAGCTCTGGTAAGAAATAACAGCGTTGTTAGGTCAACAGAAAGGAAACTATCTATCTATAGGCTGAGTGACATTCTTCACAATCTAACAGGCAGTCTGAACTTGAAAAGCTGAGAATGTCTATGGATGAACGAATTGAATTGAATTCAAAACCATAACAACAATTTTAAAACTTCACTATCACCAAGGATAATCATTGTCCTTGCTATCACATACAAATTAATGCATTGTTTTCAATATGTGTTTGTATTCCAGCAAAGAGCATCAACAGCATCCAGCCTAGACAGCCGACGAGACCTAGACGAGATGCTGTCATCTCTCGGCGTAGCCCCCGTCAAAGATATCCTCACATCGCTGTCTTCAATGACGTCACTCACTCCGGAGCAGAACGCATCGCCCGACGCCAGTCTTCCACTCACTGATAAATCCAATGTGCCTTCATTGAGGTAATCCAAAATAAAATGGTTAACTGTAAGAATGAAATGGCAAGTTTAGGCACTTATAATGATCGGCACAAGGCGAATGCAAGCTGAGTTGCACGTTGCATCTTGTTGTTTTACAAAGTTGGTCTTTGCATTATCCACAGTGGAGCCAGGAAAGCACCATCACTCCAAGTAGTATCAGTCCAGTCCACCGACATCCCGCCCAAGGAGCAAGTGACGTACGCCAAGCAAACACAAACAACCACTACAGGAGTGGTGGACGTTCGCGATGGTAAGTGTTATTCTATACCATTACAATAGGATAGCACAGAAAGTCATAATGAAGACTGATACTGAGTATTTACTGAACAGATTCTTATATAAAAGAAGTATGAAAAATTTACAGGATTTAAACATTTTAGTAGGTTTAAAAATTATACATTGACTTTCAAAGAAATCAGAGCATTTTTTTATCATTCCGATAACTATATTTGAAGTAAAATCAGCTCTTGAGACGTTTCAAGGTGATCCTAAGTTATTTTTGAATTTGAATTTTGAAATCTTATTGATTTTTATTATTTTTAAGTTTCTCAAAGTATTTTTATGACATAATTATGTTAAATGTATAATATTTAATATACACTATGATTCCGATGTTATTTAATTTTAATTTGCATTATTATTTGTTTCTATTAACATTTTTGGAAAGTTTGCAATAATACATTCCCATCACATTTTGTTTTGTTGATTAATTTGTTAACAGTGATGTCTGTGGGGTGTTGGTTTAACTGTCTTATCATTTGCAAATACGAAAATGTTATATTCCTTTAATAATCTTAGTTCTAAAAAAAAATTTTAAGTGGCAATTCGGAGTGTCGCAAAAGCTAAACTAAACTAACTAAAACGAATGCCATCCTTTTTATTCCCATCGCTATGAAAGGGACGGCAACATTTTTAGTTAGTTAAGTTTAGCTTTTGCGATACTCCGAATTGTCACTATTGTGTTTGCAAATGACCATTAATCCTCGTAACCAATGACATCTGTAGTTGTTTTTAAGCAGTATTTACTTTTCACATCCCTTAAATGTGACTTGTCATTCTGATCATTAACTTAGACATCAATAACGGTGAAAATATCTAACAGTGTATTGTGAAACTTTTCTATGTTACTTCTCTTTCTATTACCAAAGATTTGTATCTTACTGTTTCATTATTTTGGAATCTTCTTAAAAAGTTGAATCAATTCCCCATATTTCTCTCAAATGAATATTATTTCAACTCTAGATTTGCCTGAAATTTAGTTGCGTCACAGCTTTTTGTCAGTTTTATAATGATATCTCTCTAAAAGCAAGTACTGTATCTTCAAACATTTTTGACTCCACTTAAAATTCGTCCCGTAAAATTCCCGCCATTTTCAAACGCCATCTTTCTTTCTAAATGTTCCCTTTCAATGTACTGACAAATGCACAACTAGTGCGAAAAAAAATGTTCCCTCAACCTGAAATTTATTTCCGTCACACACAGCTTATTGTGTCTGTCTTATATACGTAAAAGTAAATACTGTATGAGAATTGGTGCAATGTTTGTGTTTGTGCTACCATAAACAAGGCTGCTCTTCCAATGCATCACCGCTTGCAGGATACATGGAGGACTGGTGGCGGCCCCGGAAAGGTAATATAACCTTATTAACATACTAAGGTACATTTTAAGACACTAATATAGCAGCTATTCTTTTGAATTGGGGGATTGTGGACTGTAGGCACGATGTGACACGAGATATGCGGTTTAGACTTACTTTTTAGCTGACTTTAAAAAAAAGGTTTCTCAATTCAACCGTAGGTATATATTTTTTTCAATTGTCAAATAACTGAATAGAATAGTTTTTTTTTTCTTTTTCATTGGTATACTTAGTAAATTATTTATTTAACAAACAAAGAAACACACAGGAACAAAAAAAAACTACACTTCTTAACCTAAACAACTAAATAAATAAAAGGAATAGAACGAAATAGATATACGAGAAATAGATTGTACGGTTGTTATGAAAAAAAAGTCTTAATAGTTATTCAGATGAATAACAAAACCACGATCGATGGTACAAAGTTTAATATCGCTATCCCTAGAAATATCGTGTCTATTACTTAAGTTTTTATACTCTCAAAATAATAATTTCTGCTATATTTGTGTAAAATCAGTAATCTTCAAAAGAAAATCAGTAAAGAGTGTGAGCATGCTAAATAATATGTGTGTATAATCTATCACAAACAATGAAATACTGAACGATCTTTAAACAAAAAAATGGCTGTTTCAATAAAAGTTCTATGTTTCCAGATTGTTAAAATGTTGTATTAAGGTATTGAACATAATTTTTAAATTTAAAAAAATCCATGTTTTTTTTGTATGGCATCCGTGGCTAACAACCAGTTTCTAGAACGCAGATCATCTCAAAAATTAACTAATCAACGGTCAAATCACGTGACAGTGTATTTGTTCCTCATTTGACGCTTGTCACGTGATTTGACCATTGATTAGGTGATTTGGAAATGATCTCGCGCCACGTAAAAAGAGCGGCTGTCAAACTGCGCAGTGGTCGATGATTGGTGGAGAGGTGTTGCGGCGCACTTCATACCATTGATTTAGCGAGTGCTATTGGTTCGTCAGCGAGTGAACACAGGCGCAAACATACCCCCGCTACTTCCCTCAGCGCTCTTTTTACGTGGCGCGACCTATACTCATTTTAAAGATCGTGAAGTATGTTTTGTGTTTATATGTGTGACTAACACTTGCAATCACGGGGCCATCAGACGCATCTGGATCTGAAGACATGTGCAAGCATGTCACACATCGCACTAGCATGGGCTCATCATGACATAACAATCATTGTGAATATCATACATTATGTATTTATATGTGGGTAAGTGGGTGATATCCCAGCTGTATATCTGTTTATATTAAGAAATTTCGCGAAAATATGTTACTGACATATTATTTTTATTTTTTGTCCTGTTTTAGCACACGCCACAGATTACTACGGTAAGTCATTTTTCCTCCAGGACTACTCTTCATCTAAGTACCTTATGTCGGTGATTAACTGGGTGTCGGTTGTACTTAGTCTTCCCATTAGCTGTACATAGTTCAGGTCCTTTTTGTCACGCTTTTAGAAGTTTCCTACTAACAAAACCGAGGTGCGGTAACGTCAGATTACTTGATAAAACATAGCACCTACTTTTGTTCTCATAGATCATTCATTTATCAAGGAATCTGTAATCCATACAAGGTGGGGTTCGACAACGACGTCTCATGATGTCGGGTATATAGTATAGAAAATTATGTGGCCTTCCAGAGTTCTCCACGAAAGGGTTCTAAGAGATAACTGGCCGCAAACATTAAGAATAATGTACCTACAGTATTCGTATGTGTATATTAAATATGGTGGAAGATATTTATGGGGTGCCATTTCATCACGCTCACTTACCCTTCCGTCTCTACTAACAAACACTGCACATGTCTTAACACACGGATTCGTATTTCAATAAACTCACTCGTATTTACAATCTTGATTGCTCATATTCTTTTCTATGTATTTGCTGTACTTGTAAATAACAGTTAGAGTTTGATGAAATACACCGCGATAGGCCATGCTGTTAAATATATAAGCACTGTTACGCTAATCTATGTATAAAGTTTTTAAATTATTTTTATATAATGGTCGAAAGATACTGACATATTTTTTGTTTTTCCTCCCTTTTTCAAGACGAGTACAATCTAAACCCGGGTTTAGAGTGGGAGGACGAGTTTACAGGTAGGTTTCAAATCCGAATCATACAAACAATCATTTGGAACTAAACTTGCCCTACGTAGAGCCTGCCACTGTCACTTAGCATGGTTTGTTTGTAACTCTTCGTATATGTAACGCTATTTATTTATAACGCTAACAAATACATTCTACCATCATTTATTTTCGTTTCCGTGTTGTGTATGTGGTGGATATTATACATATTTATGTTCATTTTAATGATCTGTGACGCTACATGCACTACATATTGCTTATTTTTACATTTCTGAATTTAGTTCGATACTATTATTTCAATGAATATTTCATACTGCATGTGACAGAAGTGTTTATTCTGAATTAATTTATTTTGTAAGCGCATGACACAATGTCATCATGATTTTGCTATTATAATATTTGTGTTATATTTATGTATTAATGAGATATATCTCTCTAGTGGAGAGCTCGGGAAGATTTTTTGCATAGTTTACTTAAAAGCTTCCTGTCACCGACGTTTAACGCTTCTTCTTACGATGTGTGTTTATTTGCACTAAGGTTGAACTATTCAATACTAGTCAATACTCCATCATTGCCATTACTACTAGTTAATTAGATAAATACATTTATTGCTTTTATCAAAGTAATGTTACAAAAATCAGTTAGCTTCTCCGAAATTATACAAGATTGAAATAAAATCTTTAAAATGTTTAAGAGTCTAAACATCTTGGCGAGTAAAAAGTAAATTGTAAATTTCGAAGAAACTAATTTTAAATGAGAATATAGTTACAGTAATGTATTTTTTTTACGCGACGCTGCTTCATAGACGAAGGTATAACGAGAGTCGGGTATCGTATGTAGCCATGAGTTTTGCATGATTTCTTTTAATGAGTTACTGAAATCTTAGCTTTAGTTCTATATCTATTGGTTTTATCATAACATTTGTATTGAAAGTTTCTATTGCCTATAATCTTGTGACTTGCTGTAACTCTAGTCTCTTCAAATCTTTGCTTATAAGGATTATAGTTTTCGCTTCGAGTCACAGATTGTCCATACGTTTTGAAGTCAGAATTTTCTAAAATAAACATTACAGAAGAACAAGAGACATCAATTTCAAACACATTTAATTAGTTTCGAATATTTATATTGCAATTTATTGATATTAAAAAAAACTAATTAGTTTAGAATTGATTTAAAAAAAAACACCCCAGAAACTTTAATTGGAAACGCAGACTGCATCGTTTAAAAGTACATTATGTCCAATTTATGAATCATCTTCTGTGGATCCCGTTTTAAAAAAAAATTATAAGTTAGTATGTCAATAAAGAATTTGAAAATATCTTATATAAATAGCACTTAATTACTTTGCTAATATATAATCTGTGGTTCGAAGTAGTGTGTCAGAATAACCGTAGCAACACAACACGCTTTTGTCACGTTTCCATGACACTGTCCCACCATCAAAACAGCATATAATTTGATAAAGTAATTTGACTCATCCATAACCTAATCAAAAACTAGCAAAGTATTTTTGACTTGTTACTGTGAAACTAAATTGGCATAATCTTTCAAATGGCAAGCAATAATGCTTATAAATCAAGTGATTTGCAATTTCCTTTTTCATTTTATGTTAAAACTCTTTCGAATATTAAGTTTCTTCATCTTGTCATTGATCTTTCATCAAAAATACTTCCCATTACATCCGATACAGTACTAAAAAAATCATTCCATATCTTCTTATAGTAGTTCCTACACAGTAGCCACAAGTAGCGCATAGTAGACCAAACACTACTCATATTACTCAGAACACAATCGTTTCTTGAAGTTATAATAAAGACAAAATCTTAAACTAAAACAAAATAGTTTTAAGGTTTTTTACAGTCTCCAATTTTTTATTGTTTACCTTAAATAACTTACTCGGCAAGTGAAAATAAACCTATGAATGACTATATTCGATTATACAACTCCGCGGTGGTTAAAGAATATGCAGGGATACTCTTAACTGTAACTGATAGCTTAAAGTACTGGCTTTTAAAGTCGCCATGAGACAAAGGTCTTTAGGCGGCCTAAAAACTTTGTCGCAAGAGTTGACCACTTGCTCATGCGAACTTACTTACTTTTTTGACATAGACCTTACCTCGAGAAAGTTGAAACGGTAGACAAGCTTAATATGTTTAAGTGAGTCTTAAAAAGTAACTTCAGGAAACAAATACTTTTAAGTACGGCTAACTTACAAGTTATTGTGAAAGCTCAAGACATTCAATGATATGATATTCGTAAGTTCTCCCACTCTAACTTTCGTACAGACACAGGGAGTATTATGTTTTATTTTAATTTGTCTAAATGTCAAACGGAACATTTTTTTTTAAATTCCGTTCAACGTAATATTTAAATAAAACTTCGCGCGTAAGACAACCAACAGGACAAAGTCTGCCGGGGTTTAGAATATAAGAATGTACCCATCGGCGTGAGATTTTTCTTTTTTACGTTCGGTTAAAAAAATAGAAACTCGTAGATATTTTTGATTATAGTGTTAAACCACACTTTGGTATTTCATTTTTTGATATCTGATAGTTTCGTCTTCGGCGTTAAGGACTTCGTGGCCGAGTGGTAAGGCAGCCCGGCTTAAGGGTGATCGCTTGTATCTCGCGGGTTCGAATCCTGCCGAAGTCGTAAAACTTTTAGTAAGATTTTTCATTTAAAAAATAGCAACTCATCGGTATAAGCGTAGTATACCATAGTACAATAATGTACCCAAGTAAGTTAGCCGTACGCACACACATCGCATGACACCACACCATGCGGAGCGGGGAAGGGCCATTCTTATTCACCGTCCAGTGCTTACATTCGACGGCGATGCCGCTCGGCAAGGCGACGACGAGGAGGCGTTCCACGGGAAACTGCCGCCGGGCATCCTGCCACACGGCCTGCCCACGGTCAAGGAGGTGCAGCCCGCCGTCACTGACGCGCCAGAGGAGAAGAAGGAAGAGGAGGAGAAGAAGAGTGAGTACCTATTTTCAATTCAATATTTACTCGTATCGTTTCTAATGCGGGCACCACACATTGGTGTATTAGTGGGATCGAAATTGGACGGTTATTGGACACAAACGGAGCATTGCCATTCTATTCGTAGCCAATGTTGGAACCAAGTTGAAGCCAATGTGTGGTGCCCGCATAAGACAATGTTATAAGATGATATGCAATTTTTTTTGGTCCAACATTAAATTAAATAAATATCACTTTGTTCTAGTAACATTACACTGACTATTAGTAATAATATAAACACCGTATGTAATTTCAATCACAACCTACAACCAAAGACGATTAATATCTAGAAGACAGACAAAGGCCATACACAAAATCGTAACCCTAAAAAATAGCCTGAAAACTCTAAAACATCAATTTTATCCAAGAAATTTCAATTACTTTCTAGTTAAAAATGTTTAAATATTGAATATTGTTGCTACCTACTACTAAGTATTGAAATTTCTTGGATAAAATTGATGTTTTAAAGTTTTCAGGCTATCTGGTACTGCGGGATCGGGTTACGATTTTGTGTATGGCCTTTGTCTGTCTTCTAGATATTAATCGTCTTTGCTACAACTCAAAAAATAATGAGTCGTTTCAAGATTATCAAATTAAGGGTTTTGACCTAGAAAGTACAAAACCAAAATACATAAGTATAACACGCAGTAATCAACTTGTCACCTGCGTGTGCTTCCTATACATCACTATTCAAGTACATCACTATGACGTTCAAGTACATCACTATGACGTCATTACAGCGAGGTGCCTAGTTAACTTCTGCGTGTTGTAATAAGAATTGCCTACAGAAGAACTTTGTCTATCTGTAGGTACTACCTCTATGAAAGCTTTTATTTACAACAAATGATAGCCTAAGATGACAAATGATAGATCCCAATAGTATTTCATTATAAATGAAAAATCTTACTAAAAGTTAAGGGCTCCGGCAGGATTCAAACCTGCGTAGATACAAGCGATCGCTTTTAAGCCGAGCTGCCTGACCACTAGGTTACGGACCCTGTAAGCCGAGGCCTGAAACTATTAGTAAGATGATTTTATCGGTTAAATTTTTTTTCGGTAAATCTCAATAAGAAAGAAAGAAAAGAATGAAAAAATCATTTATTCTTGTAGGACCTCAAGGATCACTTAAGTTTCGTTTTACATGCTAGGTGATTCTAATGCCTGTAATACTATGTTCATAAGTCTAACATTTCCAGTCCGCGAGCTGAGCGCCGATGAGAA
This sequence comes from Xanthorhoe designata, assembly GCA_963582015.1. NCBI lineage: Eukaryota > Metazoa > Arthropoda > Insecta > Lepidoptera > Geometridae > Xanthorhoe > Xanthorhoe designata. The sequence continues at coordinate 776,912 of OY757038.1, forward strand.
GCAAACCATCATGCTGTCAGCAGAGTTCCAGCGGTTCATCGACCGCGCGGGCCGGGTTATCGAACGCGCGCTCGCAGAGTCCGTCGACATCTATACTGATTACACCGGCACTGGAGACGCGGAGAACGCACTGTAAGTGCCTACACCAATATTGTCAGCGATTTAATTTTTCATGAATGTAGTTGTCAAACGCGTGTATAGGTCGCGCCACGTAAAGAGCGCTGGCTGTCAAACTGCGCAGTGGTCGATGATTGGTGGAGAGGTGACGCGGCGCACTTCATACCATTGATTTAGCGAGTGCTATTGGTTCGTCAGCGAGTGACGACCAGACCACATATTATGCGACATATCAGTACCTACAGATGGTATTAATATCACCTAATGCTCCAAATTAAAGCCACATTTTGTTGTAGGTATTCCGATGGGTATGCTATATCTACTGGTTCGTAAAACAGGTTGAGTTTTGTTTTTGTGACTGGGCATTAACAGTCCGATCTAAACTCCCTTCCACTCCAGATTTGATTATTTCTAATTGGCATGACTTTTATTAAAACAGTTTGTTTTTATTGACTTTAACTTATTTTAATTTATTTTTTCCTTACCAAGTCCGTACTAATTTATCACACTATCACACTAATATTATAAAGGTGAAAGTTTGTGTGTGTGTGTGTGTGGATGTAAGTGTGAATGTTTGTTACTCCTTCACGCTCAAACGGCTAGACGGATTTGAATGAAATTTGGTACTTGGATAGCTTACATCCTGGATTAACACATAGGCTTTTGACCCCGGTATTCTCACGGGAACGGGAATCATTCAATGATCTTAATAACTTACGCCTTGAGTAAAAAGCAATATCCTGTCAGCAAGTCTGACTGACAGTATAATGCTCTGTGTCAAACCATAGCTCGTCTTAACACGCAGACTTCTATACAATGAAACTAAATCAACTTGTAAACTTTTCAAGCGGGACAAATGTTTGTATGTTCTACAGATATTTGTTCCGGGTCTGGATGTTTTTCTATCTATAATATAATATGCATTTACAAAAAAAAATGTATCTAAGTAGTATATCAGTCATCTGGTTACCATAACACAAGCATTAAGTTGCTTAGCTTGGGACTAGATGACGCTGTGTGGAATGTCCAAGAATATTTATTTATTTATTTATTTCCAGTGACGACAAGTCCCTCGCCCGCCTCTCCCTAGTGCGTACCTTCAGCGACCCGCGCTGGTCGAAGGGCCGCTGCGTCACGTGCCTGGATTGGAGCACGGCGCACCCTGAGTTACTCCTAGCGTCTTACCATAGCAGTGATGACGCGCCGCATGATCCAGACGGCGTCGTTTTGGTCTGGAACACCAAGTTCAAGAAGACCACTCCGGAGGATATCTTCCACTGTCAGTCTAAGGTCATGAGCGCTACGTTTGCGAAGTGAGTTGGTCTAACTGTTTTTTAGCAAAATATCTTTTAATTCATTTATAGAATGAGTTTAAAGTAGCTTGCTATGCTCGCGGAAAGAAGTCTGTCAGTCTGACAGTGTTTGTAGTAGCTTGCTTTGCTCGCCGAATGGGGTCTGTCAGTCTGACAGTGTTTGAAGTAGCTTGCTATGCTCGCCAAATGAGGTCTGTAAGTCTGACAGTGTTTGAAGTAGCTTGCTATGCTCGCCAAATGAGGTCTGTAAGTCTGACAGTGTTTGTAGTAGCTTGCTATGCTCGCGGAAAGAGGTCTGTCAGTCTGACAGTGTTTGAAGTAGCTTGCTATGCTCGCCAAATGAGGTCTGTAAGTCTGACAGTGTTTTTAGTAGCTTGCTATGCTTGCCGGTGAACTTTACGAGTCGCTTCGCTCGACATCTGCTTTAATTGTAATAATGTTACAGGTTCCACCCTAAACTGATCCTCGGAGGAACCTATTCAGGACAAATCGTGCTGTGGGATATTCGCGTACCAAAACGTACGCCCGTTCAACGAACGCCGCTCTCTTCTGTCGCACATACTGTAAGAGATTTTCCCCAATTATTCAGGAATTAAGGGGTAGTAACTAAAATGCTAAATCGTTGCCAAAAGTTTAAAGAAATTAGTGAAATCATCTTGCTGAAAAATACCGCAAAGTCAACTGTGTGTACCTTAAGGATAAGGCGATCTAACTGAGAGGGATGGTTTAACAATGTCTCGAGCATTTTGAACGTGATGCCTCCTACCTCCTACTCGTTATAAACCGATCGCTTGTCATACATCATCATAACATAATAATGGAATTTATTCAATCCATAAGTTTCCACATCAAAACAAAGGAAAACATCGTGAGGAAACCAGTTAACTCTCTAATAGCGTCGATGGGCTTGCAACCTGTCACGTATGGAAAGTTAGCTTCTGCAAGATGTGGGCATATCAAATATGTATTTGGACATACCTCTGACTACCCCCTTAGACATCTTCAAAAGGATCTAAAAATTGCATCAAGATCTGAAAGAAATGTCTACCGCTCCCTGATACAGTCGTGATCATATTTAATTTTTTTTTAATTTCATTGTACATCATATCATTATATTCCCCAGCACCCTGTATACTGCCTGTCCGTGGTAGGCAGTCAGAACGCGCACAACCTCATCTCCGTGTCCACCGACGGGCGCATGTGCTCCTGGTCGCTGGACATGTTGTCCGCGCCGCAGGAGACGCTGGAGCTGCAGCATCGGCAGAGCAAGGCGGTCGCAGTCACCAGCATGGCCTTCCCGCATGACGACGTCAACAACTTCGTGCTGGGCGCTGAGGATGGCAACATTTATACTGGTGAGTGAAGCGCTAACTGAGCTTGCTAATGCCAGGTTCCTATATCCAACTAACGGATGTCCGTAGGTCGGTCGTCGTAGCAATGTTGTTTATTCAACACAATTGAACACAATTATTTTGATAAATATAAAAAATCACACAGTAACTTACCACTTGAATGTTCCCGACCTGTTTTGCAACAGAAGATTGATGGTCTTATTCATAAAGATTTGTCAATTTAATAGAATTAAAGAATGTTTTTTCCTTGTTACTCTTATGGCAGCAACAGATTTTATATCCATTTTAGCTAAAGTAGGTTTACTGAACCAATATGCATAAGGGGGTGAAGCGCTCGTGGCGAAGCTTGCTAAGACGTTCTTGATAGATCGTCGAAGTTAAGCAACGTTCTGAGCGGTCACAACTTGGATGGGTGACCGCAAGTGGCATTATCAACTGAGCGCTTTCGTGCTTCGGAGGGCACGTTAAATTGTCGGTCCCGGCTTTTAAAGTCGTTAAGCCATGACGGAGGCCTTAAGGCGGCCTAAAAACTCCGTCACCAGAGTTGGCCACTTGCTCATACGAACTTACTTACTTTAGGGGGTTAATCTTTTGTGTTTACCCAGGCTGTCTGTATGGAGCTCGCGCCGGTGTCACAGAATGTATAGAGGGTCACGTGGGCCCTATCACGAGCGTCTCGTGTCACGCGGCGCCCGGAGCGGTGGATATGTCACATCTGTACCTCACTTGCTCTATGGACTGGAGCGTCAAGCTGTGGAGTCTTAAGGTAACTTTACGGTTGGCTTTTTGACGGGAATTTGAGGTGCCATGTTGCCTTTTTTGTTTTATTTTCCAAAACTTGTGTTTTAGCACAGATAAAAGAATAATAGTGGTTTTAGCGAATGTTAATGTGTAATAATGGTGGATTATTAACTGTAAAGTGTTCGTGAACGTACATAAGTGTGGGCAAATGAAACAAAACTGAATATCATTGCATTTAGAGTTCTCTCAAAAAGTCCTTGTAATGCTGCAGTAAAGAACCCACATCTTTACTGACGCTATGACTTTGACTTGACCTTGACTAAACTGACTTGAAAATATAAACACATGGTAGTGGCTAAATGCGTGGCACAAGCCGTGCGAAAGCCAAAATAAAAGAAGTGAAGTGAAGTGAACTCTACGGTTCTCATAGAACCGCTCAATGAAAAGTGGACTTAATGGCAATAATTGGTGCATAAAATCCATGATGAAGAGATTGATGATTGGAGATGATGATGGATGGCAAGGTTAAGAGAGTGAATAAGTCGAAAGGTTTATGTAGGATGTAGCAAATATAAATCTGCTGTCTCTGTTCTACCCATATTTGAAAGAGGCGTGATTTTATGTATGTAGAACTTAGATAAAGAAAGAAATAGAGCGCTGCATATTCCTTTCTCAGTCACACAAAATTCAAGAAGAATATCAACATTCTTATAATAATTCATAATTCGTTTATTCAGTGTTTGTGAACCTGGGTAAGTAGTAGTAGTGTAGTAGGTTCTTGTGAGTAAAATGATGTAGAATAACGTTTCATTATTACTATCTTATTTCTTTCTCTTCAAATTACTATCTACACCTAATGTACCTATGTGAATGTTCCTGAGTTAAATGTCCAAGGATATTTATTTATTTATTTATATCTGAGCGCTTCCGTGCTTCGAAGGGCACGTTTCATTGTCGGTCCCGGCTTTCGAAGTCGTTAAGCCATGACGGAAGCCTTTAGGCGGCCTAAAAACTCCGTCACCAGAGTTGGCCACGAACTTACTACTCTACATACTATGTAAATGTATACGTACTACTACTTCCTCAAACATTGTGGTGTTCCCACGGGGCTCTTGTTGCGGCCGAACCTAATTTTTAAGACCTTATGTACCAACTTGAAGCAATAAATGAATAAACTATATTATATACTATATATGAATAGACTTTTACCCTAAATGTACAGGAAAACAAGCCCCTCTACTCGTTCGAAGAGAGCGGTTCGTACGTGACGGACGCGCGCTGGTCCCCGGCGCACCCGGCGCTGTTCGCGGCCGCGGACGCCGGGGGCTCGCTCCAGCTCTGGAACCTCAACAGGGACACGGAGGTGCCTCTGGCGACCCTGCAGCATCAGGACGCCTTCACCAGGTTATCCTGGTCGCAGTCGGGACAGTTCCTCACGGCGGGGGATGACGCTGGGAATATATCCGTCTATGAACTCTCTGAGGTTAGTAGGATGTTTACGTTTCTAGAATATTCGAGAATCTAGCTTCAGGAAAACAAGTCCGTCTTTTTATTCGAAGAGAGCGGCTCATCTATTCGTCATCACACCTGGCTTTAAGGGAGGTTCTCTACTCTAGGTTCTCTAGGTGGCAATATATTGGTCTATGAACTGTCTGAGGAGTGCATCTTCTAGAAGATTATAGAATCTTCTAGAAATAGGATGCTTCTATCTCTCTTTAGATTCTTGGATTGGTCTCTCACTCTGGTTGAACATAATGGAGAAGTTTCCTAAACTTAGCCTAGAGTATTAGATAATGTGTATACATTGAGATGTATTAAAGAGTCACAACACAATCTAATAGCTGACAACACTCAAAAAATGTGCGTGCAAATTCAATGTTCTACAATGACATTTGACATTTGAATGTAGACGTTATGCCGTTTGTTTTAATGTTCAATGTCGCTTGTACGCAAAAAAGAAAAACTCTGCTCACTACGTAGAGTGCGCCGAGTTTTGACGTTTACATTTTATTTGTCTGATTGTGGCTCTTTAATACATCTCAATGTGTGTATACTATATTTCCAGCAAGTGGCGCAACCCCGTCACGACGAGTGGAGCAAGTTCGTGTACACACTGCAGGATCTGCGCAACAACCAGGCTGACGAGGAGACGGACCGACTCAGCCTGGCCTCCGGGCCCTCCTCCCTCACCAGCCTCACGAGCATGGCCTCCAACCCTCTCAGGTGACACACAACAACCAGGCTGACGAGGAGACGGACCGGCTCAGCCTGGCCTCCGGGCCCTCCTCCCTCACCAGCCTCACGAGCATGGCCTCCAACCCTCTCAGGTGACACACAACAACCAGGCTGACGAGGAGACGGACCAGCTCAGCCTGGCCTCCGGGCCCTCCTCCCTCACCAGCCTCACGAGCATGGCCTCCAACCCTCTCAGGTGACACACAACAACCAGGCTGACGAGGAGACGGACCGGCTCAGCCTGGCCTCCGGGCCCTCCTCCCTCACCAGCCTCACGAGCATGGCCTCCAACCCTCTCAGGTGACACACAACAACCAGGCTGACGAGGAGACGGACCGGCTCAGCCTGGCCTCCGGGCCCTCCTCCCTCACCAGCCTCACGAGCATGGCCTCCAACCCTCTCAGGTGACACACAACAACCAGGCTGACGAGGAGACGGACCGGCTCAGCCTGGCCTCCGGGCCCTCCTCCCTCACCAGCCTCACGAGCATGGCCTCCAACCCTCTCAGGTGACACACAACAACCAGGCTGACGAGGAGACGGACCGGCTCAGCCTGGCCTCCGGGCCCTCCTCCCTCACCAGCCTCACGAGCATGGCCTCCAACCCTCTCAGGTGACACACAACAACCAGGCTGACGAGGAGACGGACCGGCTCAGCCTGGCCTCCGGGCCCTCCTCCCTCACCAGCCTCACGAGCATGGCCTCCAACCCTCTCAGGTGACACACAACAACCAGGCTGACGAGGAGACGGACCAGCTCAGCCTGGCCTCCGGTCCAAAACCGGGAAAAATTATTGGTCCTGAATTTTAAAGTCACTTCAAAGGCTTTCTGAAGGCCTTAAAACTCTGTCATCGCAGTTCACTACTAGCTGAGTACTAGCTGAGTTGTTCTTATACTAAACTAATCCAAATCATTGCCAGTAGAACATGTCCAACTGCAGAGCTATGATGAACAGCAGCAGTACTGATCTGTTGATTCAAATATGTGCTACATCTCGAATCGTTTATTGATGCAATATAATGCTGTCCAGCTGGCCTAACATGTGCATCACGACAGATCTTTTCGTCGTTGACCAAAATTAAATGTTCTCTTCTGCTCGTGCCATGCATAGTATGTTAGAGTAGTTTGATATTATCGAGATATATTCTTCGTCGTCTCGACACATTGCACATGTTAGGCCTACAGGTGCATTATAATATCATGAAACCTTGTAAGAGCGACATAGCGAAAATAGCGACAGTCTACAAGTCTGCTAAAGCCTGATTGGATGGTTCTAAAGGCATTTGTTTCTCTTTTCCAGATAACTGCTATACTGGGATGCCCATTGCGGATGGAAACTGTAATGGCATGGCACTGATCCTTGAAATACAATATAGTTACAATATGTTGCATTTTTGTTTCTTATGTTGTTGTTCTAACATAACAGTCTATTTTAGGGAATCTTAGCATAGACTTTTTGTTAAAGTGATAGCACATCAATAATGTCTTTTTAAATATTGTGTTTCAAGATAATTAGTAGAATTCATTAGTTTATCTGAACAGCTGTACAATAATACTTTTACTAAATATATTGCTAACTAGAACATATTTATGATTACATCAGGTTCTAAGCAGGTAATAAGCAAAAATATAAATAAAAAATAAAGTAATATTTCAAAATTAATCGAAATATGTTTGATTTTAAGAAAATAAATTTGATGTAAGATTCCCATCTAGTTAGTATTTATATTAACTCGATGAAGATTCCCCATAGTTTGGTTTAGATAAATCTAATGATCATTCTCTGCAAAATGTAACTCTATGGATGGATTTTCTGAGATCGGCTTTATTGGACTGATGTAGAAGTCTTTTTATAGCAAGAAGGGCATGTAGGTATAATTTGGAGTAATGATAGATTTTAGCTGCAAAAAAAACAGCATTTTATTCCACTATTCTAATGAAAATTGTATCATAGTCTTAGCTTAGTTTAGTACTTACCTATATTTTTATATTCCCAATAACAATTAAATATTTATTGAATTATCAAGACAGATTATCGGTTAGCTGGTACTTATTAGCTTTACTGTAACAGTTACTGAATAAAAATATGCTTCAATATTATATTTTGTGACTTGTTCTTTACATCAGCCCATTTAAATCCATCAGCAGAGTATCTACAACAAGGTATTTTAGATGTATCTCTCTCTCATCAATTCATTATGTATATTAGGGCTAAAATAGTCACTTTTTACTTTGTCAATTCACATCATTCAGTTGATTGATATTTTGTTTAAAAATAGAATTCAGAGCTGATTGATTTATTAAAGGAGCTATGCATAGTGGCCATTTTTAGCCTCAGATTTGCAGTTGAAAAGTTGTAGGTAAAGAAAACAGAAAATATTATTTAGGCAAAAATGGAATTACAACTTTTCCTTTAGATAAATTAACTTCCTCCCAGCATGTGCAAGTGAGAGTTTTTCTATCCATAGTGTCAACATAGAGCTTCCCGTCCAAATGGTCAATTTCATGCTGTGCTATTCTTGCTGCCCAGTCTTTGTAAACTTTTCTGGTAGGGTCTCCATTTTCATTGAAACCTGTAAAAATGAGTTTTCCTGTTTTCATTTAATTTACAGAAACATGATTTTGCCCATTAAGAGTCCGGCGACGTGGCTCGGCAAAATTCAATCCCCCGCGCGTTCAAACATCGACACACGACAAAATCTTGGTCTGCTTGTCATTTTGCATCTGTGTGCGTGAGCGTGCGTGACACACGCACACAGACGCACTATTAGAAAAGGTTATAAATGTATTAAATGTAAATGCATGGCTATTTTGCAAGGAATTTGTTTGTCTCCCGTAGTCCCAAAAATGATGACTGAAAATTGTTTTTGTTCTTCACACAGTGTTGTTTTTCTGTTACTAGACCATTATAAGCTATGTTTCTTACAGAAGGAAACTTAAAATATCCTAGTGTTTAGTACTATATAAATATTAAGAAAACATGTCTTCTATGATGTAAAAATATGCAAAATGCGATTCGGTTTAATTTCACTTTAGCTAAGTATTTTGAAAAAAGCTTCTGGCAGAAACCTAGATAAATGCTATCCTAATACGAATAATAGCATACTATGCTAAAGATATGCTCAAATTTCAAATGGTTATGGTATTACGTTTGTATGGGGAACTCGTACAGCGCAGAAGCCTTAACATTAGATAAAAGTTTAAAAAAAAGTGGGACAAAATCAAACAGAATTTTGTAACTGAATACATTCTGTTTCAATTTAATTTATTTACGTAAATGAAATTGAAAGCTACGCAAGGAATTAATGCTTACCTGATACTTCCACTTGTTTATACCTAGCGACTTCTGCCTCATAGCCTTGGACACTTTCACATCCCTCACTGTGGGCCACCTTATTGAAATCCACTACCTTCAGCTTAGGGTTAATAAATACCTAAAAAAAAACCTGGATTGTAGTGATCAAAATTATTTATGTAGGTATCAATAAAATAAAATAATATAAATTTTACTCACTTACAGTGAATGGTACTTCCTCTAGTCCTCGTAATTTGGCAATATTCAGTGGCGCCTTTGCAACCTGATCTACTGTGAACCTCATTACAAAAATTCTCATATTCACTCCAATTTGCGGCGCAGACATTCCTAAACAATTATACCTTTTGAGGACATGCTCTAACTTCTTTAATACAGTCTGAACTTCGCTATTTATTATTTTATCAACTGGTACGGGCTCGCTAACCCTGCGAAGTCTTGGGTCGCCGATTTGCACTACATGTTCGTAGGGAGGATTTGACTTGCCACGAGCAGGGCTCAGTCGCGCATACCAGTTTAGAAATCTTCTTGATAAGCTCATTTTAATATACAACACCAAACAAAGACGGATTATCCAAGTTCTGTTGGTTCTGTCTGTTGTTTTGTTTATAGTAATGTGTCAAATGTGTGTGACTATCAGCTGAGCTGACTGCCAAAATTTGACAATGACTTATTTATATATCTTGTGATTGTCATCATTATCAATTTTGTCTGTCACTGTCAAATGAACAGCTGTTGTCCGTCCTACCGTCAAAAAAACGTGCTGCCTGCTCCGATCGCTCATCCACGCTCATCGCTCGGCATCGGCATCCAATCTAATTTTTGCGTTGTTTTTCCTTCTAAACCAGTTTATAGTTTTAACACGGCAATTTCTACAGTTAAAATATCATTACACCAATCTACGTAGCAACCTGGCGCGTGGGAAAATAGTGTATTGTTTAACTGTGCATTGTGTAAACTCGGCAAAGTTGACCTTAAGTTCAAAGTAAGTTTAAGGTGTAATTGTATGCAAATGTTATCTCAAGATCTCTTTCATTTCTATGTATTATAGGTATTTGATACTTTTATGTATTACCTACCTTTATTTGTGGGCACATTGTACAAAATATATTCTACAGATTTTGTGATGTAAATGTTTACTGTACCTAAGTATAAATGAACTAATTTAAATAAACATATTACAATTATTTTCTACTGGTAAGTACCTACAGTACCTACAGGAACTCTTGTGCAATGAGTAAGACAGAACCTTAAAATTACTTGTTTAATTGTTGTAAAGCCATATAGTAAACAGTTTTATTATCAGTTATTATCACCCTCACTGACCTTGTGTTTATTATGCAAAAATTTGTAATCTTACATCTACGTAGATACCTACTACGATGACTACACTGATAAATTAAAACAGTGTAAAACATAGGTTTTTCTCTGTCCTTGTGTTACTTAATTGATTTTTTCTAAATAACTTTATAGTTAGTATACCTACAATATCCAGATTGATACCAAAGTTGGCCACTTGCTCATACAAACTTCTTTCTTTTTATTGTAAGTACCTATAAACTCAAAAGACCAAAAAAGCTAAATTCCCATTTCAGATGCTCAAGCTCGGAATAAACCTCACAAAAACCGCATCACTCTCAATAAAACGCACAATGTCTTCCCAAGAAGCTGATGTTTTATTCGAGACTCTCAACAATGCAGGAATAGTCACCCTCAACCGTCCTAAAGCACTGAACTCATTGAACACATCTATGGTATCAAAGTTGCTGCCACAGCTCCAAGAATGGGAAACCAACAAAGCTTTAGTTATTGTCAGAGGCGCAGGAGAAAAGGCCTTCTGTGCTGGCGGTGATGTTAAAATGGCTATTGACAAAGTTGAAGGGCCAAGGTTCTTCCGAACGGAATACAGTGTAAATCAACTCATCGGCAGATACAAGATTCCTTATATTGCATTCATTGATGGTATCACTATGGGAGGTGGTATAGGTATGTCTGTCCATGGAAGGTACAGAGTAGCGACAGAGAAGACTGTGATTGCAATGCCCGAGACGAAAATTGGATTGTTCCCTGATGTTGGAGGATCGTACTTCTTGCCTCGATTGCCTGTTAATCTTGGACTGTATTTGGGCTTGACTGGTAAGATACACATAAAAACCTTGCAATATTAAACTTTACATAACTAATATTTTTTTTCCAGTCAAATCATTCATTGAACTCTTTTTTCACTTTCGATATTTTAGTTACTGTTCTAACTCATTCTACCAAACCAGATGTATTTTCTTGACAGATATTTTTTCTTTCTTTAGTTAGAAATATCATTTACGAAATTTACAATCCACTAACCTACGTATTTCAGGTGACAGATTAAAAGCAAAAGATGTAGTGAAAGCTGGCATAGCAACACACTTTGTCTCCAGCAAGAGACTGTACGAACTTGAGAAACTTCTCTCCCGCTGTTCTACTGACCTGGAGATCAGTGCACTCCTCAACAAGTTCAACGAGGAACCTGAGGAGTTCTCCCTGGCTCCACACATCCAGCACATCAATTACTGCTTTGCTGCGTCAACTATTGAAGAGATTATTGAGAGACTCGAGAAAGTTAAGACTGAATGGTCTGAGAAAACTTTGAAGGTATGTTTTGGTTAAAAGTCATTCCCTTTGATTAGATAAGATTAACAAGCCAAAAGAGGAGCTAACTAAATAATATTATTATTCGAGTAAATAACTTATGGGTTTAGATGGATTATAATATTACCTTACTACTCTGCTTATCTCTGGTGTTTAGTTTCGGTTTTTATCACAATTTAATAGATTTATTATTATTTGGACATTATAATTAAATTTTTATTATAATACTCATTAGAATAGAATATTTCTAATGACTATTAGAATAGAGGGCTATCGGAAAAAGCTATGTATAGTATAGCAGAGTTACTGTATACAACAAGCACTCGTGGCGTAGCTTGCTAAGACCTTTTTGATAAATCGTTGAAGGCAACGTTCTGAGCGGTTACAATTTGAATGAGTAACCGCTGGTGGCAATAACAGCTGAGCTTCGGAGGGCATGTTAAATTATCGATCTCGGTGAAGTCTGTAACCCATGGAGGCTTAAAAACTCCAGTCACCAGTGTTGGCTACTAGCTCATAAGTGAACCGTCCAAAGTTTATTACGATCTGGAAGAATTGTACAGTGATGAATGTAAAAGAATGTTTATAAGTTTAAGTTTTAGTTTGTAAGTATTTTTAATGTTGTACGTCCGAAAAGGGCAAACTGTTTGTACTTTTTACCTAAAACAAACCTACCATCCTTGTAACCAAATCAACAGTTTTACAATACAAAATGATCTTATCTTATCTTATCTTGTCCGTCAGACGATCTGGTCGATGTGTCCCGGCTCGCTGAAGATCACGTTGAAGGCGCTTCAACGCGGAGCACAGCTGCAGCTCGGCCAGTGTCTGCAGATGGAGTACCGCCTCGCGTGCCGGGCTACAGAGAACCACGACTTTCCTGAAGGTAACCTACGCTCTTATCCTCCGAACAACATTTATTTAAAAAACGACTTAGGCTCTACTCACACTAAAAGAGCGGCGAGCAGCGAAGCGGAGCACAGTTTAAGTTTCATATGAATTTCAACTTTATTGTCATTACTATAATACTTATTATCGCATGAGAAACTCGAACGAGTCGCGCGGAAGCCCGCGGCGCCGCGGGAATTCCGGCGAATTCGAATACGCGCGCCTCTCTGCGATAATAAGTATTATAGAATGAAAATAAAATTGAAATTCATATGACACTGAAACTGCGCTCCGCTTCGCTGCTCTTCGATGCACTTTTGGTGTGAGTTGAGCCTAATATTCCGATTTCCAATATTATATAAAAAAATGGATCACCGAAAAGAAGGTAAGGCACGGATTAAGAACATATTTAATTAGTTAATTGTAATTAGAAAGTACGATTTCAAAGTAACATAGACTAAGCTAATTTACCAATTTCATCTCCCCAGGAGTGCGAGCCCTTCTCATCGACAAAGACAACAACCCGCAATGGAACCCGAAGACCCTCGCCGAGGTCACAGAGGACTACGTCGAAAGCTACTTCAAGAAACTGCCGGCGGACAAAGAGTTAGTCTTCCCAGATTCTAAACTATAAATCCATTACATAAGTACCCCTATACAGGTCGCGCCACGTAAAAAGAGCGCGGTCGGGGAAGTAGCGGGGGTATTTCACTTTCAAAACTATCGTGAGTTGCATTAGACATTATAATAGCACACGGGAAATTACTCACGTAAAATTTTACGTAAGTTCCCGTGTGCTATTATAATGAGCGGGGGTATGTTTGCGCCTGTGTTCACTCGCTGACGAACCAATAGCACTCGCTAAATCAATGGTATGAAGTGCGCCGCAACACCTCTCCACCAATCATCGACCACGGAGCAGTTTGACAGACAGCGCTCTTTTTACGTGGCGCGACCTATACTAGTCTCTCAGTAAGTCAATATATACATAAATGATGAGTTTTAAAATTTAAAATGTTATTAACTTTAATGAATGACCGTACCATAGGTACGTACGTATCTATGCAAATGAATATCTATTCCATGATATTATTACCCGATTTTTTTTGCCAAAATGGCGGATTGGACTGAATTCCGGCCTATTCCATTTAACCTATTGAGTAGGTATATAACGTAAGTTTATACATATGTAAGCAAAGCATTTATGTAAATAACATATATTATCATGGATTATTACTATTAAAATTTTGATAGATTTACTGATCCAAAGTGCCGCCATGTTATTTTTACGATTTACTATACTTACTTAGGTACAAAGAAAACATAATTAGTAGTACTTTTTGTAAGTATACATACTATGCTAGCTTAAGTACTAAGTTAACTAGTAATTAGTACTTACTTAAGTAATATTTTTATTGTTTAGGGAATTTATTATACTTTTATATATTTGTACTTGGATTGAAAGTGAAGGTTCGAATCGAATTTACTATTAAAATTACTTTAAAGTAATTTAAACTCAACAAATGGTGCAATGATAGGATTTTATGTAAACTAATGCAAAGGTCTGGTGTTTGATTGTACAAATTTGATTATGACCTTATTTTTCTCTTATGTTTTTTTTTTATTTAAATTCAGGCGATTCAGCAGTTTTTTAAATTGAATTTATGATAATCGAAATCATGCAAATATTTGTACAAATAACAATTGAAAGCGTTTTTGAATTTTTTCCTAAAAGTATTTCCTTCATAATGCAACTAACGTTGCATTTAAGTCTTAAGACTGTACAGAGGTCTTTTTGACGTAGGTACTATTGTTATATTAATGCATTTATTATATAAAATATATCAAAATATTTACAGCACATAGTTACTTTATGTGTATTTTTGTATAAAATGATTAGCAAAATATATTAAAATCGTTGCCATTTAAAACTGTATTTATTTACAAGCTTCTGCCTGCGGCTATGCTCGCGTGGTACTAACTCGGTTGAAAAGTAGCCCATGTGTTATTCCAGGTCATAAACAAAAATGAGATCAGCCTATATAAATACATCCACTCACTGCTGAGTGGGTAAAGTCCTCATAATTTTCACGCTTTTTGTTGATTCTGTGTCAGTGGCATCCATTACCTACTTCCACGCTGCTTTTATGATATCATCAGACCATCTAGCTGCAGGGGCATAGCATCGCCTTACTTGTCGCGAAACAAAATTCACCATCACGATTGATTGTTAAAATGGTTTAACATCAAATCTGACAGTTGTTTTCGCGATTTACTGTGATTTTGACGTGATGGCGATCAATTTTGTTTCGCGACAAGTTACAGCCGATCTCAATAACGCACTAATTGTTAATCTCTGACTGCTACTGGCGAGTCAACGAAAAGTTTGAACTAACCATTACTGCCGTCTCAATAACAATTTTTACGGCAGTAAATAGTGGCAATTCTGAGTGTCGCAAAAGCTAAACTAAGGCCGGTATTCAGAGACCTGACTCAAGCGTCGATTTGAACTCGGTTCAGCGGAACTCTGCTTAAGCATTGATTCGTTGCTTAAGTATCGTTTGTATTCAAGAACGTTGCTTGAGTAAATGCTCAGCTAAATCGAGTCTCAAGTGTCGATTCCTTTTTGTTTACGAATTCAGTCTGTTCTCATTTACATTTTTAATTTATTTTGTACTTCCATTCCGTTATACGCAGAAATTCAAAATGCCTGGATGAAAAATTAATGGCGACTCTCGAAAGTGAAGTAAAATAACGTGTAACGGAACGACTTTAGAAAACTGACAAATTCATTCATTCATACGTCAGTCGTCAAGCAAGTCAATCAAATTTCAACAATCGCCAAATCGCGGGATGAAAATGTGAAATCAATGAATTTATTTTTACGTTTTGACCAAAGATAGGTAATACTGCTTGGTTATCGGCGGTAGTGCTTCTTGCCCTGGTCTGATGCATTATGTAGTGTTTGTAGACACAAACGTTGTGGAAGATAGCACCAGCACTCGTTGAAGATGACGAGACACGAAGGATCTCTCTCAACAAGCTTAGCCTGGACATGATCTAACGATTAGCTGTTTCCCGTGACTCCTATAAACTTTATTTAATACGTTTTAAATAAGTGTGTGTAAAATATTAAATAAAAACATTATGGTAGTTTTGTCAATATATTTTTTATTTTACCCCAGCCAAACCAAATGTGTTTAGGTTATGTACGTAGGTAGAATTTTCGACATAAATAAAGTAGGTAAGTAATCCTTATGAGTACCTACCTACCAAGACTAAACTAATAGTATTCTTTTATCTGTGCTAATACTAACTATAAATTCACAAGTCCTTATAACATTTGTCTGTATGAAACAGAAACAAGGTCCCCATGCATATTTTGAAGTCTTGTCTTGTGTGTCCGTTATTCTAGCATGCTTAGATGACCTCGAAAATACAACGAATCGAGTATATTATCCATTTTTACTGAAAACAAAACAAAAATGCTATCTGAGTAAATGCTCAAGCGTGGTCCAGACCACTCTCAAGCATTTACTCAGATTCCTTTGAAAAATGTCAAACTCAAGCATCGATTTCATTTGATTGAGGTTTCTGAATAAGGAATTACTCAGGTGAACTCGACTCAGCTGAACTCGACTCAGCTGAACTCTGATCAGCAAAACTACTCTCAAGTAACGTTCTTGAATAAGAAACGATACTTAAATCGACGCTCAAGCACAGATCGACGCTTGAGTCAGGTCTCTGAATACTGGCCTAAGCTAACTAAAATTGTTGCCGTCCCTTTCATAGCGATGGAAATGAAAAGGATGGCAATAGTTTTAGTTAGGTTAGTTTAGCTTTTGCGACACTCCGAATTGCCCCCAATGTCTAGTTATACTCCTAACTTTCGTTTTGCTCGTCCAACGTAGTGTTTTTATTCTCTTTGGCTCGTCCCTCCGAAACGTTTTGTTTTTATATTGATCCTATTTTGATCCTATTGTAATCATACAATAAGTATTAAAATAAATTAGTTGTTTTAACTCTAGCAACAATATCTCTTTTTGTAGCATCTATATTGTTATTAAATTAATATGTTTTTTCTTGAAATGGGCTTAAAAAGCTGATTTACTTCATAAAAAGTATTAAAAGCTTTTTCGAGTTCAAAGCAACAAAACGCACCACCATTGACAAATTATTATGACATTATGTACCTAAATTGACAGTTGTCAAAAACATCTAATACCTACGCGCTATTACATGCTCTTTGTAATAGGTTCGAGGTTTCAAGATGTATTTTTGATTATTTTTAATGAATTTGTGATAAAAACATTGTGTAACACCACGTAAGTAACAACAACTAGTGATCATTGCATTTCTTATATTAGTTACAATATACCGTGTGAAAATTTAAGCGTAGTCAAAACTTCAATTAGTACTAAAATTTGTGCTAAAATTGTATTTGTTTTCAGATGATGCCCAAGCTTTTGTAAAAGTCGGAGGACTCTGGAGAGCATTAGAAAGAATCACCAAGTAAAGCTAGGCCAGAAACCGTGTTTCTTGCCGGCCCTGATTCTTCATGGTCTTTTATAGTAATGGTCGAAAAACAGTAGTAAAATTACATAGCTCATTGACGATTCAATGAGATCTCAGAGGACCAAAACACAGAATAAACGATGTTTGAGTTTGAATAATGAAGTGTAGTATATTGCTTGTAGGTAGGTAGGTACCTACAATTATTTCTTGTTTCTGTGGAAAATTAAATGAAATATGTACCTACTGTAGTCTGTTTTTCTGTTAAAACCTATCGCCACCACACTGATAAAATCTTTTTAGGTAGGACAAGGCTGTGCAGTGTCATGAATGAGACATCTATTTCTCAAATAGCCCATCTATACATAGGTAGAACTAAAATTAAATCAAAATAATGTAAAACAATATGCATTGGTTTGTGTTATCAAGTAGGTATGTTTATAGGTTTAATTTGAATCTATGCTTTGAATGTAAATTCAGCATCTGAAAATTTACTTCCGTAATAGGTAGGTAAGTACCCATAAATAAGTACCTACCGTACCTAGTAAGTAGTGTGGTATAACATTATCAGATTCTACTACATAAGTAGGTACCTACACTTATTTCATACATCCTATTAGCACGCTCGTCAAACTCTAGCCATTATTTATCAAAATATTTGCTTGAAATCTCTTGATATCATTTGAATATCGCCCGATTTCGAGAGATGAGCAAACTGTCATGCTGCGTTTACACGCTTGCGAAGGATTGGCAAACCTTCACAAACCACAAGCGTCCACAATTCTCGCTTGGAATTTGGAAGGCGTTTACACGCTTGTGACTGCGTCAGTGTTCTACGTACATCCAAGCATGGCGGACGTCGATCTTGTATCGGCTGTTACCTTTGGTTTAACCTACTTTTAATTTTTTTTCCAGGTTTTTTTTAAATAAATAAATAAATATCCCTGGACATTCCACACAGCGTCATCTAGTCCCAAGCTAAGCATTTTAATGCTTGTGTATGGTAACCAGATGACTGATATAAGTAGGTACTACATAGATATATTTTATTTTGTAAATAGGTACATAAGTAGGTAGGTACATATTATACGTAGAAAACAACCAGACACGAAACAAATATTTGCAGATCATACAAACATTTGTCCCGTAGCGGGGATCGAACCCGCAATCTCTGCACCTCAGGCGGGCTTTCGCCCACTGTGCCACAGAGGCACAGTGGGCGAAAATGTTTTCGAAAAGTTGTCATCAATATTTATTTTTTGGATTTTAATTCCTTTACTGGCTTTCCCATTAACTGGGCAAGACGACTTCAAGCATCTGCAACTTTTTTGATATTTTTGGTAATTTTTCAAAAACGATAAACTCTCTTCGTTCGACCAGCCACTCATTTTGAAGTCAGAACTAGACGTGCGTTCGCCACGAGATCACAGCGGCTACTAAGCGCGCGCCAGCGTGTAAACGCGACGCAATCGATTGCCGCAATCGCCCTTTGATTTGTGTTCAAAAACCGACACTAGACCCGATCGGATACAAGCGTCTACAAGCTCACGCAAACCAACACAAACACCCTCTTTACACGCTTGCGATTGCGGAGGCTTGCCAAGGCTCGGCAAGCGTGTAAACGCAGCATCACAATTTGCAACTGAAGTTCAACAATAAAATGTTATTGAAACGCTTTATTTATTTTCCCATACATCTACTATCTCTGATAGGAGATTTGCCCTCCGAAAGGTAGACCGATAGTCGCGGATTTGAATTCCTATCTAACGGCCAATCTCAATAACATGTTGACATTTAACTATCAGTTAAAATCTCTACTTTTAGCCGCTGTCAATGCATTTTTGCGTTTCAATAAACTAATTTAGATAGGAATTCAAATCCGCGACTATTGGTCTACCTTTCGGAGGGCAAATCTCCTATCAGAGATAGTAGATGTATGGGAAAATAAATAAAGCGTTTCAATAACATTTTATTATTTTGCTTTGCTTATTCTGGAATGACCACTTAGTAGTACTCGCTGCTCTCGCTATATTTCGCGTGTCCAAAGTGTTGCCCTGCAACTAAAAAAAAAATTTTTGATGCCTGCAACACAACCAAATCACATCATTCGTTCTTTCGCGTTCACTCGCGGTGTCGTCGATTTTTTATCGAAAATTTTAAAAATCAAAGAAATTATAGTTTCTTTCCGAAATCTTGTGTTGTAGTGGTTTTAATAAGTTATAGTGGTCATTTGCAAAGTGTGGATAACATCCAGAGCTGGGCAAAATGCCAAGATGTTGGAAAAATTGGAAAGGCGCAAGGATGAAAGTAATGGAAGCTAAGGGCTATTTTATCCCTTTTTACGTTATTATACAATCCACACAGGAGTGGTAAGACATCTACTTATTTATCAAAAAGTCTCAATAATAACGATTGTCTCATTGTTCCCAAGAAATTTTCAAATTCACCAGCCGTGGCTGGCTGTGAAATCGGCAAGGCCGATCGCCATCTTGATGGCCTAACCTTCAAGTTCAACGTTTTTGGGCGATTTGTTTTTTGTTTTCCAGGTACATCGTGAGCTTTTTTCGGGGAAATCCTTAGTAGCTACCTTACACGTAAAATAATACTTTTTGTGTTACATTAAGTATCCAGTCCGTTGGATTGGTTGTACATAAAGTGGAACAAGTAAATATAAGGAACATAACAATAATATATCCCCTCCGTTGAAAGGGTTGTACAGTAAAACAATAAGGTTCTCAACATGTTATAAAATATATATTGTGGTACAATATGTATCCCCTCCGGTGGAGGGGTGGTGCATCTAGTAAGAGAAACAAGCAAACAATAAGGTTCTCAACATGTTATAAAATATGTATTGTGGTACAATATGTATCCCCTCCGGTGGAGGGGTGGTGCACGTAGCTACTAAGAGAAACAAGCAAACACTAAGGTTCTTAACATGTTATAAAATATGTATTGTGGTACAATATGTATCCCCTCCGGTGGAGGGGTGGTGCACCTACTAAGAGAAACAAGCAAATAATAAGGTTCTCAACATGATATAATGTTATAAAATATGTATTGTGGTACAATATGTATCCCCTCCGGTGGAGGGGTGGTGCACCTACTAAGAGAATCATGCAAACAGTTCCTAACATGACATGTAATAAAATATGTATATATAATAATCCTCTCCGTTGAGGAGGTTGAACTCAAGAAATCTAAAAAATGAACCAACATTAAAGTACTAACTACCTATTGTGACTACAAATTGTGTGTTTTACAATTGTACGTGGCAGAGAGTGACTTAAACAGCTCATACATGGTATGCTTGTTCTGAAGAACTTAGATTTTTTAATCTTACTTATGACGGTCAATTTTGAAATTTGAATTAGAAATGCTTGAGATTAAAACCTCAGAGTAAAGAGGTAACAACAGCTGAAGCCTCGGGAAAGCCTTTAAAACAAGGACTTTCAAATGGAATCCTTACTAATAAAAAGTCGGACTAAAGTTGACAAACAATGAAATAAAAACCCCTTGAAATGGCAAACTGTGGGAGGCTCCAAAGTTAAATGTGGAATTATCAGGTATTCTGAACCTAACAGCAAAAGCATGACATAGACTTCTTCAAGAACATAAAACAAAAATTAGACAGTCAACATGAAACAAAACTGGGCCAAAAATATCTTTCAAAGGCAAGATGGCACTCTCTCCGTTGGAAAGAGATTACCAATGAACACATTGGGTATTTATTACATTTTTTAGAGGAAGAAGCTGTATAAGAATTGGCCCTAATTATACTAATGACCTATAAAAGCTAGGAAGCTTTTCTATAAAAATGGTTGGTTATAAAATAAAGAACTACCAACAGCCCTAACATAAGTACCAGAACAGCCAAACGACGGGCTTATGCCACCACCCAGACCTATCCAACAAAAGCTGGGCCAAATATCCATGGAGGTTTGTTTTGTTGGTGTGCTTTAAGGTATGTATTTATTTATTATGGATGCTGGATGGGACAGAATTGCACAAGATTCCACTATCTTAGTTGGTTAAAAGGATAACTTTTCATGCTTTGCCTGAACAATCACTTATGCCACATAATAATAATTATGTAACCAAATCTAAAAAATTGATATTCCATAAGGGATAATAAAACTTTTAAATCAAATAATGATTGTGTCATATCAGAATGCAAAGCTGAATAGGATTAATTTTGGTCCAGTACATAGGTAATATGTATGATTTAGTATCCCCAAAAAAGGATGGACACTAGGTACCTGTAGCTTTATTTTAAGATGAGTTTAAACTTATATACTTAACTAAGTTTGTTGAAACTTCTTACTTTAAACACAAGGCTAATTAAAATTGGTTTTACTTTGTGTAAAATAGAATTGGAAAATCATACTAATTAGATTCAATTAATTCAAACTATAAAAATATTTAATCAAATAAATGGATATTATACTTTCTTAGTAATGGGTTTACATTTACAAGAGGGTCATAGAACATAATGAGAGAACAAGGTACTTACTAGAGTAGTTATTTATTTAAAGAAATTGATTTCCTTGGATATCATTAAATAATATCAATAATAATGTTGTTAATTAAGTAGGTACCTACTTTTATTATACAAATAAAAATATTATGGTGAATATTTTCTTATGGTTTTGTAAAAATAAAATTTCATAGCTTTGGTACGTTGTGGGGGGGGGGGGGGGTACTATGATAGTAGATTAATGAAAATAACCGAACCGATGAAGCAAAGTTTTATTTTTATTTATTTGGCAGAATAAGATCAGAACATAGTTGGTAGTTGTTTTTGCTAGCCTAGGAAAAAAGTTGACCTACGTTAGGTTTGTTTAGATGTATTTCTGTAATGAAATATTATGAAAGCGAAAGGTAGCTTAGGTCCCTTTAAGCAATATTAGGTATTATTGTTATTATTATTATTATTTTTTTGCATGGAAGTGTTATGCATTTTAGAGGTTGAGACATACTTAAAAATATGGTTAAAATTAAGTAAGTTCATCCAAATAGTCAAATTCCTCAATTTAATGACCCTACCTGGCAATTTTCAGTATTAACATAGATATCTAGACAATACAAAAACTAAATTTGAATCTTGTCACTCAAATCAAGATACAGAATGAGAAGTAAGAAAGCCAGTACATTTTTGTAAGGATTGTGGACACTTGGTCCTCCAGACATTTATTTGTTTGCTTAAGGCTAAATAAAAAATGTGAGAAATATACCGATTGTACCTATAGCTTGACATGGTAATCCTTTTACTTGGATGGTAGTGCTTCTACTTTGAATTAAAGAAACTTTTCTTTAATGCATTTCTACATGTTTTAAAAAAGTGAATGTCACTTTAAAAATGATTACGTATGTTACTTAAAAGGTATAAAAGGCTTAAGGTACTTATTAGGTAGTTAAAGATAAGTATTTTATTGTTTCTAATTTGGCCTTTTCAGGTATGGGTATTCAAGAGTAATCAAGCGTGTTTAGATACATTTTTGCACCTTGTGAAAATCTATAAAATCTTTATTCAAAGTCAACTCAACTCTTCTTACCTAGGGGGCTTGTTATTAGGCAATAATAATTATGAAGGGAATAATGGTGGGACAAAGCGCAATAGAAGTAAAAATAAAAACTAGGATTCGAAAAATAGTGGCAGTAGGTATGGTAAGTTAGGAAATCAGAAAATAGTGTTTATGTTTTATTTTTAATTTTGTTATTTAATGACCGTCTTTGTTAAAGGTGCTTCTTAAACTGCAAATTGTTTAGCTTTGTCTGTCACTTTTAATACATAATCTATTAATCATTTTGAAACAGATGGTCGCCTGAAACGTGGTTCTAAAGGAATTTTAAGAATAAAACCTATGTGCCAAAATATAAAGCCACTTGGGATTGGGAGCATAGGAGCCACATTATGGTTCTGTTTTTCATAAGACAGTGGCATTCTCATAATAAGAAAATTTTGATTAAAAAGACTGCTTTAATTTTGGACTCCTACATAGCAGAGTCCAAACACTAAATGTTAACAGTTATAACAGAGTTCTTTTTGTTTTGTTAATACCTACCTAGTTAAGAAATCAACTGCTTGGAGCAGATGTATCTTGCCAAGCCAGTTATTGTCTTTTAAAATACCTTTCATATGATTGGTAAATAGGTACTAAACAACTAAGATGTGATGATGAACTATTAAAATATTAATTACAAATTGCTTTTTAAGAGACCTCTTAAGAGAGCCACATCCTAGTTTATCAGTAGAAAGGTCTCGCTGGGACAAGTCCTTACAGCGTTTTTAAGTCAGTAGGGTGAACCTCTTGATAATGGATGTTTGCAAAGCAATTTAATTGTAGGTATTAGTTTAGAACTCTTCAAATAGTAAAGATTTTCAAGTTTCTTTTGTTAAGGCATATGGGGTGCCTCTAGTTAACAGTATAATGTAGAAACCATAGTAAATGTTCTACCTACTTACCTTGGTGATTTAATATGGAAGTATCATTTGTAATAAATTAAGTACTTAGGTATAATGTTACTACATTGAATGGGTTTTTAAGGTTTAACTCTAAACATCTACTAAGTGGTCATTCCAGAATAAGCAAAGCAAAATAATAATAGGATTAAACGAACTAAAGTGAAGTTCTATCCTTATTATTTAATTTGCTTATTCTGGAATGAGAATTTCCCTACCCATCCCAAAGCTATTATGCGCATAGCTTCTTCCCATGGGTCTACTCATTTATTTATCTCTGAACGTAATGATGTGATTTGGTTGTGTTGCAGGCATCAAAAATTTTTTTTTTAGTTGCAGGGCAACACTTTGGACACGCGAAATATAGCGAGAGCAGCGAGTACTACTAAGTGGTCATTCCAGAATAAGCAAATTAAATAATAAGGATAGAACTTCACTTTAGTTCGTTTAATCCTATTATTGTTGAACTTCAGTTGCAAATTGTGACAGTTTGCTCATCTCTCGAAATCGGGCGATATTCAAATGCTACCAAGAGATTTCAAGCAAATATTTTGATAAATAATGGCTAGAGTTTGACGAGAGTGCTAATAGGATGTATGAAATAAGTGTAGGTACCTACTTATGTAGTAGAATCTGATAATATTATACCACACTACTTACTAAGGTACTTATTTATGGGTAGGTACCTATTATGGAAGTGAATTTTCAGATGCTGAATTTACATTCAAAGCATAGATTCAAATTAAACCTATAAACATACCTACCTACTTGATAACACAAACCAATGCATATTGTTTTACATTATTTTGATTTAATTTTAGTTCTACCTATGTATAGATGGGCTATTTGAGAAATAGATGTCTCATTCATGACACTGCACAGCCTTGTCCTACCTAAAAGGATTTTATCAGTGTGGTGGCGATAGGTTTTAACAGAAAAACAGACTACAGTAGGTACATAATTTCATTTAATTTTCCACGGAAACAAGAAAAAATTGTAGGTAAGTATCTCTATACTACTACACTTCATTATTCAAACTCAAACATCGTTTATTCTGTGTTTTGGTCCTCTGAGATCTCATTGAATCGTCAATGAGCTATGTAATTTTACTCCTGTTTTTCGACCATTACTTTATAAGACCATGAAGAATCAGGGCCGGCAAGAAACACGTTTCTGGCCTAGCTTTACTTGGTGATTCTTTCTAATGCTCTCCAGAGTCCTCCGACTTTTACAAAAGCTTGGGCATCATCTGAAAACAAATACAATTTTAGCAAAAAATTTAGTACTAATTGAAGTTTTGACTACGCTTAAATTTTCACACGGTATATTGTAACTAATATAAGAAATGCAATGATCACTAGTTGTTGTTACTTACGTGGTGTTACACAATGTTTTTATCACATTTTCATTAAAAAAAATGAAAAATACATCTTGAAAACTCGAACCTATTACAAAGAGCATGTAGCGTAGGTATTAGATGTTCTTGACAACTGTCAATTTAGGTACATAATAGTGGCAATTCTGAGTGTCGCAAAAGCTAAACTAAGCTAACTAAAATTGTTGCCGTCCCTTTCATAGCGATGGGAATAAAAAGGATGGCAATAATTTTAGTTAGCTTAGTTTAGCTTTTGCGACACTCAGAATCGCCCCCAATGTCATAATAATTTGTCAAATGGTGGTGCGTTTTGTTGCTTTGAACTCGAAAAAGCTTTTAATACTTTTTATGAAGTAAATCAGCTTTTTAAGCCCATTTCAAGAAAAAACATATTAATTTAATAACAATATAGATGCTACAAAAAGAGATATTGTTGCTAGAGTTAAAACAACTAATTTATTTTAATACTTATTGTATGATTACAATAGGATCAAAATAGGATCAATATAAAAACAAAACGTTTCGGAGGGACGAGCCAAAGAGAATAAAAACACTACGTTGGACGAGCAAAACGAAAGTTAGGAGTATAACTAGACATTTACTGCCGTAAAATTTGTTATTGAGACGGCAGTAATGGTTAGTTCAAACTTTTCGTTGACTCGCCAGTAGCAGTCGGAGATTAACAATTAGTGCGTTATTGAGATCGGCTGTAAATTAGTTTATTGAAACGCAAAAATGCATTGACAGCGGCTAAAAGTAGAGATTTTAACTGATAGTTAAATGTCAACATGTTATTGAGATTGGCCGTTAGACAATACCTACCTTTGCTGGTGTTTTGTGACACTCAGGCCATTAGCTATAAAATAACTAAGTAATAAAAAAATGATGTGATCGAACACAAAACCCCCAGTAGGTCTAAGTAGCTCACACTAATGATATACCTACCTACCCTTTCCCGATTACCTCGTCAATTTTAATGATTGACGTAATGACATCAAATTGACCAATTTGTTAGATCATCAAAGAAATTACGACAACAATTATCACTAGTTATGTCAATTTATTAGTGAATTATTCAAACTGTGACGATTAAATAATCATATTAAAGGGTTGTTAATGAAGCCTTAACTTAGGGCTATTTACCTAAGTACGTTATATACAACTTAAGGCCTAAGTAGTATACAACGTACCTACTACTTTTTTCTGCAAACGATTTCACATAATATACTACAGTTGCATTTTCGTAACACTTAGATATGATTACTAACTTAGTTTCTAAAACAATTTCGTAAACAGAGTCACGACCGTATCACCCAGGCACAATAGTGCAATAGACAATATGTGACCGTATCAGAGATTTCTCTTCAACATCTTTGTCAAAGTTGTCAAGTTGTCTGAAGGGTAGAGCTGGACCTTTTTCAATGTACCTATCATTATTTTATACTAATTTCATCTTTTCTTTATGTACCTACTGTAGGTACCTACTGTTGGTATTCATTACTATAGTCTTCAATAAATGACGGAGAAGACAGAGTATGATGACTTGACGAGCTGAAAAAGAAAATATAAATCGATCCTGTTTTCAAAACTAACAACACTACATTACCGTCACGAGCGAAGCAAGCTTTGTAATAACAAAGCTCGCTTCGCTCGTGACGTGATGTACCATCATGATTTGGTTCAGGGTGTAGCTGTAGAGTACTTACATACAAGAATGATTGGTAGGACAAATCCATTATACCAAGGCCTTTTAGCACCACGGGTTTCTGAAAAGACAAATATAATTAGTAGATATCGGAAAGCTGAAATAAATTAGGTACTTAAGTATAAAAGTGACAGAGTGGATGAGTGGATCAATATATCCATTCCTTGTGTCCCCTAAATCATCCACTCTGTCACTTTTATGTGCGGACATCACAACAGTTTTTCTGATCCACTGTAGGTAGATATAGGTATAACAATCTTGAACGCAATATTACTAAGTAACAAGTGTGGTGAAAGGTTACCTGAGCGCGTGCCATCGCTATGAACAGAAGCCGCCTGATGCGGACAGACCTGCCTCTGCAGTTTTGCCAGCCGGAAAAGTACATAGCGGTTGCGAGGTTTGATGCCTGTAACGTACATTCCTGTTGTTAATTATAGGTATTAACCTATCTTTCTGGATAACAAAAAATATACAGAAAAATTGAACAGCTAACAAAAACCCTAAAAAGCTTCAAGTCACTGCTGGGCATATCCAGCTGGGGTGAAGTAGGGCTATAAAAGATGATGTTTTTATTACTTAATTATGCAAATGTAAGCCATACCTCTATGGTGATATCTCCCGCGTTCCACAAGAAGAAGCCGGTGCTCATGAGGACGGCTGTGGCGGTGACGGCCGTCGCTATTGCATTCACCATAGTCCGCTCAGATTTCTGTCAGAATTCGTGATAATCTTCAAATATTCATAGAAATTAAAGAAATATAAATTGTGTCTGGTCTGAATAGGACTTAATTCCAAATGGTCATTTTTATCTCTGCAATGTTTCAAATGGAAGAAGCAGGCAATTTCGCTCTGATGATTTTTAAGTAAAAAAAATGGACTAACCATCATTTGCGACATGACGAACACCAGGATAATTATAACGAAGACAACCTGGCCGCTCAGGACCCCACCGCAGATGTTTTTAACACGATTGACGCATCTGCAATATTACAAATTAGTGAAAAACTATGATTAAGGCTTATTGGAGGCACACTATAGGTACACAAAGTTACGTAGGTGTATTCTTTAACATTTCATAAGGTTTACCTATCAGTTTTCTACAAATTGATTTGGGAAAGTTTACGAAAATCATGCGAATGTTTTTAAACGAAATAACACATGGCAAAATACTAAAACTTACATAAATGTATCTGTGTGCAGTTTAATGCCAGTTTTCAGTCCCTCCTCGTACTTCCTTTCCATCTCTGTCTGCGTCAAGTCTTCTTGAAAGATTCCTTCGAGGCTGCGGAAGTAGCTCTGAAGGTTCTCGAATTGGAAACTTGTGTAGGTCGTGAGGCTTGAATCAATAAAATCAATTCAATTTCGGTATTTAGGTACCATTGATATAATATCAAAATCTTGTGGAACAAAAATAATGCGCCAGTTTTGATGCCTCGAATCAAATTGAAAACCTGGCAAATTAATCGATTCGATCGCTCGAAACCGTTGCACATCTTTTGATACTACCTATATTTTCACTTTCAAAACTATCGTGAGTTGTGACGTTATAATAGCACACGGGAAATTACTCACGCAAAATTATCGTCCAGTGTGAGACGCGACCGAGTGACGACACTCATACCCAGATGAAGATTCTCCGAAAGAATCGAAACATTGTCGGTATCTAAATCGACGATAATTTTACGTAAGTAATTCCCGTATGCTATTAAAAAAAATGAAATGAAAATGAAATATGATCACGACTGTATCCCAGAGAGCGGTAGAAATTTCTTTCAGATCTTTTTAGATTCTTTATGCTATTATAATACCTATAGGTATTTTGTAGTAGCACCCGAATATTCCGCATTACCTGATGACTAAGGTGAAGCTGCTGAAGACGCGGATGATGAACATCCACCAGACGACATTGGTGAGGACCCGCACCGCGTCTGCGGCGGGGGACACCTCTTGCACCGACGGCCACGCCGTTATGATGGTCGTGAAGGTGCCCTCTGGAATTCATTATAGGTACCGTGAAACATGCCAACTTTGCCACCAAGGGTATCTTTGCCCGAAAATCAATTTTTAAGCAAATCTTTAAATTCCAAAAGTTTCGGAATACTATAGTAACATTTATTGACTTAGATAGAAAGTAGGTTATGTGTCTAGTAACACAGTCTATCAGGTGTGTCGCTAACTTCACTCAGTCACTTTTTAGAACTTGTAGAATGTGGTGCGTATTTTCGCGGGCAAATTTTAGTACAAGTTCTAAAGTTAATTGTGCGTGATGGCGAAAACACAGGTTAGTTTAATTTATAGTATGTTATACAAAAACACTATAAGAGTATTGTATTTTATTATCATTGCTGAAGGTCTTTTAAAACTAAAGTTATAATGGTGGGTAAAGTTACCCAGTGATGTTGCGATCTACTACTGACAACATTACCCGCCATCAAAATAAGCTTAGGGTTGGCACTTACGAAACTTATTATTTTTATTATTCTATAGTACCTATTATAGTATTACCAGTGATCGGAATAAGTAGATTATATTGGCCTAAACTTCAAGGAAGTTGGTAAAATGTGAATTCCTGCTTAAAATTTTAAAGCGAATTACAATACTTTGCAGAAAAAGAAGAAAAATACGTTAAGATCAGTTTACTGAGATGTGCCAACCCTAGTACTTTTAAAAAGCGAAATGCGGTTTGTATGAAAAAGAGGAAAAAAGTTAGGGTAACTTTGCCCAGCCACTTTGGTAGGAAACCTTTCATGGTATCGTTTTCATTTATAAAGTAAACGCCATTTTTGCCAAAATTCTTGTATTGGACTTTGTGCCATCTGTATAGAGGCCTTAGTTGCGTCAAAAATCAATGTGGGTAATGTTGGCAAAAAGTCCAGATAACTTTGCCCGCCATCAAAATGAATAAAATACTTAATTAAATATTGATGAATAATAAAATCTGATAAAATAATACATGCTCATTATCTTTTAATTGCAGATGCTAAAAGAAAATACTTACGTTCCCATAGAAAAATTATCCAAAAATTGAAATTATTTGAAAAATGCTGGCAAAGTTGGCATGTTTCACGGTAGTCGGATTTTTATTATATAAAAATTATATATATTCTTTTAAAGCCGTGTTGGTCAAGTGGATTAGTACCTCGACTTTCGATCCGAAGGTCGTGGGTTCGAATCCGGCCGTGCATCAATGAACTTTTCGCATCGAAAAATTTATATATCACGAGCTTATAACGGTGAAGGAAAACATCGTGAGGAAACCAGTTAGCTCTCTAATAGCGTCGATGGGCTTGCAACCTGTCACATCATAAAGATCTAAAAATTGCCTAATGATCTGAAAAGAATGTCTACCGCTCCCGGGATACCGTCGTGATCATATTTCATTTTTTGTGATTTTTATGACAGTTCATTAAATAGTTGAGAGGGAATTTAAAAAGGATCGAATGTGTTTCTTGAAATGATGTCAGGGGGCAATAATTACTGTATGAAAATCAGGGAATGTTAGCATTATTAGAACAGATATTAGGGGAACATGTGACGTTACAATTTTAATCCGGAATTGCGTGTTAAATTAATTTTAAAGACGAATCTTAAATAGTGCAATCTTTACTTTGTATTTCTTTGCTTCGGGTGAAGATAGGTTCTTCGTGTAGAATGCCTTGAAATTAGCAAACTTCGTCCTTACATTTGCCGATATGGAGCTAAGGAATGTAAGTAGGTAAGTTTATTTACCAGACTTGATGACCTGAATCAGTGCGCTGGTACTGTGAAGCACCATAGACACAATGCAGCTCAGCACCAAGATTATTGACCACACTGTGGACTTTTTTACCATCTGAGAATTTAAAAACCAAACAGGGTAAAAAAACAAACCTCAATTCTCTTAGATCTTCTTACAGAATTCATTAGGTGAACAAGACACTAAAGAATCATATGATGTAAAAAAAAAACAAAATGTAGATGTGCTGCACAATCTACATTTAGTATTTTTAACCGACTTCAAAAAAAGAGAGTTCTGTATACCTACCTACCTATGTCTTTTTCGAAATGGACCGATATTGAAAATTCTTTTTTTGTTTGAAAGAACATACCTATCTCATCATTCCAGAAGTGGTTCTATAAAAAATGAGGATTTGTCTAGGAATATAATTTAATAAACGAAGATCTTCGGAATTATGAACAGATAGGTATGCAACTCGAGCGTGGAAAAAAATGCTTTCCTAAGGAATTAAAGCCATACCTACATAATAAAAAAAATGTCTCTAATCAGCATAAAAAATTTATCCTATCTCTAATTGAGCTATTAGGCTAGTCTAGTCAGTACCTACCTACATCAAAATTGAAGAACTTATGAGCAACCTACCTGGTCTTCGACATTAGGATCATTGTACACCGTCCTCATCTTCAGAACGTGGGTTATCCAGTCCTTGGTATCGTTCGCATGTCGCATTGCCAGCGTCACGTATGCCAGGATGAAGGGATGCGACATACAGTAAATCCACCTATCAGACACTTGCTTATGAGTCAGGTCATCTTGTGTCACAAACGCGGCAAACTCAAACACAATCAAGATGTAAAAGTTCCAGTACCAGAACTTGCTTACATAAGGGTAGTACTTTAAGAAGAAGTTCGGCATGCGAAGGTCTTCGATCCAGAAGTTCGGCATGCCGAAAATAAAGCTCAAGTAACTAATCTTGTAATAGTATTCAGCTGTTTTATTTCCGCGCATTTTGTTCGGCATTTTTGGAGAGAAAATTTGGATGTTCTTGTATCTAGCTGTTCTTTCTTACTATGATGGTCTAAGCTGGTCTAGTGGTGGTTATAATTACTTAACAAGGATTTAATATACCCATGCTACCCACAATTATCATCGTTCCACGTATTACCCAATTCTGATTTTCGGTAATATGAGTATTTTAGATCTAAAAGGTATAATTATTGCTTTAACAGGTCTGTCTGATTTACACTAGAATTATATTTCTACCAAAGCAACATACCTACTTTCTTGCGAGAGTAAAATAAAACAATAGTAATACCGACAATATTTTTATTGTTTGATAGTGAATTCGGTGTGTCAGGATCGTAGCAAGGGAGATCCGTGGTCTCTGCCTACCCCCATGGGAAAGAGGCGTGATTTTGTGCATGTATGTATGTATGTATGTATGTTTATTGTTTGCATCAACAGAATAATCAATTCAAATACAGCACGGAGAACAATGAATAAGTTGACTTCAAGAGCTGAAACAAAAATAATTCCCAAGTACTCATAGAAGACTAAGCCACTGTTCATTCTGATTAGATCGGCATTTTTACTTACCGATACATATGATTGATATGATAGCTCCATTAAACCAAGTCCATATATCACTATGGGCTTCTGCAAAACAAAATGCATGACAATGTAACAAGGAACGTTACATTTTTGATGAGCTTTATGCATTACATGCTACGATGAACCACAACAGCTTATATAATTATCATCTTTACTGCCTATTCTAATAAAGGAAGAGTTTATAGAAGCTACATGCGAACGAAGCCGTGGTCAGATACCTACTAGTTTTAGGTACATACCTACTAAATCATTTGGTTTTAGAGTTCTCAATCCCAAGTCAACAAGGGAAGATACCTACATATTAACCACGCCAACAAAGTGGTAGAACAAAATTGTAAAAAATATACTTTTTTCAGGGTCTACATGTGAAGCGAGGGTGATTTTTTTTTATCGTACCTACTCCATAGTGTATGGGCGTCGGATAGGTCTTTCAATAATATTTATGGGGATAGGTCTTTCAATAATATAATTAATTACCTACTTATGAAGGGGGTTTCTAAAACTATTTTTCAATTAAAATATCCTTTTGTGAAATATTTTCATTAAAGTCAAGCGTGTCCCCCGCAATAAACGTATTCTATTCTATTTCTACCAGTGAACAATATTTATAACCACCTGTGCCACCAACATCGAAAACAGCAGCATTTGCTTCATTTTACGCAATTTTTGACCACGGCAGTTGTGCCAGCCCGAGAAATACATTGCTGTAGCAAGTTTCGATGCCTGCAACAGATAATTAAGATTAATTAGTGAAGAAAAAAATCCTATCTATTCACCATGGTTAATACCTACTATGTGCCACTAAAAAAATACACCAAATTGTATAAGATAATTATAATTATGTAAGTGAGTACCTACCCTATGTGTAAGTTCTACTACATTGTGTTCCTCTCCTTTTGTTTTGTTACATTCTGTTTACCATATCGTAAAACTACTTATTTTTGTTTCTAAACTAGTCAAACAACATTCTAGGTAAGTAGGTATATGAAGTTACGAACCTCAACAGTGATGTCCCCCGCGTTACACATAAATAGTCCGGTGCCAATAAGAACTGCCGCTGCCGCTAGAAATGGAGCACCCTTGCTTATAACATCTAACTCCGAAGTCTGTAAAGAAAATAATAGGAATGTACTCGTAGATATAGAGATAAAAAGCCGTGTTGGCCAAGTGGATTAGTACTTCGACTTTCGATCCGGTTGTCGTGAGTTCGAAATCCAGCCGTGCATCAATGGACTTTTCGTGCCGATAATTGTATAGGAGCTTTATAAAAAAACTTTAAAGCTTTGAACGGTGAAGGAAAACATCGCGAGGAAACCAGTTAGCTTTCTAATAGCGTCGGGAATGTTAACTTCTGCAAAATGTGAGCATGTAATTTTTCATCTAGATAAGAGTTGCTTAAGGTGGCCCTTCCCGGTGCGTCTATCATCGACGCGGGCATAGCTGAAAAGCTTGTTGTTTCATCCAGCGCAATGCTAGAAAAAGAAGCAAAGCGAAAAAAGAGAGATAGTGCCTCAGCGCTCGGCATTCAGTAGGTACTTTCGCCGCTCACTCGCTCACTCGAAAAATAGTGTGCGGAAATTTCATAAAAAGGTGTCCAGGAAATACGTGTTTTTCAGTAAGCCTTACAAGTTTGTAAAATAAATATTAGTCATTTAAAATCTCCATAAGATTTGCAAGGTTTCAATGACAATATTTTCTTTACTTTTACAATTTATGAGTACATTATGAACGGCCAAAGTTCAGGTAAAATTTATGCTAAAAGCAGGTTTTTGGAAGCTTATACTGAATTTGTTTCTCAAAATTTTGATTTTTAGTTTCGATAGAAACCTAAATATAGTGCACAAGATACCTATTAGTCCAAAAGTTTAAAAGAAAGATCTGTTACAACGGCATAATTACGTACGAGCGTTTGTATGAAAAGTGAGCCGCGTTGACCGCTCTTAAGGGTCAGATTTAGGCCGATTTTCAATCAAAGAGAAAGTAACACATTATAAATATGATTTTTTTATGATATTGAATGGCAAAACAATACTAACCAGCATTTGAGACACAGAAATGACGAGCACGATGATATTGAATATTATCTGGCCACTTAAAATGCTTCCACATATAACTTTACTTTGATCTACACAGCTAAAAAAATAAAAAGTTTAAAAATACACTAAATGTAAGTAGGTACCTACATATATCCCACAAAACAATAGGTTATTTTTTAAGTTTTCGTAAAATACGTACTGCAACGTGCTTTGAAATAAATCAATACCGACTTCAAAAGCGTTTTCAAACTTAATTTCCGCCTCCTCTTGCCGAAATGGTTTCTCGTTGAAAATATCATCAAGGCTATTGAAATATTTCTGAAGGTCCATGAATTGGTGGCTCATGTTGGTGGTGAGGCAGATGATGATAGCGTACACTCCCATGGAGCGGGTCACCAGCGCCCACCAGGAGATGTTCCAAAGAACTCGAACTAAATTAGCTAAAAGAGAGTTGTTTTCAACGTCTGGCCATGCGGTTACTACTGTCGTGAAGGTTGCACCTGAAAACAGAAAGAATAATGTTTTAAACGCTGTAAGTACTTAGGTAAGTACTTTTTATACTTACACACCTTGTAAAAACATCTGCAGAAACCCATCAAAAGTATACATAGCCATGGAAAGCATACAACTCGATATAAAAGCCGTCGAATAGAGCTTTGATTTCTTCACCATATGCTCTTCTACCTTTGCGTCGTTAAACACATTTTTCATTTGCAATATATGAGATATAATCTTCTTGACCTTCGTAGCTTTATAAGATAAGATAATTGTGTAGGACCACATCATGGGGTGAGAGATTCCATACAACAGCAAGTCTACCTCCTGTTTCTCATTCAGTTTCTGTTCCCTAAAAAACGCTCCCACTTCAAAAAATAAAAATAGAAAGACAAAACCTGCTATCACTTGGCTGAATAAGCGGTAAATCTTCGTAATTTTCTTCGAGATGTAGAGGTCTTCGACCCAGAAATTGGGCATTCCGCAGAAAAAGACTAGCACTGAGAGTTTGTAGAAAAACTCTGCGGTTTTGTTCGCTAACATGGGATTGGCCATGATTCAATCACCAGCGTTGTAAGTATTTGAACTCGTATGTTTGAATAACAAGGCGATGCACCTTATAGTGAAGTTGCATAACCTATATTTACTGATAATTTCCCTAATCGACCGTCATCTACTTAATTACATGATATTCGTGCTAGATAGCTAGCTTATTACCATAGGGGAAAGGTGTACAAGT
Source organism: Xanthorhoe designata (assembly GCA_963582015.1). Classification (NCBI taxonomy): domain Eukaryota; kingdom Metazoa; phylum Arthropoda; class Insecta; order Lepidoptera; family Geometridae; genus Xanthorhoe; species Xanthorhoe designata. The sequence continues at coordinate 812,152 of OY757038.1, forward strand.
TGATCCTACGGGGTATGTCGATCCCTGGCCGTTGTGGCGAAACTATGAACGCCACAACGTTATTTCCTTAGTTTAGTTATTTTCTTTAGTAGATTGTAGCCCCAAACCCCCCTTCGCATCAGTCAAATCGTAATGGCGGTGTGAGTGGCGAGTGCGCGTGAAACGTAAAAAATAAAAATCGTGTGCCTCTGATCTAAGGTAAGGTTGACTTTGAGACTATGGTATTTTTGTTATATACAATCAATTGTAAAGATTGTTGTGTTTGTAGCTTTGTATAATGCTTAATTACGGTTTTTGCATGGCACCACAACGGTAGACGCATTAGAGGTTATGTTATATTACAAAGACTAAAAAGTTGTGATCGGGGTGAGATGATCCGTCGGTGGGTGTACTAGTTGATCCGGTGGTGTTTATACTAAGTTTATGGATCAGTGTGAATTGTGTAACTTGTTAATTCATCTCATAGTTAATAATTATGACTGATGTCTAAGAAAAATGAGATTTTTAAAGTGCCTGATGTTTAAGGCCAAAGTTTAATCAAAAGGTAAAAAAATAGTGTGATTTGCCCTAGTAAACTTTGAAAATTATCCTTTAATTTTTGTTAATTTAGATTGTGTGATCTCATAGCCTCGTTAAAACTCTTTTTATACTTAAATGATTTAAATAAAGACCTTGTAAGCACCTCCAGAGTTTATTTTCAATGTAATTATAACATAGGTAACCTATAATTTTCTTTGAAAAAGGGTCGAGACGATCCGTGGATCATCTTGTCCATACCCCAAGGATCATTTTGGACACCGGGGTGTACAAGTTGATCCTTTGGTAGGGTTTAAAAAAAGTGAAATCTAGCTATCAAAACAAATCAAATTAAACATTTTGAGTATGAGGAAAGTTAGATAGTTAAATTTGCTAACTACATAAGCTTAAACATCTGAAATAACTTGATTGCTCTTCAAATGCGAAGCATTCTCCCTTAAGGGGATCAACTCGTACACCTTTCCCCTACCGTTGCCTATAACTTGCAACGTGAACTTTCACTTAAATCTGAAAAATAGGCACCTAAGTACCTTCTTTTGGTATTTGAAAGCATTTGGTTCTTAAACTTTGTTTTCAGGGAAAGGTAAGTATTCGAGGAAGTGTGAAGAAAATAAAAATACAAAATGCAGTATATTTCACTGTAATCTAAAACAGAAATAACACAATACAATTACCTACCTAGTTCATTGCAGTCCAAATAAGTGCACAATTACAATAATTAAATATGTTAAAATTAATTATCTACTGAAAAAACATACCTAAGTACCTACTCTCCTGGACAGAAATTGAAGAAAAATTAACAAACAAACGATTGAACACAATAATTATAACTGTAGTTAGGTAAGTATTAATAACACAGAAATTCGCTATAAGTAAATAGGTAGTAGGTACCTACTTAGGTATAGCAAGCTTTTTAAAAATGTTTGACCGGTGTGTGTGACATCTGAGGTCGCAGTAGAATTTCTTCAGATTGTTTTTACAGAGACTAGACGGTAGGTATCAATACCTACATCATACCTACTTTAACCACTTTGCTGTCAAAAATTTATCCCGATTAACAAAGTTTTACAAATTCGACCCAATATAACCGACTTATTATATGTAGGTATAAATCAAATCAAATGCATTTTACCTAAGAAGGTAGGTAGGTAATAAATGAAAAACTGGAAATGAAATCCGCAGGTGACATCATACAAATGTATAGTTTTCTAAGAAAGGTTTACCTATCTCTTACCTTTCACAATTCAATAACAGGATAAAATGCCGTAATATTTATCTACAAAGGTTTTTAAAAATAGCCATAACTATTTGAACTTTTGTCGGTCATTACGCAAAGTCCCGTACATAAATTAAATTATAACCATAGATAGGTAGGTACCATAACTACTTATTTAGGTATATACCTTTTTTTACCTATGCAATATTTTTTATAAAGAAGGTCTACTTAGCGAAGTAGAATAGAATAGAAAAAAGTTTAATTTTCCATCAACATAAACATGGGTAACAGAAATGAGAAATATTGACCATCGAGTGACGAGAAAATAAGGCTACCCTCAGCATTTGCCCCAGCAGCATCAAGTCTGTCGTCTAGGTCCAGTTGATGGTTACTGTCCGTATTCCTCACGGATCATAGCAGCTCCTCGCTCCGCAACCATCATGATGGCGGCCTGCGGGTTGCCCGTCACCAGCGTGGGTATCGACGACGCATCCATCACTCGGATACCTGGGAATATGAAAAACGTAGAATAGGCATGGCAATAGGTACATGTACACGGGGTTTTATCGCGTTATTTAACCCCGTGTACATGTGCCTATTTACGAGTATAAATATGAATTGTGATCGCGAAAGTTTAAGAAAAACTAAGGCATGGCAATTAAAGCTACTTTTAAGTAGCGGGCGCTAATTGTGATTTAGCTTTTAAAGTTCTTTTTAGCATGCTATTGTTAATTGTTCCATGCCTAACGTAGAGGCAGCTGAATATAAGCTTAGTTGTGAAGTATTTAGTTAGCGAACTACCGAATATTGAAACGTTACTTAATTTAAATGGTAAGTATTTAAACTATGACATTATTTGACGTTTGTCTATACAAATCTGACAGATAAGAACGTCCTTAATGGTTAATACGCTCCTAAATATTTAGTAGCGATTCAGTATTTGGACGTAAGTCACGAATAACTTAAGGAACGTCCCTCTTCACTACTGTTACTGGTACTGCTGAGTAGGTACAGTAACTTAGCTGCGCACGCGCAGAGCATAATGAGGAGTTTGAACTACATTTGTACATACATAGTCCCGGGTCTACATTCGTGTAAGTAGGTAGGTATAGTAATTTGCTGTAATGGAAAAATTCCATGCTGTCTTACAAACGGACCCATAAAATGCATTTTAGGTAAGTACTAATAGTAAATCATACTATTCCATTCCAAGTAAGGCACAGTACCTTTAAAATTGTATGTCTTTAAGTTTGACTATTCCGATGGCAGCAGTTCTGACCTGGTACCGACGAATATACCACATTTCTGCGGCAAAAATTAAACGATTCTCGACTTTATTTTTTAGAAAATTAAGTACCTTTCAGGTTGTAGACCTTCAAGTTGGTGTCGAGAACTCGTCCAATGGCAGCGGTTCCGAGCTGGTGGTTCTGCGGGTCGGTGTTGACTCGGATCATGCACTCCAACCACTCGTCCGACCACTGCTTGTTGTCGTCGTCGCAGTCAGACGAATACGCTTTATCCACTTTGGTCTTGTATTTCTCTTGCAGTGACTGATAAGAAATCACACTAATATTATAAACGTGAAAGGTGTAAGTGTGTGTGTAATTATGTATGTTTGTTACTAGTGCTAGGTGATTCTATTACCTGTTCCAACGCGACTTCCTACACCAGGGAAAGAATCAGGCAAGAATTTGGTGGTTGGGGGGTAGCTTTTTTTTTACAGCCATCATTGAACAATCAAAATAGTCATAGGTACTTAGACTTCTTTTAACGTTGTTTTTATAATTAAGACCAAATGAAAATGCCAAGAACACACACCTGACTGTCAAATATTCTCTTCAGCACTTTCATGGCTTCCACCACTATGGCCATATCGCCGGGGTCGGCGAAGTAGTTGGCATCAAACAGCGGCGCGTCCAGCGGGTCGCTGGAGTTGAGGGTCAGGGAGCCCACGCTCTTGGGCAGCAGGTATACGGCGTTCGCCCTGAAAGATCAGCCAGGGTTCAGTATTGTCATGATTTATTTCAGCAGCTTGATTGTGCAATTAGTTTTTAATTAGGAAATATACTTTTAGCATGAAATATTGTAATAATCGTTGGTGGACCAAATAAATAAATAAATCAGTATTATCATCAGTCGGTGTCAGTATTTTTATGCTGTCCTTACACTTTGCGACCATGACTCATATTTCAGTCATACACTTTTATGTTATGTATGGGCAGACACTAATCGCAAAATAATGAAACAGAGCAATTCCAACAATTTGGATTATTCCCAAAAAATATGTGCTCCTATGAGCCACATTTCCGTATTTTTTGGGAATAATAGTGACCGCACCGCAGCCTTATCCGTGATGTCATATTGAAGGTAGAAAGTGCAGTATAACATACCGCTACTAACGAAACATTCACCCCAGACTCAAGACACTAGCTTGACGACCTCTGTGGCGCAGTGGGCGAAGGCTTGCCTGAGACGCGGAGGTTGCGGGTTCGAATCCCGCCGCGGGACAAATGTTTGCAAGTTCTGCAGATATTTGTTTCGGGTCTGTTTCTATTCTATCTATAATATGTACTTAGGTATGTATTTACAAAAGAAAATGTATCTAAGTATTATATCAGTCATCTGGTTACAATAATAACACAAGCATTAAGTTGCTTAGCTTGGGTGGGACTAGATGACGCCGTGTGAAATGTCCAAAAATATTTGTATATTTGAAATGAAAAAATGTTTATTACTGTAAAATAAGGTCGAAGTTTACACAGAGTTTACAAAGTAGTAGGTATACTTAAAATTAACTTAATTTACAGACAGTGAAAATCAAAACAACGAATATATCTATCAGTTTCCTCACTAGGCAAAGCCTAGTGAGTTTATTTATTATTACTCCCCCGGATCTCTGGTTTACGAGAACTCTGCGTAGAACCCTTTGCAGAACATCTGCTACTGCTTATTACAGCTAGAGTACTAACACGCTAGTTAAATTCTCTAGCAAGGGGTACTCACGAGACATTCATCCTGGATTTAGGACAGTCAGTGGCGAACGCTCCCGGCTCCCCGGTCCGCGAGCATTCCGCGTAGAACCCGTTGAAGAAGAACTGCATGTCCGGCTGCCCGCGCTTCTGGTCTGCCCGGCTCGAGTACAACACTCCGGTTAGCTATGACAGTACAATAATAATGTTTGTTTATTCAAAAAGGTCTTATAACTAAGTTGTAACACTTTTAAATTACCTATAGATTGACAGTAACTACGTTACTGGCGGGCACCACACATTGGCTTCAGGTTCCAAAATTAGAATGGCCATCAATGGCAATGCCATGGAATTTACGTCGAGTGTGTTCGTAGCTTCGATATCAGGTAAAATGCAACATTAGATTTAGAATGCCTTAATGCCTAATAGTAAGTTTAAATGTCAAAAAAATTACAATTAGGTAGGTCACAAGAACACCTATGGGTTTTTAGACAATACATCTTCGATTTGAAATGGGTAATATTTTCTGTTATGAAGTAGTTCCAAATAAAAATAGCAGTAAGTCTCGTTTTGTTTTTCACCTTTGAAAAAACCCTAATATATCAAAGGTTAATGTGGTTTCGGTTCGTTAGCCACTGCGAATTTTGTACTTTAATTACTACATAGGTATAATTAATCTTACGCACAATTACACGGATACCTTTAGCCACCTATTAAACTGGAGGTTAATGTAGGTAGGTGTACTTCATTGTTTTCAAATTTGCCTCCGCCTTTTTGCCTTTGCAAACACCGCGAGGCGCAGCGTAAATAATATGAATATGAGCTAACCTGAGTGATTCCAGTACTGCTCATAGGACCCTTTCGTGTCAGCAAGTACTCTGCAGTATTGGCCCAATCCAGCACAAAAGTGTTATTGACCGCTTCCAGCACCATGTTGAGGGTAGCCCCGATGTGATTCCTCAGGTTCTGACCCACGGGCAAGTCTTCTACCACGGGTATGTTAAACTGGTCCAATGTCTTCTTAGGTCCCACTCCGGAGAGGAGCAGGATGTGAGGGGAGTTCAGTGCTCCTGCACTTAATATCACCTAAAAAAGTGCGAGAAAATGTTTTGGTAATTTACCCGTGCTGAACTAGATAAATGACAAAATATTGTAATGATTATCAGTATAGTATTTTCAGATACAAAAGAGATGTTGATGATAGGGAGTAGCCAGAGGCATGTCTAAAAACATATGGCACACGCCCACTTTTAAAAGGCTGTTAGCCTTCTTTGTGTGAGGTTGTATATAAGCTCATCGTTGCATTTTAGAATACCTACTTACTATGTAGTTTCCTCATGTTTTCTTTAGGGACTGTCTATCTATAATTCTAGATCCTGAAGTACCTACCTAGGTATAGATTGTAAGATTTCAGAAGCATTTGATTGTAGGTAATCACTTTTGTTGACAAAAAATACTAGAGTCAAATGTAAGCTCATGAATCCACCGTATTTTACCATAAATCATTTCCCTGTTATTTTCACACCAAGTGGTCATCGCAGCATTTCCATTCGCTGTTTTGCCTTTTTAACTGTTTCCTATTATCTAAGTAAACGCATGGTGGATAGGTACCTCCTTGCCCGCGCGAACAGTGTACTTCTTCCCGGTGTTTTCGTCCAGGAACTCGACTGCCACGGCCTTCTTGTCTTCGAAGACGACCCTGGTGGCTCGCGAGTACATCCGCACGCTGAGGTTGGGCCGCTCTGACTTCGGCAGCAGGAATGCTCGTGCTGTTGTGTAGCGCTGACCATTACTGGAATTGTGAATTTACTAGTTAATTCTGAACAGAAAAAAGTTGGTTTAGCTGCCCGAAGGTTTCTGTATTTAGGGTTCCGATGTCAACAAGGAATCCTTATAGTTTCGCCATGTCCGTCCGTCTGTCCGCGGCTTGACTCAGAGACTATTGATATTAGAAAACTGTAATTTGGCATGGAGATACTATTGATGACGCCAATAAAGTAGTAATTCGTTATTTGCTCGAGTCAATTCCATGGTAATTTTAAACTTACTCATTAAAAGCTTGTGCGATAGTGAAACCTTGTGGTGTGTTGGGGTCATTCATATCGTTGATGATTGGGATACCGGTCTCGTTAATGGCATCCATCAGCTCGTATACCGCTTGGGGCTGGTCGTTGAACTGAAACACGATAGGTATAAAATAATAAGTTTTGTACCTTTACTTACTTTGATAAACTTCGTGACTGCTCATTGGAACTTTCGAGATGAGACAAAATGATACAAATAGTCTTTAGTACTTTGACTTGACAAAAACTACAACAAGAGATATCTTACCCGCTGCACCGGCAAAGGTCCGGAATCGGAGTGGTACTTCTCGCTGACGAGGGAGCCAATCTGCCGGTTGCCCTCCGTCATGTCGAAGTACTTGAGGTTGTCCTCCCAGGACCAGCCCTCAGCACCTGCCTGCACCCAGTCATCGTAGTCGGCAGCGTGCCCGCGGTGGTACATCATGCCGTTGAGGACGCTGGTGCCACCTGGAGGTTGTTCTCAGTTGTAGCACAGAATATATAAAAGAACAGATAGTTGTAGTCATGTCGCCTTGCTAAAGGTACCTACAAGATGGTAGCGGACGACTGAAACTGCAGGAAACGACGTGTCGCAGCGACACTGCTGGTTTCTATGAAATTCCCTCCGTAGTTAGCGACGCGTATCATTGATATACTTAGAAACCAGCAGTGTCGCCGCAGCACGTCGTTTGCTGCGGCTTTATGTCTTCCGCTACCAACTTGACGTTCCTGATAGATCGTTGTAGTTAAGTGACGTTCTAAGCGGTCACAATTTGGATGGGTAACCGCAATTAGCATTAATAGCTCAGTGCTTCTATGCTTCGGAGCACACGTCATTGTCGGTTCCTGCTTTGAAAGTCGTTAAGTCATGTTTTAGGCCTTTAGGTGGCTTTAAAATAGCAATAAAAAATACCGTTATGATACTTTTGTGGAAGCGCTTTTATAATTTTCACCTAGTTCGACTAGTTCTCATTCTCACCTAGTACTTTCCCCCTAGGCCAGTTGCAGCCTTTCCCGTTTTGGTTGAGGCAGTAGTCGCCCGGTTGAGTGTAGTAATCCCAGTCTACCTCCTTGTTCCCCCAGAACGTTCTGTAGAATGAGGGCACCTTCGATCCTATGGGCTCTGGCCCGCCGGCTTCTAGTAGCAGCACCTGAAAGACAACAAAATAAAATATCGTGTTTTTATGATAAATACGTAAATTTCCTTGGACATTACACAGCGTCAGCTAATCCCAAGCTAAGCAATTTAATGCTTGTGTTAAGGTAACCAGATGACTTATACCTACACTACAATAGTATATTTTTTTCTAAATACATGTAAGTAGGTAGGTACATATATTTTTTTTGATCATACAAACATTTGTCCCGCAGCGGGGATAAAACCCGCAACCTCTGGCTTTCATTTCATCCACTGCACCACAGAGGTCATGATGATGATGTTGTTTTAATTGTTTTGTTTATTGCTTTGTTTTGTCACAAACAATATTAATTTATCTTGTACTGTATATAATCGTCAATGACTCTTTGTAGAGAGCAGGCAACGCCCTACGCTTCGATCATCGCCCTCAATAAAGCATGATGTTTTGAGAGTGTATCAACTATCAAATATGAAGAAATTGTGTTTTTCCTTTTTAACAATAAAAATAACAGGAAAATAGTTGGTAAATTATTAAAATAATGTAATACCAACTATTTTCGGCGTAACATAATAACAATAACAGGAAAATAGTTGGTAGGCACCAACTATTTTCTTGTAAAACACGTAGCACCTTTTTTTCTCATCGACTAAACAATGGAAGAATATTTTTAATTCAATGGAAGAATACTTCAGTTCATTCAGTTCAGTCTCATTTAAAAAACATTACATTGAAGAAAAAAAAAATGTTATGATCTTTATTTAGATTATGAGAACTCTACTCAATTAAATTATGTTTTTGAAATAGATTGATCATAATGGATAATTATGAATGAATCGTACTTATTTACAGAAACTAAACTACTACATATTTACATAATTGTGGGTACTTTTGAAATTGTTAAAATTAAAAAATACCTTAAAGTTTTCATCCTCCGAAAGCCTTCCCGCTACTATGGATCCGGCTGACCCGGCACCGATGACAATAAAGTCGTATTTATCATCCACCTCATCCGTCGAGGCTATCCTCTTGCAGGGCTCTGCGATGTCGCAGCGGCCCCACAGGAAGCCCTGCAGTAGGGTCATGAAGAGGATGGTTCCGCTGCATATTGAAGAGTTCTCTATCGAGGGACCTTCGATGACGAATGGACAACCGCACTCCTAAAACGGGTTAAATAAGGTTAATACGTTCAGCGACGCACATGCCGTAGCTGTGCAGTTTGTCAATTTTTTAACCGACTTTAAATAAGGGAAAGGTTCTATGTTCAATAACCGCCGATTGCATGACGCCGAATGTTTCCAAACGCCTTTAATTAGCCAGCTTAAAAAATATGATTAATGATTGTATGCACAATAAAACTTACTTAGTTAAACGGTCTACGTAATAGTAATAGGTTCGTAGATAGATGAGCGCTCCAACTTGTAATTTGGTAAATATTATAATACAAAGTAAGTTATTGATTTAATCAAGAACGTCATAGTAAGGTTCGCCACGAAGTTGAGCGCTGTTATATTGTAAGCAACATGCTTTGTAAATATGTACCTATTAGGTACCTACCAAAGATGATTACCGTAGTAGGTATTACTTAGCACTGTTATACCAGCAATATACCAGCAATTTTCAACTATAATAACCCACTGCTCATGCAAATAATGGTGAAGTTTCTTTACGTTAGTTTGCTCTGCCAATAACTACGATGTCTTCCGAAATAAATATTTAGCAGCAACGTCACCCACAGCCTGTACTAGTACTAGTACATCAGCAGCATTCAGTGTAGTGAAAAAGGTTTGTTGTAAATTCGTCACATCATGTTTAAACAATATGGTATCAACTCGTCACAGGTAGATAAGGGTTGTTGTAAATTCGTCACATCATGTTTAAACAATATGGTATCAACTCGTCACAGGTAGATAAGGGTTGTTGTAAATTCGTCACATCATGTTTAAACAATATGGTATCAATTCGTCACAGGTAGTTAAGGGTTGTTGTAAATTCGTCACAAATCCTCATTTGAAAGTAACTTTGTACAAAGCGATAACAAGCAAATTTATTGACCTACGAAAAAAAATAAGAACAAATAGTAATCATACATCTCATTATCATCAACTCAGTGATGTTGTGAGCAATCAACACTTCAGAACTGTCATTTTCACGTAATTTTTATAAAATTGCAGTGTCTAAGAATAATAAATTACACAACTGATGAAGAAATCGGTGAACATTAATCTATAGGTAGCAGGTATAATCAGCCAGTAGCAGCCACTGCTGAGTGCTGGGAAAAGGGCCTTCTCTCTCATAACACAATGTCGTCTGGCCATCAGACGGTGGTCTACCCAGAGGTGAACATTCATACAAAATACATAAACATAGGTAGTGCAACATAGAATTTCCACCTTTTCTGAAGTTATTTAAAAATATTACTGTGGTAAATTTACATACCTAGGTTACAAATACATAGGTACCTATACCAACATTTTTCGTGACGAATTTACTTTGTTACGAATTTCTAACAAACCTGTTAAAAATGTATAAAAATAACTAAGTACTTCTTACTTACCTCTGCAGCTAATATCATTCTGGTATCTCTTTTTTACTCTGCCAACAGAATCAATGCCTAAAAATAAATATTCACAAAGTTAGTTATTTCAGGAAAGCACTTAAGATATGCATGTTGAAATACTTATTTCACAAATATTTTCTTTTTAACTCTCTTTTTTAATTTTTTTTTTCCATCTTTACTAATGATTTATTTAACACAGTGGTTGGAGGCATTTCTTGCCTACACTACTTTACGGGACACTGATGCAGTGTCTGGGACATTGTTCAGATGGAATAGGCTTGCCCAGCACCTAAACCATCCTCTCTGTTCAGCTAGGTTCAGCCGGCCATATCCACAGGAAATTATAATAAAGTTGAAATTCTTATGACACTGAAACTGCGCTTCGCTTCGCTGCCTCTTCAATGCTCTTTTTGGTGTGAGTTGAGCCTAAGCCGCAAGATTCATCACGATGTTTTTCTTCAATATAGGTAGGTACCTATACACTATGATGCGAGCTCTAAATGGTGAAGAACAAATGGTGAAAATTATACCTATAGTAGGTAATTTTTTAAGTAATTTTTTCGAAACAAAAAATACAATGATGCACTGTCAGGGCTCGACCTTCTGAACGAAAGTCGAGGCACTTACCACTCGGCCAACACGGCTTTATTTCACTAGTAGGTACTAATAATAAATGTGAAAGTTTGTGAGTTTGCAGATGGATGTTTGTAACTCTTTCACGCAAGCACTGCCGGAAGCATTTGGCTGAAACTTGGAAAGAAAGAAAGAAAGAATGAAAAATCATTTATTCTTGTTCCTCAAGGATTACTTAAGTTTCGTTTTACATGCTAGGTGATTCTAATGCCTGGAATATACATCGCTTAGGACTAGGACTAGGAATATCACTAGGCAAATTTTTATCCGGGGTTAAGTAAAGGTGCGTATACCTGATGATTACACAGAATATCACAAATTATGATTTTATCATCAAAAATCAAAGGGGATTTTTGAAGTTTGAGTATCAAAATCCCCTTGATCTGAAAAGGGCTGCTCTAAAGGGGATTTTGAAACTAATTACGCGCCGCGTACGACCGCAGAAGACGTTCGTGTGCCTCGTGAGCCAATATGTGATACCTTCCAGTGCTTTTAATTATGTTCACAGGTTTCTCTGTGAATAGAGAAGTTACCTGAACCCTAATATATTTTTTTTCTAATGAAGGAGCAAGCATACTATCTACTATTATAAAACATGGTTACTTAAATATTTTTTTGAATCTCCGAGTGAGACTACAATATCTAGTAACGATATAAGTGATCTATCAGCGCCCCGCGGTGTTACCCGCGGTGAATAGTTCCCGTTCCTATTACCGGGATCAAAAGTATCCTATTCTTTAATCCAGGATATAAGCAATTCTGGTACCAAATTTCATTTAAATCCCTCCAGCCGTTTGAGCGTGATAGAGTAAGAAACACACTTACACACTTACATACACACAAACTTTCACCTTTATAATATTAGTGTGATAGTGTGATAACTACTCCTTAACTTACTATCTACTTACCTATATCTAGGAAGTTGTGGAATTAACAAAACCTTGTTTTCTTATTTTATAGAAGCATTAATCTAATCGTAATTTTTGCATTTGATTGCATATCTTTCGTAGGTAGATATTTTTTTTATATTATCATTTTATAGTTAGGTACAATTAATTTAGATAAATAAGATAGCTTCTCGAAGAAAATATTCAAAGACATACCATACATATCTAAAACGATTAATTATGTTATGAAATCACGGAAGTTCACAATTAAGTTGTGGAATTAACAAAACCATGTTTTCTTATTATAGAGAAGCATTAATCTAATCGTAATTTTTGCATTTGATTGCATATCTTTCGTAGATATTTTTTTATATTATCATTAAGTAGGTACAATTAATTTAGATAAATGAGATAGCTTCTCGAAGAAAATATTCAAAGACTTACCATACATATCTAAAACGATTAATTATGTTATGAAATCACGGAAGTTCACAATTTAACACAAAGAGCATGTAATAGTAATTTAACACTGAACCAAATACCTATAGTATTATTATCTGTGACAAACACACTTTTTCGAGGTACAGTTCGTTTTAAAGTATAAGACTCACTCACTTTTGTTTTATAGAGTATCGACATGTCGATACGTCGACCTCTACGGAATCAAAAAATTTTATTGTTATCATTTGAGATCTGTAATCTGTGTGTTGTGATTATTCGTAGGTCGGTGACTAAGAAGAAGGATGGTCGGTGACCTAAAGGTTTTTGGTAGTCGAGTTATACCTACAATAGCGTAAATTTTAATAATATACGAGTTAACTCTACTTCTGGAATGTTTAGGCCGCCTGAAGGCATTTGTCTTGTCTTATCGACTAAAAATTCAATATGTCTTTTGTATAAACGTTTAGTGAAATAATTTTGTGACCGCGCAGATCGTCACTTAACTTCGACTAACTAAGCGACACCATGAGCACAATACATCACGTTAATTAATTTGCCCAAGACCTACACTACGACTACTTAATCTGTAAGTCCTTAGTATTTAATACTACCATAGCACTATGTAATTATTGTAGACTACCCACTCATTTGGCCTTTACATCATTACTTGATTTGTTCAACGTCAGAAGGTCGTGGGTTCAAATCTCGTTCGTGCATCAACGGATTTTTCGTCTCAAAAAATATATATGCACTTTAATACGAGCTCTAAAGAGTAAAGTAAAACCTCAGAAGTAAAAAATCGTGAGGAAACCCGCGGCTAGTCAGCAATACTCGTATTTTCCTGTCGATATTTCAAATACATATTTTGATACTGATGTGTACCTATATACCTACCCAAATAATTTGGGTATTCAGGTATACCTAATCTGCCTATTTGTTTGTTTTTTGTTCTGATTGCTGTTTATATTGTTTGCCATCTTACAAATCCTTGTATTGTCAGCGAAATACTAATCATTGAAAACCAAACAAAGTATTAAAAATAACATTGAAATAAATAGTTATGATCATAACTTACTACGAAGGGGTAATAAAAGAAAAAACTACTTAAACTTTTTGACGTAGATACTTACCTATTTTAAATTTTAGGACGGACCTGCACAGATTGAAGTTACCATATTAGGTACATACCTACATTATATATTATATTTTATTGTGTTAATGTAAGTAATAGGAATTAATAATTAATATTGTCAAGATTTTTACTAGATGTAGGTAAGTAAAGTTGTAATGTCTTAGGTTAAGTCCCTGTAAAGTTACAAACTTTTTTTTTTAAATAAATAAATTATGTTGAAGTTTTCGTTGATATTTGTTTAAAATTATAAATTGCTCAGTTTTAAAATAACATTGATCAATATAAAAAAGAGAAGGGAGCTTTGCCCTGCAGTCGGACTCTGGACACAATAGGTTATTCATATTAGTGGCAATTCGGAGTGTCGCAAAAGCTAAATAAAATTAATGCCATCCTTTTTATTCCCATCGCTATGAAAGGGACGGCAACATTTTTAGTTAGTTAAGTTTAGCTTTTGCGATACTCCGAATTGCCACTAATAACGATATAAAACGTCAGTAAAGTCATGAACCCATATTATTTAAAATTATAGGTACTTAAGTATGTACTTACCTATGCAGCTTTTACAACTAGCTTCTAAAGATTATTAAAACTATGATGTAGATCGATACTTCCAGTTTTATTAGGCCTTTGACCTTGCGAGAACACGATGTTTCTTTACCAAAATGCAACGAAAAAGTGCTGCAAATTATGAATTTAAACTAGTTTAGTATGGTTGTTGAGTACCTACGAGTAGGTAGTAGGTACCTACTCCTTTTCGTATGTAAAACTGATGATTAAGGCAGATACATAAAGGAAGTAGATAATTTTCGAACTTGTTAGAATAGAGTTAGAAGCAAAATGTTTTTTTATTACTGTACGACCTTTTTCTCTATACTACGTAGTGGTTTCCTTATTTTTTTATTCTACTACGTGTACGTGATTAGCTATTTCTATTATATTTTTTAACTTAACTGTATAATCTTCTGTATCTTCTCCCATGATGCAGGCATGCATGGCCTAGTGCGTGGTTGCTCTGTTTTTTACTCCTGAAATAATTTACCAGAAATGTTTTACCATTATAAATGAAAAATCTTATGAAAATTTACCATATTGTAAGTGAATATTTTACCATGTGTGTGAGTGAAGCAGCGGGCGAGTTGGCTTGTTCTGTTCAAGTTGGCTAATGTACTTATTCCATGTCAGGCTGATTACTCCTCAATTATAATTGGAGATAGCTTATATTAATAACTAAATAATACTCACCAATTAGTGCTTGAGTATGTCCGGTAATTTCAAACATACCTACTTACATAAATGTAATCATATTAATATTTATCATAATTTTATTTACGCTGCTATTTATGTGATACTAGCTGTATCTTGCGGTGTTAACCACGGTAAATAGTTCCTGTTCCCGTGGAGAATACCGGGATCAAAAGTAGCTTATTTTTTAATCCAGGGTATAAGTATTTGTAATCGGTGAAGGAAAACTAGGATGAGCTGGCATAGGTATCTACTTCTGCAAAAATTGTATCAGATATGATTTTATTTGGTTCAGTCTATTAATATTGTTTGTCATCAGACTATCCTCTGTCCCCTTAGGCATTGTTTACATGAGATGATCTCATGTAAACAATGCCTATTTCCTCAATGTTCATTAAAAGAAACGTGTCGCTCGCTTCCCAAGTAGAACGAACTATTGTTATTCTGTATAATTAGGCTAATTATGAAAATTTTCCCTTGTTGACGCTGTAAGCCCATGTCACGCTGATTACTCGTCAATTAGGTACAGTTGGTGATAGCGTAGAATTATCATAATTAAATATTTATTTAAAGAAACAAAATTCTATTCAGCGATAGAGTGTTTGTATTTGTTTGTCAAAGCCAAACACAGAAGCATCACATGAATTTTGGTTTCGAAATTATGCACACGACAGAAAATAGAAATAAAACAGAATACTTTATTCAAATTTTTTATTGTGAACAAACTAAAGTAAAATATTTAGGTATCGTCTATTTCTTTCCGAGTATTGGTGAAACTCAGTACATGACTGAAAACACGCTGTAAGATGACTTAACTATCTGTAAAAAAAAATAATCAGCTGGAAGTGGTTATTGCTAATTAAAATTTAATATTATTTAGGTAAGTATCCAGTTATAATTATAATTTATAAGTTAAAGTCAAGTAGGTATTTTCCGAGGTTTGCGACGCGACCGTCAGTGTTTGAGTAGAAACGTACCTACCGATAAATATGTTTGATACGAGATTTCCACGCAACCCAACGCCATAAACACCACTGGTTTCTGCAAAAAAATTTAATAGTAGGTAAAAAGGAAAAATTTTCCTTTTTAAAAAGACCTACTGTCATTCAACATTCTGTCGTAGCACCCTTAGCGCGTTTAAATCTTTTGTATGAAAGTTAGTGTTTTTTTACACAAAAAACTAAGTTGGAACGAGTAATTTAATTATTTACTTTTATATATAAAACAATATATTTTTTCATGGGAAAACAATGATGATGACCCCACTCGGATTTCTTTCCCTCCGCAGCTAGCAATTATTCCCGCCATCGACCGGTATCCAGACCGGTCATTTTTTTAAATCCTACCTCTGGCAACAGCACAAGCTGAGGTCTGCACCAAAGTGGTGCCTTACGCATGTTACCTTAACCTAACTTTTATTAGCCTTTTGCTCTCGACATAGACGGGGGATCCTGCAAATCTCAGTAACCTCAGTTAGTCAGCATAAAAATCCCTTAAAAAACATGCTCTAGAGGCCTAAGAAATCTATTTTACTGGTTGCTAAAAGGACAGATATCACATGGTGTTGTACCTGGGCCTGCGTCATAGCTAAAGCCAGCAGCCGCCTGGTGCGAGCAGAGAACCTGCCAGCGCAGTGCTGCCATCCACACGCGTACAGTGCAGCTGGCAAGTATGATGCCTGGAATCATACATGTATGCTCTTTTTAGAGTTCCGTATCTAAATAGGAGAAAACGGAACCCTTATAATATCATTTACCCATAAAGTTTTCTAGATAAGTAATTCAATTGATTCTTATACTCAGTATAATATCTTATCATAAACTAATATCATACGTCAATCAATTTCATGCATCATCAATCGATGTGATCACGGTATGACTTTAAATAATTTATTTATTATTATTTATTTATTATTATTATTACATTACACATACACACATAGAATATAACAAAATAAGTGTGTAATCTAGCACGTAACAATCTCCTTACTCCTATGCCAATCATAGATATGACATATTGACATATCACATAAATGTACTATTACATGCTCTTTGGATATAGCTATATGAACAGACGAAGAAACAAACTCTAGGTAGAAAACTTTTTGTAAATAACATGAAAGTGTGAAGATATAGGGTACCTCAACAGTGACGTCTCCAGCGTTCCACATGAGGAAGCCGGTGCTGATCATGGAGCCGCATGTCGTGGAGACCACCATGGCCATGTTCACCAGGCTGCGCTCCGAGGTCTGAGATAAACATCCCAAACTACACACCCTTCTTTCCTTCGTTTTTGGGAATCAAAGTAAGGACTCTGATTCCTAAAATAGAAATTTCGTGTCAATGTTTGCAGTTCAGAATAAAATAAATATTTAAGTGGAGCTTCCATACAAAGAACATTATTTTTTGCCGTATTTTGCTCGATATAACGACATAGTAGACGTTTGAAATATTCACAGAATGGTACGGAACCCTTCGTGCGCGATCTTACCTAGGTATTACCTTTTTTTATCTAATCAGAATTGTTTGTTATGGGTTCATGATAAGTGTGCAAAGTTACGCTCACTTCACTCACAATTCGACGTTTTGAACTGAGTGAAAATCGGTTTATGGAAAAAAAAAAAAACAAAACGCGTGTTAAAATAATTCTAATGTCTAACGGTCGTCGGTCGTTCCAGTACCTACTTATATCTTTAACCCTAGGCGTCTAACTTACCAATTAGTATGACTATTCATTTTTTCAGGTTTTCTATTGACATAATGTTCGTCTCACCATCATTTGCGACATAACAGGTACCAGCTCAGCTATAGTCCTCAAGAGTTGCGCGCTGAAGATAATGCTGTATATCTTTTGGCACTCCTGCGTACACCTAAAATGATATGAGTTAGTAGGTAACTTATATCAAAAGTTCCCTAACCTAAATGTACCTAGTTGATTCTTTACGAACATGTACTTAATTATGTCCATCTTTTAAACTATATTTATTATTAATGCTGTTTAATTACAATCAGGGATTGTTATTTATTTAGAATTTGTACTCATTGGGGTGATTTTTACCATGCTTACCAAACTATCACATGCGTACCATATTGTATCAATGTGCAGCTTAATCCCGACCTTCAGCGCCGACTCATACTCCCTATCCAACTCAGTTCGGGATTCTGCTTTACTGTAAATCTCGCCCAACTTCTCAAAGTACGTCGTGAGGTTCTTGTACTGAAAACCGAGGCTTATGAACATGGAGAGGATGAGGATATAGGATCCGGAGACTCTGGTAAAGTAAGCCCACCAGAGGAAGTAGGTGGTGACGCGGGCGACGTGGGCCCTGCTCGATGGGTCCGCCACGTCGGGCCAGGCGGTGATCACCGTGGTAAATGGAGCTCCTGAGATAAAAAATAAGAGTTCTGCACGAAGAGAGGATAAATTAAAATTCAGAGCTTTATAAAACCGGTGGATGCGGCGAGAGTGTGGACAGCGATCATGTTTGCCATTCACGACATTCAAATATGAACATTTTTTTATTTTTTAATCAGTTTTTAGCATCCAAGTCAAGTTATGTGAGTAATTAAAAACTATTAGTAGAAATCAAAGCTATGTATTTGTTATTTCATAGCCAGCTGACAGAGCGATTAGCGATTTGGGATAGTGATTTTGTAATTGATGTGCGGAGCGTAGACCATCTACGAGAGTCGTAGAGCCTGCTACGACAGTCGACGTCACAGGATTGGAACAGTCTTTCTTTGTGTTTGATGAGTTTCCTTCTTTACAACTGTTAATGTAAAGAAGGAAAGTTGGTTTAAATCACAGATAATTGCGACACTCAGAATTGCCACTATTAGTGGCAATTCTGAGTGTCGCAAAAGCTAAACTAAGCTAACTAAAATTGTTGCCGTCCCTTTCATAGCGATGGGAATAAAAAGGATGGCAATCGTTTTAGTTAGGTTAGTTTAGCTTTTGCGACACTCCGAATCGCCCCAACTATAATACTAAGTATATTAAATATAATATTATAGTCTTCTTAACAGCTTAAGAGACACATTGTTCAAGAGAATCACGAAATACGTAGGGTCTTTAAAGATCAGTTGATCGATCGTTATCCAACGAATGTTTGAGACAACTAGACAATCAGCCTGCAGGTCTTATGAAAATATTATGATGATGGTGTACGATATCAATAATCGTTCGTTTGTTCGTATGAGCTTCTTCTTGCTTGATCTTTGGTATGCAAGTGGCGAACTCTGTGACGGAGTTTTTATCAATAATTATAATTAGGCATCATAAGGTAGGTACTACATCTAGAGACTTACCTTTTAATAGATTAAGTACCTATTAATTAAGATTAGAATCAGCTAGTTCCTGTAGTGTATACCTACCTACCTAGATAAATTATTATGTTTCCCACCGCAATAAAAAAATATCAGCTTGGTCATGATTGTATCAGCTATCGATTAAAACAGATTGTCACGAAAGTTGCTTAATTATTGTGCTAATCTTTGAATTTGATTAAGTTAATACATTAAATCCGACAAGGATTTTGTGTAGATAATATCAAAATGATACCTATATATTTTTTTACATTTATCATTATCACTATGTGTCAGCTCTTTCATCCCTTTGTTAGGCATTGTTTATTTTAACTTTCATATCTTGAGAATTCTTGTGCTAATCATAAATCTTTTCGGTCCACAATCAATACCTGGGTATCATAAGTAAAGTACCTATCTTACCTAATTATGTAGTAAAAAGGTGGAAGAGTTTATTTGTTTGAACGCTAATCTGCCGATAAATGGATTTCAGATTTTTATAGCACACTAGTATCCGCCGCGCCTGCTGCTTCGCTTGCGTGATACTAACTCGTATAGTTTTAGCCAAATTCGTTCAGTAATTTTTGCTCAAAAAGTGTAGGTTAATTTAATATTTGTTCAAGAGTCCAAGGGTCCAAGGTGTCCAAGGATAATTTATTTATAAAATATTTTATTTAAGTATTAGTAGAAATTCTTGCGAAACGGTTAAACTGAATGGAATCCTCTTATTTTTCATTACCATTTGTCCTTAGATTGTAAGCGTCACTGAAAACCACCGCTCCAACAGTCATGCTGCTTGGAGCAAATGCTGAGGGGTAGCCTTATTTTCTTGTCACTCGATTGTCAATAGGTACTTAAGTATTTTTCATTTGTATGTTACCCATGTTTATGTTGATGGAAAATAAAAACTTTTCTATTCTATTCTAGATTAGTATTAAAGGCACCTGTCCTGATGTACTGGATCAATGCACTGGCGCCGTAAAACAAGATGCAGAGTCCGCAGCTCGTCACAAACGCAGTCAGATAAAGGTTTAGCTTGCTGATCATCTTTTTCTCTACCTCCAAGTCGTTGTGGACCCGCTTCAGACCCACGGCCAATCTACGCAGCACCTCCCTCACACTGTTCTTGTAATATAACAGATTTAAAACGTAAATATACAGCAACGGGTGAGAAATACCAAACACCAATCTATCCGCTGCTTGCTTCGGAGACAGATTCTTCTGCGTTATAAATGACGCCACTTCTGACGCCATGAACAAAAACATGACGATTTCTATGAAAATCGATATGAAATTGAAGATCTTAATAAATTTGTTAGGTAAATTCACGCGTTCTATCCAGAAATCTCGCATGCCGCAGAAATAGAGAGCTGTGTTCAGTTTCTGAAACAGTTTTGTGGTGTCATTAGAGTATGCAGTTGGTTCTCTGGCAAACGCCATGTCTCATCGCGGTGCAGCGTTTTGTGGGAGGGTTAATTGGTAGGTGTCCTGTCCTGCTCATGGACTAAACTCTAATTGCTACCTTAGCGGGCAGGTAACCCAGTAGGTAATTAGGTAGGTATTAACCATTCTAAACAGTGTAATAAGAGATGAGGGTGAAGTTTCATCAAAAAAACATTTTGTTTGAATTATTTCTGCAGAAAAAGTAATTTCTTATTATTTGTTCGGTGATATTGTAATGTTTGTATGACTTATAAATAGTACCTACCTCAATATATTTGATCAACGTTTATTATTTTTTACCACCTTCGGAAAGGGTACAACCCATTCACCGATTAAGCTCCAAGGGCGGATCCAGGGGGGGGGTCATGGGGGTCATGACCCCCCCCTGGGCTGGGTCCTCCGTGTGTCCTCCACTATTTAAAATCGTTAAACATAGGTAATGGTTATAAGTAAGGATATATTTTTTCGTCACAATAGAGATTTTATGTACTTATAAATACCTTAGAAATACTTTCAATATTTAATCAATTTATTATAAATTAATATTTTGTATGATGGCAAACGCATTAATCGGGAACTAACGCATCGAAAATTTGAATTTTACCGCGCCTGTGGATGGTGAAGAATATTATAGGTGAAGCCGAATATCTGGATGGTGAAGTGGCAGAGGAGTTAGGACAGACCGCAGTCGATTTCAGAGTTTATTGTAAATTGCGACAGTGAGATGTAGGTAGGTATCCGAATATAAGAAAGTATGTGTAGCGACAGCGGAAAGATCTTTGAATCTTTGATCTTGGAAACTCAAAATATGTTTATTCAGTAATAAGATCGTTTAAAGACCACTTTGAAACGGCATTTCCTTAAAACTAGGGGATTCTTTTGCCAAAACTACGATGCTATTCCTTAAAAAAAATTTTACTACTTAATTTTAACGACGAGAATAAAAGCGAAAATAAAACCCTTAGTAAAACAAAGTGCCACGCTGCTTTTATCTTCAAAAAAAGTTTATTTAAAAATTAATTGTAGGTAAGTCTTGTATGCACTTTAGCTAAAGGACACACAGAAAAGTGTCTCTTACGTACCTTTCATACAAGATATTTATAGGCGTCGCGACACAAAACTTATTTTAGTACCTATGTAATTCCTCATCGCAGAATGAAAACCGACCGTAAGAAAAATGGTACTAACGTTGCTTTTATCTTAAAAAAGAATTTGCTCGCTTTTCTCGCGTCGTTTCACACTGAATAAGAGCCGACCGTAAGCAAAATCAAGTGTTACGTTGCTGCAATCTTACAAAAAAAATGTTGCTCGCTTCGCTCGCGTTGTTTCTCAGAAAATAAAGATCGACCCTAAGCGAATCGAAATGCCATTTTGCTTTTTTCTTTCAAAATACTTTCATTTCAAATTTCAAATTTCAAAATACTTTCATTTTGAAAGAAAAAAAATATAATTTTTATTTTTTTCATTAAAAAAATTTGCTCGCTTCGCTCGCGTCGTTTCACACGGAATAACAGCCGACCGTAAGCAAATTCATGTGCTACGTTGCTTTTATCTTTAAAAAAAATTTGCTCGCTTCGCTCGCGGTGTTTCACACAGAGTAAAAGCCGACCGTAAGCAAATTCTTGTGATTCGTTGCTTATATCTTTAAAAAAATTTGCTCGCTTCGCTCGCGTCGTTTCACACTGAATAAGAGCCGACCGTAAGCAAAATCAAGTGTTATGTTGCTGCAATCTTAAAAAAAATTTTGCTCGCTTCGCTCGCGTCGTTTCACACGGAATAACAGCCGACCGTAAGCAAATTAATGTGCTACGTTACTTTTATCTTTAAAAAAAATTTGCTCGCTTCGCTCGCGTCGTATCACACAGAGTAAGAGCCGACCGTAAGCTAAATCAAGTGTTGCGTTGCTGCAATCTTAAAAAAAATTTTGCTCGCTTCGCTCGCGTTCTTTCTCGGAAAATAAAGACCGGCCTTAAGCGAATCGAAATGCCATGTTGCTTTTTCTTTTAAAATACTTTTTACTTTATTGTATGATTTAAAAAAAAATTATAACTTCTTGGGACTTGACCACGACTATGTGACCCCCCCCTGGTACCAAAGCTGGATCCGCCCTTGTTAAGCTCATTAGATTACCAGCAAACTGCCATAGCACTACCTATATAGGTAGGTAGGTAGGTAGGTACCTACTATACCCACAAAGTTTCGTGCGGATTGGACTATCGATCGGTTTGTAATGCGAGCACAAAAAACTGAAACATACCAAAATTGCCTAAGTTGCTACTAAGATCTTATTTCGCTTCGCTCATTCGATCGATAAATAGGTAGTTACACTGATCGATAATTATTGTAGAACTCTACCTATTTTGGTCTTAGCTAGGTAGATAGGTCTCTAGGTCCTACTCACAAAGTTATAAAATAAAGTAAGTAGGTTCCTTTGCCTACCTACAAAAGGAGATTTAAAATCCTTAATTTGAATACGACTCTGTTTCAGTGTGGTAAACGCCCTTAGTTCCTAAAATTAATAGTAGGTAAGTAGACCGTGTGATCGACACAGATGGTTTTCAGCACGACTACCTAACACACTGCCTGCTATTTCCCAAAGTCAAGGGTGAGCATTTGAGCAATCACATAAGATTACCTAATTAGGCATAGGTACCTAGCTAAAATAGATAAGTATGTACCCAAGATAATTCGCTACTCGCTATGTAAGTAGGTACCTACCGTAAGTATTAGTAAGTGCACCCAAGAAGACATTTTCAATTTCTATTATTAACCTAGGTAAAGTACTACAAAATATTAAAATGAAATTCTAAGTTGTGTCATAGTTTACTTGTGTATTTTGTTTCTAAGTTGAGCCCCCTAAGGATAGGTGGTTCAACTGGTTCTGATTATATTTTGTACAGTTATGTAAATAGTTTACTACAAGTTTCGCTAGGTGGTAGGTGGTGGTAGAATAGACACAAAGTGTGTTGCCAAAAAAAGAAATACTGTCAGATCTTTCGATCAGTCAAGTCAAGAGTCAAGTCATTGTCAAACAAAGATTCATCTCTCTCAGTCAGCTGTTTACAAAACAGAAGAAGGAAAGAAGATTATGTCAATGGCTGTTTACGACTTTTCATGACTTTGACTTGACTTTAAATAACTTGAATTATTTTGACATGGTAGTGACTTGGCTGAATGCGTGGCAAACAAAAGCCGGCGAGGCCAAAATAAAGAAGAAGAAGAAGACTTTTCGAAAACTTTGGATTTTCAATAAATAAGTTTTTTGCAATCATAAAATAAAATGTTAAATCACATAAATAGCTTCTTCCTAATAACACTATTGTAAAGTTTAAATATTCTGCACTTTTCTCGGGTAACGTTCATTGGTATTTCAAGGTTAGAATTTTGTAAACAAAAGTTTGTTTAGGAAGTGAAACCAAGAGTGCTTTACAAGTGAATTGCAAACTTTTTGGTTTTTATAGAATGCTGAAAACCTACACCCGTAAGCGCAATCAGGAGAACAAGATAATCGAGGATGTCCACGAGTTGTGTAGGCTGTGCCTGGCCCGGGCGGACGAGTCTGTGCCGATTTTTGGGGAGGTGAATAGCGCGTGCGCTGCTCTGCCGATGAGGATAATGATCTGTGTGGGACATGAGGTAACTATAACTATATGCTACAGGCGCTGCAATAAGTCCTTACAATTCCCTATTGGATCCGATGCAAGCTCCCCAGTAAAATTGTAAATGACCCAGAACCTTGTATTGTACCGGTCAGGCTGGGAAATTCTTACCTAGACACTTAAGATCTTGTTCAGTCATACCAAGGTCTAAAATTAATAATCTACCCTACAAAAATATTTTTTCAAGTCTTGTAGGACTTGCAGTGGTAGAAAAGTTTAAAAAGATAATTATGTTTTGTTTATTTTTCAGATAACTCAAGAAGACTGCTTACCAAACACAATATGCACAAACTGCCATCAAGAATTAGAGAGATATTATAAGTTCCGGAAGAAATGTGAGAACTCCTATCGCAGATTGAAAGCTCATTACAATGCCACTAAGTATCAAGAGAGAATAGCGGAAACAATAGAGAATAAAATATATGATGAACAGTGTAAAGTTGAATTGCAAAAATATAAAACAAATGAGGAAACACCCCAAGCAGATGAGGTGGAGAGATTAGTGATAGTCGACATGTATAATACTGAAGAAAATAGAGAGTTTGACAAGCCACTAATGGCTATGAGCTCTAATTCTGAAGCTAACGTCAAAGATGAGAAAGTTGAAGAAACCACAGAAGTAATATAACTGTATTTTATAGCAAATGCTTTTTGTAAGTTTCTTTTAAGTTTGTATGAGCAAGTGGCAAACTCTAGTGACAGAGTTTTTAGGCCGCCTAACTGCTTAACGACTTAAGAATCCGAAATGTATTACAAAACTTTAAAAAATGCTGAAAAAGATTAAAAACAAGTCACAACATTTGCACTACATAATAACAAATGTATAAATGAAATGTGGCTTGCACACACTTACATTATGGAATGCTAACGAGAGCTAAATGTAGGCCATGCAACAAATTTGTAATTGGATGTGCTTCTGACTTTTTAGTCATGTTAAATTCTTCCAGATCCAAGTAATTGAGCAGACTGATGATATCAGCCCGGACATATCAACCTTCCTGAATGCCATCCTGGTAGAACTCGGCATCCTGGTGAAGGAGGAGCACGGCCTGCTGCTGCAGGACCAGGGAGTCACCAGCTTCCAACTGGAGACGGGGGATGATGACCATGTGGAGTTTGAACTGGTTGAGGAAGATAGCGAAGTAAGTATTCTGATTGTAAAGAAAATTAAATGATCACAACTGTATACAAATTTTAAGTACTGTAGACAAATTCTAATAGTTTTCTCAGATCCTTTGAAGATGTCTAAGTGGTAGTCAGAGGTATGTCCAAATTCATATTTGGACAAATAAATATTTATAATTATATAGAGCTTGTAGTATCCCACTGCAAGGTAAAAATCTATCTTTAATCTTTCCAACGCTATTACGAAAACAGTTTAAAGATATTAGGATTTAAGCCGCGCGTTCTAAAGGTTCTCAATTCTGATTAATTGTTTTAACCTTGACGGATGTTAATTAATTTCACTTAATTTGCTTTGTGAGACAGAAACGGAACATCCAGCACTATTGCTTTCTCAATGGTCGGCAGGGATTCGAATTCAATGTTTTGGACTAATGTAGTTAGTGGGGTCACTCACACACATCACACAACACATTCGCGCGAACATTCGCATCGTACATTGCACGAATGTTTCCATTTTGTGGAAATAACTTCGCGGTACTTAGGTATTTTGATTTTTTTTTTTACTTTCAGGACGAAGAGACAGTTGCGCCTCTATCGATTAATTTACCAGAAGTAACAAGCGCATCTCAGGTTTTGGAGGAGAGCGAAAATGAAGAGGTTACTAAAAACGGACGAGTTAGGAAAAATACGAGTAATTCAGATGGAAAGAAAACGTGAGACTTTATGTATTAAGACCATTGAGATGTATTATAGAGCCACAATCAGACAAATAAAATGTAAACGCCAAAACTTGGCGCACGCTACGTAGTGCGCAGAGTTTTTCTTTTTTGCGTACAAGCGACATTGAACATTAAAATATTCAAATGTCATTGTAGAACATTGAATTTGCACGCACATTTTTTTAGTGTTGTCAGTCAGCTATTAGATTGTGACTTTTTAATACATCACAATGATTAAGACACACCGAGATGGCAGGGAAGCGGCGAGCAGTTTTAGTGTCATGTAATTTTAAACTTTATCTTCATTACTATTAATTTACGCAACTTTACCACAAGAGGTAAGTTGGTTTGTTTGTTTGTATATTTGGGGTAATCTCCGAAACTTCTCATCCGATTTAAAAAATTCTTTCACCGATGTGCAGCATGGACTATTCGAATGAACATAGGCTATATTTTATCAAGGTTTGTACCACGCGAGCGAAGCCGCGGGCGAGTGAGCTTGTTATTTTATAATGTGAAATGTGATTGCAGAGGTGAGGGCAGATGGTGTTCGCGGTGCGGGCGAACATTCGCGTCCGTCGCCGCGCTGCGTCGCCACGGCGCCGTGCACTCGGGCGCGCGGCCGCACGCGTGCGCGCGCTGCCCGCGACGCTTCGCACAGAAGGCCGTGCTGCAGCGACATCTACTTGTACACGAAGGTTATTTATTTATTTAATAGTAGGTATGATGTACATAGGTATTGAAATAAACATAAGAAGATTATTATAATTTATGCTTAGAGAAAGTAAGAAATAGAGCGCTGTATATTCCTTTTTCAGTCACACAAAAACAAAGATAATTACAACATTCTTGCAACATAATAGTAGTATGTTTCCTCAGCGGTCCGTCCTTACGCGTGTCCGTCGTGCCCGAAGAGCTTCACGCAGCGCGGCGCGCTCGCGGCGCATGCGCGCGCGCACGCGGCGCCGCACGCGCGCGCGCTCGCGCTCCACACTTGCACGCACTGCGACCGCGTCTTCCTGTACGCCTCGGGTGAGACACGCTCATTCAACAACTAACATTCGCCTATGCCGGGTTCCTATATCCAACTAACGGATATCTGACACAAAATGTAACATTTTGTGTCAGATAACAACGTTGCTACGACGACCGACCTACGGACATCCGTTAGTTGGATATAGGAACCCGGCATATTTAAATTTAACTCCTGCAGCAGCGGTTCCCGATAAGTGGTCCGCAAAACCCTAGGGTTCCGTGTTCGATACATCCATCCAAAAAAGTATGATCAAAAAATTGGAAACTGCTGCTCTACAGTGCAGATACTTAGCTAACTTTCATTATTGAAACTTAAGGCTACACTTAAGACTGTTTGGGGTGCTGGCTTCCTCACGATGATTTCTTCCTTCGTCGTCGTTTTAGCGCTCGACGCATATAATTTTTTCGAAACGAAAAATCCATTAATGCTCGGCCGGGATTCGAACCCAAGACCTTTGTCGAAAGTCGCCTCTACCCCGCTCGGCCAACACGGCTCCATCCATCTAACCAAGTGAGACTGGTTGTACGTTTAACAAATCCCTCCCCCCTCCCCCAGTCTGTCGGCACAATGCCACGTGTTCAAGATATACAAACAATGGTGGCAATTCGGGATGTCGCCAAAACTAAACCAATTTGACAGAACTAATAATGTTGCCGTCCCTTTCATAACGATCTAAATAAAAATAATGGCATCAATTTTAGTTCTGTAAAATTAGTTGAGAGTTGAGTTTCATGAAAAACTCGAACGAGTCGCGCGGATGCCCGCGGCGCCGCGGGAATTCCGGTGAATTCGAATACGCGCGCCTTCTCTGCGATAATAAGTATTATAGTCATGAAAATAAAGTTAAAATTAATATGACACTGAAACTGCGCTCCGCTCTGCTGCGCTTCGCCGCTCTTTTGGTGTGATTTGAGCCTAATATCTCCGCAGGTCTCAGTCGGCACATGTTGACGCACAGCGGGCACGTGTTCGCGTGCGGCGCATGCGCACGCATCTTCAACGACAAGAGCTCGCTGCTCAGGCACGCCAGGAACACGCATGCGCACGAGACCAGGCCCACGTGACCTCCTCCATTACTTTACTAGCTGCGCCCCGCGTGAATAGTTCCCGATCCCGTGGGGATACCGGGATCAAAAGAAGCCTGTTCTTTAATCCAGGGTGTAAGCAATTCTGGTAACAAATTTCATTCAAATCCGTCAAGCCGTTTGAGCGTGAAAGAGTAACAAACACACACACACACAAACGATCACCTTTATAATATCAGTGTGATAGTGCGATTTATAACAATTAAAGTTATTATCCAAGTTGCTTGTTGCAAAATTAAATGTGAATTTGAATATGTAAGACTGACTTGTGTAGGCATTCAATGTGATGTAAATTACTGAATATAAAATCATTATTCTGATTTATGAATTGTTATTTGATTTAGATGCAAATACTGGTATATTTGGCTACTGCTTATCTATTTTAGAAATCAACATGTTTTGTAAAACAATAATAATTGGAAATTAGTGCTAAATGAAATTATTAATGAAATAAAACACAATTATATTATACTTAGACATTTTATTGGAAATATCATACTAGAATTGAAGGCAACATGGTATTGTATATTTTTGTCAACATTGACCAGACATGTTGTAGTTATACTGAGCGCTGCGAAGGTAGGCGTGCGTCGGATGGCACTAAATGTATCAAACACTTTCTAAACAATTATTCCAAATTATCCATTTTTATCAAATAATCAAACGCCACCGCTCCGTCACATATGGAATGCCTTTTACTCACTTAAAAATTAAATTATACAGTTACAGCGCACGATAGAACGGTCGGCGACGGGCGCCGGATA
This sequence comes from Xanthorhoe designata, assembly GCA_963582015.1. NCBI lineage: Eukaryota > Metazoa > Arthropoda > Insecta > Lepidoptera > Geometridae > Xanthorhoe > Xanthorhoe designata. The sequence continues at coordinate 841,103 of OY757038.1, forward strand.
TGATAATTTACACTTGAAGACTAACTCGACTCGCTACATCTAAAATATAAATGATTATAAAAATAAATAAGGGGTGTTCCCCTCGCTCCCGCGCTGGGCGCCTCCGGCTAGACCTCCAGCCTCCGCTAAAATAATCAACAAACTTTAATAACGTTTCCACCGCAAATAGACGGCCACGATCCGTGTCGCAAAATATAATGATACATAAACATTTCCGTGCCTTTACGTCGGGCGCAGACCGCTGCGGGATACATGTTTAGATATAGCACATGGTCTAAAACAATATTACATTACTATCAAGTAATAATTGAACCTATTTACATCGAGTCCCGAGTTGAGACGCGCGAAACGAACGGTGGACGGCGCGCGCCCAACACCTCACACCGGCTTATGAAAATACAGTCTTTACAGTACAAAAATATGGGAACTATCGTTCGTTAGTCTCGTAGCGGTACCCCGTACTCGCACACAATACTGTAAGGCCCCGTCCGAGCGACACAAGCTTAGCTTCTCAAATCTATGGAAAAGGAGCACCTTTTACATGCAATGAGTGAGCTCGCTCGACCGCTTTACGCACCACCAAGAGCGTTCGCTAATATCCAGGTTTAACCTCAGGATAGTTTTCCTGGTATAAAGAACTTATCCGGAATTAATAACTTGACTACTGATATTATAAATTAACTCGTAATTAAATTTATATTTTAAACAATCCAATGCAGGTCGAACTTTTTATATTTCAAATTTATTTGTAAAATCAGAACATCAATAGATTTATCAGTTCAAAGCAGCAATAAGTTCAGCGTTTGTAGGAATTTTTATTACACTTCAAACCCTGAAAATATCGTCGTCACAAAGTTGTCTTGCTTCAAAAATATATCCATCAATATTTACACATTCAAACCAATTGGGCAACAAGAAATTGATATTTATATCTTGACCCCTTTGAACGCTAAATTCCCGTCATAAAACAATCAAAAATACTATTGAAATGTACTATACAAATTTTCCTAAAAAGTGTAGTAAATTTTAGCTTTTAGCATGTTTATAATTTTGAATCGGAGCTTTAGGCATTAGTAAACTTAAACTGATCTTTAAGTTCGAGACAGCGAGTTGTCAAAACGTCACTTTTCTTAGAAAAAAAATCGTTATGACAACTTTGAGCTCAGAGCTGACGTCGGTTATCTATTTGAAGGGTCAGATAATACAACGTTTAAGGTTCTTTGACGTTCAAAGGGGCCACTTGTTGATTCCTGCCAGACCTTGCCGTGACCGGGCCAGAGAACTTACAAGTAAGTGGCTATAATAATAATATATTTTTTTAATAAAATGTTTCTAAAGTATTGAGCTGTGGTGTAGCCCAAGCTCGATCTAGCTTGAATCGTCCCTTTAGACATTTCAATGGGTAGATACGACATTGGCGTTCAAAGAGTCAACCCAATCGTTTGACCTTCAACGCCAGACACGTCAGCAAAGTTTTTACACACTTTGCCATCGTTCTGCGTACTGTGCAGAGATTTAGGCCGTATACAATCATCAAAAGGTAAACTAAATGATTTCCTAGTTCGATAGGCGCTGTCCGGATAACATCAAGGCTCGATAGATGGCGTTGTTTTTAATGTCACTACCATGTCTTGCCAAACTATGCGCGCGCTAGCGTGTTACAATTTTAGTACTTCAACTATCCGCTAGAGGCACTGTGACATTTTCCGACATTCCTGTCGAAAAACTATAAAAGTAGCGCGTATAGATCGATCGAACAAATCACGGTAGCACGGTGCACAGTGCAAAGATTGGTAGACATACAATCATCAAAAGGTAAACTAATTATAGTTCGAACTAGTTCGATAGATGGCGCTGTCCGGACAGCATCAAACTGAGCTCGATAGATGGCGCTGTTCTGTATAAACTTAGCGGGCACGTCTGGCAGTGGTCGCGCGGGTATCTTGCATGATGTGCTCGGTTACATGTTCTCGAACTGGTCGACGCGACGCTTGGTGTTGCCCTTACGTATCTCTCTCAGAGTCTTGTACTTGTCGCGTCCCTGGCGTACGTTCTCGCGGTGGATCTTGTCCATGGCGGTCTCCTTGGTCTCGTCGCGGGACTGCGCGAGGTCTTGCTTCAGAGCCTGCGGAGGTGAGAGGTTGTTGAGATAATTTGTAATGGAATTGAATATGTGAGTATGGCGATTTTGTTTCGCGACAAGTTAGGTAATACCAAAGACGATTAATATCTAGAAGACAGACAAAGGCCATACACAAAATCGTAACCCGTACCAGACAGCCTGGAAACTATAAAACATCAATTTTATCCAAGAAATTTCAATTACTTTCTAGTTAAAATTACCTAAAAAATGTTTTATATTGAATATTGTTGCTACCTACTACTAAGTGTTGAAATTTCTTGGATAAAATTGATGTTTTAAAGTTTCCAGGCTATCTGGTACTGCGGGATCAGGGTTACGATTTTGTGTATGGCCTTTGTCTGTCTTTTAGATATTAATTGTCTTTGGTAATACCAAGGACGATCATTTATAATGAAATATCTATCAAAAGTATGGTTTAACACTGTAAAAATATATAAACTGAACGCTGGTTCCTTTCAAAGTGTGATTACCTTAAGCTGGTTGTGAAGCCGCTCGTTTCTCTCAGCCAGCGTGCGTCTCTCGTGCACGGGGTCCACCAGGTCGTCGGGCGCGTGGCTGAGGTCCCCCCCGCCCCCCGCGGACTCGGAGCCGGCGTCCGACCCCCCGTCCCCCTCGCCGCCCTCCGCGCCCCCGGACTCCGACACGTGGTGGTGCTGCGGGGTCGTCGCCGCCAGCAGCAGGGCTGCGGCCTCGTCCTGCGAACACACAAGTATTTATAAATGAATATTTAAAACTAAGAGCTCAGCTCTTGTCGGTGTAATGATGCAATTTCCTCCATATACTTCTTTCCAATGCGATCTTTTACTTCTTGATACGACATGAATATAAATAGTTTTTATAGAAAAGAAAAATCATTTATTCTGGTAGGACCTTAAGGATCACTTCAGTTTCGTCTTACATGCTAGGTGATTCTAATGCCTGTTCCAACGCGACTCCACCAGGGAATGAATCAGGCAAGAACCTGGTGATGCGGGCGTAGCTTTTTTTTAAAAGCGATCCCTTAACAATCTAAACAGTCAAGCTTCAGTGGGAAGCCAGTCAAACAAAGTAAGGCATGTCAAAGCAAGTAAAAGCACAGATTATATAATACACTAGTACAGATGCCTCATGTAGAACATTGAAAACAATCCTGAATTTGCGGGCAATTCGTCGGGCTATCACGTTTCTGAGTCAGCGCCATCTAGCGTTCATGTCATGTAATTTTATTTTATTTTGTAGAAATTGATCTAGGAAATAAAATAATAGGATATTTTATTTCGTTATATTGAAAAAAATATATTTAAAGCAGAAAATGTATGATTCTGGCATAATTTTGGTGTTTACATGAATTTCCAGAGACAATTATTTCGAAATCGCAACACGTAACGCTATCTATTATTATTTTTTGGAACTGCAAGCGTTGGTACCCCATGACCAGGGAAAGAATCAGGCAAGAACCTGGTGGTGCGGGCCTAACTTTTTTTTTAAAGCGTTCCCTTAACAATCTAAAGTTTAGACTGGCTTCCCACTGAAGCTTGACTGTTTAGATTCTAAACAGTCAAGCTTCAGTGGGAAGCCAGTCAAACAAAGTAAGGCATGTCAAAGCAAGTAACAGTAATAGATAGCTGACCTGTTTGCGCCTGGCCTCCTCCACCTCGTCCTGCAGCCGACGCGTCTCCTCGTCCTTGGTCTCCACCTCCTGCTGGATGCGCGACACCTCCTCCTGCTTCGTGCGGATCTCATCCTCCAACTTCTGCCGCTCAGCAGCTTCCATGTTCTGGAATATGAAATAAAATGAAATGAAATATGATCACGACTGTATCCCGGGAGCGGTAGACATTTCTTTCAGATCATTAGGCTACTTTTTTAGATCTTTTTTGAAGATGTCTAAGGGGGTAGTCAGAGGTATGTCCAAATACATACATATTTGGTACATGCCCACTTTTTGCACAAGTTAACTTTCCATACGTGGCAGGTTGCAAGCCCATCGACGCTATTAGAGAGCTAACTGGTTTCCTCACGATTTTCTGGAATATATTTTCAAATTTTTAGGTTTCGATAAGGCTTTTGATATAAATGTGACGTTTGGTCTTCGAAATTAAAGTCCCATTATTAACAAACTATAGGCGTACAGTGTCCCCACTTGGATGCTGTTTCTGCCATTGTATTGGCGTTACACAAGGTCCGCCTTTAGGTCCTACATAATTCAAAGTGATCTCTGCTCCTCTGGAGTTCCGCAAGGTCCACGTTTCGGTCCTATATGATTGATCTGTGCTCCTCTGGAGTTACGCAAGGTCCACGTTTAGGTCCTATATGAATGATCTGTGCTCCTCTGGATTTACACAAGGTCCACGTTTAGGTCCTATATGAATGATCTGTGCTCCTCTGGATTTACACAAGGTCCACGTTTGGGTCCTATATGATTGATCTCTGCTCCGTGTACCTTGGTCTCCTCCAGGCGCTGCATCATGGCCTGCAGTTCGTTCTGCCGTCGCTCGAGCTCCTCCTTGGCGGCCTGCAGCTGCTTGAGCTGTTCCTCCAGACGCCGGATCATGTCCTGGGCCTCAACCAGGTTCGCCTGCAATATTGCGTTCGTATTAGTATATCTTTAGGCAAGCTTTAGTTCTCGTTCGCGTGAAAACCTCTCCTAATCGGAGTGTTGTTTACTAATCTATCTATACTTATAATATTATAAAGAGGTAATGTTGGTTTGTTTGTTTGTATGTTTGGGATAATCTCCGAAACTACTCATCCGATTTCAAAAATTCTTTCACCAATTTGTAGCTTAGACTTTCCGAATGAACATAGGCTATATTTTATCAAGGTAGGTATCACGTGAGCGAAGCCACGGGCAAGTTAGCTAGTATTACATAAATATGTCGAAAATGGGCCGACATTATTACATTATGTATGCTAAAAAGACGGGGTCCATAACAACCGCGGAAGCGTTGTCAAGACGACACGACTTAGAAAATGGTAAGAGGTGGAAGGAGCCTTTTCCCCAGCTATGCGATGAGATAGGTTGATAAATGGTGTCGGTAATTGCAGCACTTGAGAAAAGCTGGACGGATATGGCAATATCTTTTGAATCTTAGAATCTTAGAGAAAGTAAGAAATAGAGCGCTGTATATTTCTTTCTCAGTCACACAAAAACAAAGAAGAATATATACAACATTCTTGTGAGTAAAAGAGACAAAACATTATATCTTTTGTCCCTCATCGCGTGCCGCTTTTTAGTATGGCCGGAAACTTGATGCTCCGAATTTTGTACTACGAAACTATGGATTCACTGCAATTTTTGTCCCTCTCAGCGGCACGCTCACTGATCTTCCAGGTACTATACTAGGTCCATGCTTATAATGTTCCACTGGTTGTTTCTTGTGACGGTCACCCGTATATTACCTGCGAGCGTTCCATCTCCTCTTGCATGTGCCGGAGCCTGTCCTCGTACTCCTGCTGCTTCTTCTCCGCGCGCTCGCGAGCCGCGATCTCTAGCTGGAGTTTCTCTCTGAAATATTCACATGAGTTAGTTACGATTTTTTGGAAAAATTGGGATAAATGTTACTGTTTGATAGGGGCAATGGAAGGAATTTTTGTTTGAGCTCAAAGCTGTAATGGTGGAATAAACTCGACTAGTTATTACTCCTTCAATTGCATCCCTAAGAAATATGGTGTGAAGAAATGTTTTTAAAGCAAACTCACACTATTCATAAAATCCAATTATTAATGTGAAATGTGTGTGTAAGTGTATTTGTTACTCTTTTACGCTCAAACGCTGGACGGATTTGAATAAAATTTCGTACCAGAATTGCCATATAGGCAATTCTGTTACGAAATTTTATTCAACCTGGATCAAAAAATAGGCTACTTTTGATCCCAGTATTCTCACGGGAACGGGAACTGTTCACCGCGGGTAACACCGCGGGGCGCAGCTAGTAGATGTTAAACTTTGACAAGCAAATATTAATGTTAACTAGTATGTATATTTGACTATTTGTATGACAAATGTTTGTATGATCTGCAAATATTTGTCTAGTCTGGGTGTTTTCTATGTATCTTAAAAAAATGAAGTATTTAAATCCTACTAATCCTACTAATCCTACTAATATTATAAAGGTGAAAGTTTGTGTGTGTGTAAGTATGTAAGTGTGTTTGTTACTCTTTCACGCTAAAACTACCGAACGGATTTGGCTGAAACTTGGAATATACATAGTTTATGACCGGGAATAACAAATAGGCTATTTTTGATTCCGGTATTCCCACGGGAACGGAAACTACCGCGGGTAACACCGCGAGGCGCAGCTAGTGTAGTAATAAATCTGGTTACCATAACACATTTAACACACGCTGTGTGGAATGTCCAAGGATATTTATTTGTATAACGTACCTCTGAGCCTGCTTAGCCAGCTTCTCCTCCCTGGCCTGGGCCTTCATCTGCTGCACGTCGATAGTGTCCGGCTTGCGCCTGCGCATATACAGCTCGTGGTTGCCCATGCACAGCGCGAGGATGCGCTTGTTGACGCGCACGCGCGGCGCGAAGAACACGAAGTCGGGCGCCTTCTTGTCGATCGGCTTGATTATGAACTTGCGGTCGTTGAACGAGATGTTGCGGATTTCCGACCAGGGGAAACCGATTTTGGGGGTCAGTCTGGAAAGGTATGCTTGTAAGTAAGTTCGTATGAGCAAGTGGCCAGCTCTGGTGACGGAGTTTTTAGGCCGCCTTAAGGCCTCCGTCCGACACAAAAGGAAGAGAGGCAGACAAAGTCGGAGATGGGAAGACGACCTAATAAGAATAGCAGGCGCAACATGGAGAAGAAAGACACAAGATCGCACTCTATGGCAAGTCTTAGGGGAGGCCTATGCTGAGTAGCAAGACAATCTTCGCGAAACGGGTGTCAATATTAGAAATTTAACTTAGTATGTAAAAATAAATGTGTTTTGTAAGATTGTTGAATAAAGGCTCTATTATTATTATTATAAGGCCTCCGTCATGGTTTAACGACTTTAAAAGCCGGGACCGACAATTTAACGTGCCCTCCGAAGCACGGAAGCGCTCAGATGTTAATGCCACTTGCGGTCACCCAATTCAATTCAATATACATGTACATAGATAAGTCATACAGCATTTATCTTATATGATTATGTACTTCAATTTCTATTATATATAACTTGAGCTAGTACCTTCTATTTTATTACAAAATAAGTTTTTATCAGCCATCGCTTCGTCAATTGTATAGTACCCATCCAAGTTGTGACCGCTCTGAACGTTGCTTAACTTCGACGATCTATCAAGAACGTCTTAGCAAGCTTCGCCACGAGCGCTACAAGGTATGTTTGTGATAACTATGCAGGGCCGTCTTAAACCATGGTGTAGGGAGCGTTGGAACAGGCAGTAGAATCCCCTAGTTTTAAGAACGTGACATGTCAAAGTGGTCTATAAACGATCGTACTGAATAAATACATTTTGAATTGTTTTGCTGGGGCCCTTGGGCACACCAGAGTTTAGGGCCCTTTTGAAAAAAATACGAAGTAGAAATGAAATGTAATAGATTTTTCATATAAAGTTGTAAATTTTTTTTAACAAAAGTATATGTCTTTTGCGTTGTGTGCCCGACAAAAATGTGTGTGAGAACATGTACGTCTATCGGGGACCCCTGAGGATTGGGGCCTTGGGCATGGGCCCCGTGTGCCCTTATGGTAAAGACGACATTGACTATGACGATAAAAAGTGTGATATGTAATTTTTGAATGACGTCAACAGATTGGTATTCAAGTTTGAATCGAATGACTAACCGCCACATGGAATTTCAATTGATTTACAACTACTCATATATACTTGCAACTGATGATGTTTGTAAAGGATATGCTTAAATTGACGTTTCAGGTCTTGTCTCCCTCCATGGTGACATAAATCTCACAGAAAGATTAGAGGATATTACAACATTAATTCAATAATTTCAGAATATCTTCTAGGTAATAGATAGCAGATATTCTGAAATTGTCAATATCTGAAGATGGACTTTGATCAATTAACTATAAAAATTGACATTAATTAAATGAACAAGCAAAGAAGAAGAGATATAGATTCTTCTCATAGATATTCAGGCGATAATACAAACAGAGAGAGAGAGAGAGAGATATAGAAAGAGAGAAACTAACTTGTCATCCTTCTCATAGATGTTAAGTCCGAGAGCGTCGACTCCGAGCCAGAGCTCCGTGTTCTTCTTGTTGCGGATCTCGAAGTAGTTGACGCCGTACATCTCCAGGTCCTGCGCTATCTTGAGGTACTCCATCATGGCGTCCTCGCGCAGCATGCCGCGGTGCTCCTGCCACCAGTTCGTTATGCTCTGCTCCCACTCCTCGCGGGACATCTGTATGGGATTGTGACTTTTATAGCTGATGGAAGACTTGCGAAAATGGCTTGCATTCATGAGTGTCTTAAGGTCTTTTGAAAATGACCGTGGTGACTTTAATTTTCGCAGAGGTGACCACATTAGTCAACAACCTTTAGTCAAAGTCGAACCCAGTTTAATGAGGACTTTTCTTGTCGACCGACAAAAAATAACAAACTTAAAAAAAAATTAACTATGGTGAAATTAAAAACTGTTTACAAAATGAACCAGACAAACGTATACATTATATTATAGGATGTATGATGGACTGATAACAAATGATGTGTTCCGAATGCCGATACGTGGCAATAGTGTGCCCTAGTGCAGACTAGGCTTGAGGCTGAGTGGTGAGACATTACCTTGTGCTTTGGTGACCGAGGTGTCTTTGAATCAAACTTAAACCACCCCAAGTTACAACCTCCGGGCGACTTTGTGATCAGTCACGCCCATTTTGAGATCCACTAAGATAAAGGATGTGCAATGATGAGAATGAGACATTACCTTGTGTTATGCCTAATGAGCTACTATAAGATGAACGGTGGTAACACTATAAATGATAAATCTTACTAAAAGTTAACGGCTCCGGCAGGATTCGAACCTGTGTAGATACAAGCGATCACCCTTAAGCCGGGCTGCCTTACCACTCGGCCACGAAACCTTATAACGCCGAAGACGAAACTATCAGTAAGATATTTTCGGGTAAAACACCGATGAGCGCCATCTAAAGTATTCTAGAGGAATTAGAAAACACTAGCTTGTGCTGAAGAGGAAAAATGATTGGCCATCTTATACGACATGCATGACAGCTTTATAAGGAACATCATAGAAGGAAAAGTAGAAGGAAAGCGAGGAAGGGGAAGACCGAAAATTAATTACATAAGTCAGATAACAGAGAAGGTTGCTGTCATGTCGTATCAAGAAGTAAAAGAGATTGCACTGGAAATAAGTACCTATATGAAATTGCATCATTACACCGACAAGAGCTGAGCTCTTAAGTTTTATATTACCTTGTGCTGGTCGGTGACCCTCTGCGGCAGCAGGCGGTCGTTGGTGAGGAAGCCCGGCGCATGCGCGGCGGGGTTGTGGTCTCCGTGCCGCGCTTGCACCGCGTACGAGGCTAGGAGTACCGACGTCTCCGGCGGACAGTAGATCTCGTCGGAGAGGATCGCGTTCTTCACCTGATTAGAAGAGTGTTGGTCGTGTATTCTATGGTAGGATTACTGGTACATGTTGGAACGTCAAATATATTCTGATGTAACATCGAGGTGCGCACGCTACGTAGTGCGCAGAGTTTTTTTTTTTTGCGTACATGCGACATTGAACATTAAAACAAACGACATAACATCTACATTGAAATGTCAAATGTCATTGTAGAACATTGAATTTGCACGCACATTTTTTGAGTGTTGTCAGCTATTAGATTGTGACTCTTTAATACTACATCGATGGGATGTAATCACATTTTTCACTAAATAGGGTTACTTTTATACAAAGCGCTGGCTCTCTTTACAAGCAACTTTTTTGCAATGCTCGCGTTTTTCACCTATGCAGAACTACTGATGTGTTTTGTTACAGAAATTGTGGTGCTTTTGTAACAGAATTGCTAGGATAGTGTTTGTCACCACAGATAGGCGAGTACAAATATGAACTGTTCTTTCAGTGTCTTCTTTGTCACTAATACAAACTGTGTGTGTACCATCCAATTTGTAATCGCTCAGGGGGTCTATCACGAGTTAACCATAGTATTGGATACTGTCCTCGTTAGCGAGTCAAGTATCACAAATGTATGAAAATCCAGTGCAGCGCCTCCCCCGGTAACTTGCATGAACTAAAAATTCCATACATTTGGAATACTTGACACGTGAGCGAGAATAGTTAACTATACCAGTCGAAAACTGATGATAGGCCCCCAGAGCATCACGTTCACCTTTGCGATGTCCCTTAAAGTCAATCAAAGTCCTAGTACCAATTGACCAGCTTGACTCCACGTATGGGGGGGGAGGGACACATACTCTTTCTCATTGTCCCCTGAAATATAATAACAGCTATTAACTATATCATACGTACTTGCAAGTAGAAGAGCTTGAGTGTGATCTCCTGGATGAGCTCGTCGGCCACATCCTCGGGGTAGAATTTGGCGCGGAATTTAAACTGCAACGGGTTCTCCTTCTTCACGTCTTGTTGCATCACCTGCAGACAACAGTTTTTGATTAGTACATTTATCGTCTCTCTCTTGCCTCAAAGGTTTGCTGGAAGAAAACTCTTTTTAGGGTTAAGCTCGCCTTTGTACATGTCCTTTCTCTGTGTATTATTTTATATTATGTGTTTTGTGTACAATAAAGAATAAAGAATACATTTCAACAGCTAATTTTAAAGGGTTTTGTTGTTTATCTTTACCTTTTGTTCCCATTTCGATTGTCCTGTTCGCTCAAACAGACACAGAACTCTAGCAAAGGTAAGTCTAGTACAGTAAGGTGTTTCGATTTCTCGAAATCTGTTTATCAATATTCGTTATTGTGCGCATACAGATAGTTTCAACGTGCATTAGATAGCTTAAAAGTCGTCAGCGTGTTACAAGAACAGGGCTTAAACGTGATGTATCCTAACACGAATATAAAACAATATAAATTCAAACAGGTGCCATAAACGTGATCCACTATCGCTTCGGAGACGCATGAAAACGTTAATTTTATCAGTAATTAAAATAAGATAGCTAATGTGTTTTTAGAATAATTGACATGGGATTAGTTCTACTTCAACTAATCCGTTATAGGAAGGTTCAATAATCGTGCAAGGATATTATATTTGAAACTACCACTTAAATCAGGCATCACTGGATCCTATTTCTAAATAAATCATGCAAAATCAGGCGAATCTTATAACTTTTAAGTGCTTAATTAAATGTTAAAAGATTCATACTCTTGATTTTAGACAGCTATATCAGAAACACTTAGATCTCTAAAGATGAATCACGGGTTCAAAAGTACCCGTATCATATCACTCGTCCAATTGCATGCAACCAACCGCAGACAATAACGCGGCGCGCTTTGAGCGACTGCGTTCAATCAGACTCTTTGAATTCAATCTGATTGAATCAGGGTTCATTCATCGGTAGGTTTTATAGGCCCGACTTAGATTGGTACTTGATAATTTCATTTAGTGTTTAGCATGCCATACATCAAGACTAAAGTGGAGATTTACAACATTCCAACACATTATAGGAGCGTTCATATTAGAATGTCTGGTTGCAGGGATATATTTCACACAAACAGACAGGTCACAACTAACATAGCTAATTTCAAACAAACAAAAATATTTTTGTCGGTGTAGGAGACTTCATACAAGTGGTATACACACAAGCGAGGGTTAGTATCTTACCCATCTGGAGAACGGCAGAGACCCTGACTTCGCAGCGTGCCCACCGGGTCCAGGGATAGCGTTAAAAAGGCAACAATTAATTACAAGTCATTGTCAGCCTCCGGCTAATTGTATGAGCGAGCTTAGTCAACGTAGGTAATCTTGCCATGTGTTTATTAGAAGACATCACGCGATAATATGTCCCGAGACGTGTCTTCGGATGTCATCGATAATCTTACGAGTACGATTGAGTAAAATAACCTATGCTAATAGTATTTAATATAAAGTTTGTCTTTATGTAGTAGCCTTTTACGCTTATTTTAGCTTATATGTTAGGTATGACTCAACAAAGTCACTAATTAGCTAACAAGCTACTTGATAATTAATAGTACAAAGAGGAATAATTTCGTTTTTGTATTTTTTATGCAACGTTAATTGTTTATTTTTTTCATATGCTATCGGACTAAATCAATTTAAATAAGTTAAAGGTAAAACTATCGTTTGCATTAAAACAAATTGGTATTTATAAATACTCAAAACAAGGTAAGGAGAACACACTTAACTAATTAAAATAGCAATATTTCTCAATAACTACCACAGTTACAAATTCATTCAAGAGCGTACAACAATTTATAAAACGGGCAAATCCAACCAGTTGATTAGCATTACAAGATATAGAAACCAGATAAATGTCAGCGAATCGTGTCAACGGCCGACGCAGCACAATACCTTGAGTGTAACCTTCGAGCCTACAACTTACACACACCTATATATTGTAGACTGTTTTTATCAGTGGCTTCAATAACTCTTAATTAAATTTATGTTGCTAAATGTATTCCGATGTACCTATTAACATCAATTGCAAGGTTCCAAAAGTCACAAGTAAGTCAGCTCAACTGATCCCGATTACCAAGAAGCCAGTAGGAAGCGTGCCTAAGACGGTGGCAGCATTACCTTGTTGGATGGCAATGCTGATCCGTTGAGCTAAATATGTGCTAGCTCAAGCACGGTCATGATTCTTTCTTGTTTTAAACCTTTTCTCTGTAGATCAATAAAGACACTTTGATTTTTGTTAGAAACATGTAAGTAACAAAATATTCACACGTTTAAATAGAGACATAATCTCGATATGTGACTTTTCTTTTTAAAAACATGAAACAATTAGAAAAAAAAATACAAGTCAATTTTGAATTAGCTACATGACTACAAAGAGCGTTATTTACTAGGAAACTGAGTAACGTAGACTTTGGACTAAGATAATATTGTGTCTATAATATTAGATATTTGATAACAGCGGAACTAAAAATTAAATCGATTAGTTTCATGGTAAGCTGATTAAGCTAAATAAAAATCTTTTACTAATAGTTTCTTAATTGCTATGACGGGCTATAACGGGTCTTTTGATAGAAGAATACAGTGAATAGTATATATTTTGACCACTTTATGAGACTTCTAAACAAAAATTTATTATTGATCTTGTAATGCCCGTGGATCGGCTATAAGGAAAAATACCAATAAACTATTACCTTTAGAAGAAATAATTAATAAATATCTCTAAAAGATAAATTTATAAAAATATGCAAATAATTCGCATTATCTTAGTCTGCGAATAAATCAAATACAAATATCAATCACTAGCTGCGCCCCGCGGTGAATAGTTCCCGTTTCCGTGGGAATACCGGGATCCAAGTAGCCTATTTTTTAATCCAGTGTATAAGCCATTCTGGTACCAAATTTCATTCAAATCCGTCCAGCCGTTTGAGCGTGAAAGAGTAACAAACACACTTCCACAACTTTCACCTTTATAATATTAGTAGGATAGGATAATTTTAATTGAAGTTACTAAATTAAAAACAAACAGGATTGTGGTGGACTTGGTACCTTAAGAAAGAAGAAAGAAAGAAAAAATAATGTATTCTTGTAGGACCTCAAGGATCACTAAGTTTCGTTTAACATGCTAGGTGATTCTAATGCCTTAAAGGTCAAGTAACGCCTTATCACGATGACGATAGTTTTCTTTACTTTCAGCGGTTTAATGTCAAGCCTACTTTGCATGACGATACCAAAGACTAGCACATTCCGAAAGATGAAAGTAGCCGGCACTTACAAACGCGAAGTATCACAACATCGTAATTGTAACTACTAATAGACAGATTTCAACAGAAAGTTTCACCTGCAGCTTTTGAATAAGCAAAAAGATTTGCTAGTGTACAAGTTACTTTAAAATTGTCTAGCTGTACTCCTCAGTGTGGTGATTAAAACTTCTCAGCAAGATATTAAGATTATTAAGTTAATGTTTTTTCGGTAAATAAAACATCAAAAATCTTCGAATCGAATGCATTCCGAGAAGTCGAATCGCCCCACTAAACAATATACGAATCTAACATACTAGCTCTACTTCGAACCTGGTAAGTCCATACTTTGAAATTTTCTGAAGACCAGGCCTTACCAGGTCATCGGCTCTGTCATAAGCAGCTTCTTCGTCACCCTCGTCATCTTCAGGAGACAAGAGTTTCTTGACAGGTCGTGACAGATGTACCAACACTCGAGATGTCCTCTCGACGATGGAGTCGGGCTTTGAATCATAGTTTGCTAAGGTCAATTTATGTAATAGGTACGTTGACTTTAAGGACCTTAGACCCGTGCTTAATAGGGTTTAAGATGGGAGGTATGATGGGACGTTGAACCTTTACGCTTGCTGTAAGGCTTATTGAATTAAATAATTTAAGACCATCTGTCACGAGTTATGATGACGCTTGCAGCTTGTTTTGTACGTGTGAATGTGAGTGAACGTCTTGTGGTATGGCTCAAGTGGCACAAGTCAGGTGTCACAGTGGCAGGTTGTAAGCAGACCCGGGCCGCTAAAATGAGCAAAGAATCGCGTAGCTCTTAGCTGTGAGCTAGCGGCGTCTTAGGGTCCTCGATCGTTGAGCAATGCAGTCGTGGGAGCGGCGAAAGTACGGTCGTTGAACCGCGCGTGATGCCTGCAAAATCAGCTGTTCTTGTGCGCGAATGCCGCAGCCAAGCCCTATTGGTGCCAGTGCTGTCAATCAATCTACCTACACGACACCTTTCCCATAAAGTTTTTCCTCAATGTAAATTAAAATCGCCGGTTAATTTGGGTCGTTCTTGTTTGTATGATTTGAATCTGCTTCCCAGACACGCAAAATTACGCTTACCTTATTTGGGACGAGGTCTCTTGATTTAATTTTATAATTAATGTTAAAAAAGTAATTATGAATCGATTAATTAAATAGGTCGCATTGCTTGACTGCGATTTTAATATAAAGATATGAACAAAGTAATTTGTTTACAAAATAACTTTTTTTTTAAATAATTCTAGCCAAATAGAAACAGAACTGCTGAAGCAACAAGTTCTACACGCATACGTGAATTATGAATCTGAGTGAAAGATTCCAAGAACAATATTGTTTTATTTACTATTGAGAGATGTCTTTGCAGTAAATTAAGTTTCTAGTAATTATTATGTATATTGTACTACCACGTACACAATCTTCAAGCGACTGAGAGAGATGACCACATATCGCCGCGCCGCTCCAACGTAACCCAGATCGCGGACGACGCCATGGCATGGCGTGGCACCTTGCTCGACCCTTCTCTTAAAAGTTTGGCATAATTACGTTTTAATAAAGCGAAAACGTCAATGCAGTTCGAACACGTGGATTTTCCTTATGCAGGTAGATTTAAGTGACTAGTTTCATCCAAAAGCTTGCATAACTGACTATGTTGAAATACATTTTCCTCTGAACTTGTTGAGAAATACTTAGAGTTATTATGACAACTTTCAGAGAAGTCATGTCCGTTAACTAAACGAAGGAGAAATTTTGAGGAGTGGCCGCCCTAAACTTGTTAGTAATAGTATGGCACGAAAAGCTTGAGAACCCGTTTCAAGTACGTCTAAACACGAGACGGAGAGACCTGTACTGGTTTCGCATGCGGAGGACATCTGAGCCACATTTTGTTATGCATTAAGGAGAGGAGCAAGGTCGCACGATGGCGGTCGGCTGTTTGTCCGTCACGGCACTTTCACCAGTCTACGAACGCCGCCGCTTCTAACCCGGTGTTCTCTGCGGCCGGCGGCGATGCCGTTGTCCGAACGCCTCTCAATGAACGTTGATACTGGCCTAATTGTGCAGCGTGCAATTTTGCTAGCTAGTATTTTATCACACGATACATCAATGCGTAACAAGTAATGACAGGCGGTTTTGCAGTAGAACTAATAGGCGCGTACAGCACTTCGAATTTGTGTCAGAGATTCCAAGACAACAGAGCGGTCGTCATCAAAGCGAGAGTTATCGCAACCTGCATGAGCACGTAAATTATACAATTTACAATTTGAATTACGAACAAATATTTTATGATCAGGAATACCTAGTTAAGCATTACAATATTTTGAGTTAACGTCATCAAATCACAGATCGTGATTAGCGAGTCAGAACTAAACGTGACGTCGACTTAGTATTTATATGAATCATCTTACTTTCCACTAATCTTCCACTAGTTTTCTTAAATTATGATGATATCTTTAAATAAAGTTCTTATTCTGATTTCCAGCGTTTGATGAATAAACTACGGTCACCGAGGATATGAAATGGAGCCATTAGTGAACATGCCACGATTCTATGTTAGAAGCTGTCAGACGGTGACAGCGCCGTTATATCAACAAATGGAGCTGAATTAATTAGTCTCCAATTAGTAACCAGTGAGTTAGTCACGTACGAACAATTTCGAAGTCGGTTAGCAGGCAGTTTTGATAGCGACAATATTGTGTCTGCTACGTCTGCTACTACTTGATAAAACACGTTGGTTAGTTGCATTGAGACTTAGCAATTCTTGAATTTATCCGTATTTAAAAGTTCTTAAGTCCATAAGAAGTCAGGCCACGACACGCAATCAAAATCATGACATCGCGTGCGTTGGAACCCTCTCTCACGTGCCTGCTGTTTCTCAACCCGTCTCTCGTACGACTTTATTGTCCAAATGCGACCCTTATGTTGACACATACTAATTGTTAGTATGTGTCAACAGACTATGTTTAACATTCCTGGCAATGCTAACCTCAATGAAATGGCGATACGATATGTCGTAAACGTACCCCCATCCGCGGCATACCATGGCGCATTCGAGTCTGCCCGCACGCTCTCTTCTCCCCGCATCGCGCGGAATGTTGTTTTTTTGTCCCCTATCATCGTGATTATTGCGACGCGTAAGAAACATGGCCCCGATACTTCATTAGGTCATTATATTTGCCGTTTACTGTGATAGTTTCGATATTCGTAAGTACATAATTTTTGACGGTGACTTCTTTTACCGTTTTAAACGAATATGTCAGCTATAAAGCTAAAATTAAAACTGTGAGCATCGTAAAGCAATCTGTAAGTAATCCCTAAGATATTACGTCACCGCATTATCTCGGCGGAAGATAACGTATTTGGTAGTTAATTTATCGTTTAATGATATAGCTGCTTACGACCTTGAGAATGTAACGTGAGCCACATAAGCAAAAGTAAGTAAACGCGAATATCATATGTAGTACCTAGTAGGTATTTTACAAAGATGAGATTTTTCTTAAAATCAGATAGGCTATCTTTCGTCAATGAGAAGGTCATAAGTAAGTAATGAAGTGTATCGTGCATTTTAGATCAGTCTGCTTTTTAGAAGTTGCAAAATTTAAAATTATATCGACTTAAATTTCGGAGATTATAATTTGCACGTTAAAGTCAGAACCAGAACAATTCAAAACTAAGATTGGATAGTGAGCTGATAAAGGCGTCTCTAATAATTCTAAGGATGGAAAATTCTGGAACAATCCAGCAGATTCCACCGATGTTCAGTAGCACATACGAAGCGCAGGCACCGAAGCGAGACCTCACGGCCGCATGACCCCGTTCCCACGCCATCATCACCTGTGCCATCGCGACCTGCAGGCCAAACAATACCCGTGTCCTTGAGCTTTCAATAGCTATGATGACACTCAAACTCAGTTTCATAATCTGTATAATCTATTTTATCGACGTTTAGATAATAGATAAACAAAGCGAATTAAGCCTAGAAAAAAAAAACAATTCCCAAGGTAGACAGAAATTATTTAAGATCTTATAAGCACGTTTGGTTTGGTACATGCCTACATTTTAAAGAAGTTAACATTCTATACGTGACAGGTTGATAGGAAGATAGATAATCTTATGCAATGTGTTGAACTCAGCAAAGGAATATAAATCAACGTACGTGTTGTAAGAATTTGCATCTAAATCGAAATAAAAACAATAGATTAAGTAGTAATACATTAGACACGTATACATAGTAACTAACAATGCACAGTTTATTTTAATTATGCATTATCTAGGTAAATTAGCAACAGAAACGTTACTTGTCTTATGAGGGGAAAGTCAGAAAACGGTATTGCTTCTAGTTTAAAATAGAATAATGGCATCACGGTTCTCAAGAACCAAAAACATCTATAAAAACTCATAAGCTGATTGTTACTGAAGGTTGCAATAACGATGTACCGTTGTCACCTTTTTGGTCTGAGATTGAGACAGCAACAAGAATAATTGTCGTCTTTATTATAGGTATCGAATGAACTCATGTTTAATGTAATTCATCGGTAGGGGGTATTTTTTGTAGCGTGATCTCACGCACATGTGGGATTGGAAGACTTTTGATAAAATAAACAATATCATAGAAGAGCCTTAACTTGATGATTCAGAAATATATAAAGTAAGCATAAGCCAATAGAGGATATAATAAAACGTGACGAAAATGACTCAGTTGTGAGATTTTTCCTTTTGAGCACATATAATCAGAATGAGATTACAAGGTAAGTTATGTTATAAAAATCTTATTGTCCAGCTAAAAAAACATAGAAAATAAGATACCAAAACTAGTAAAATACGACAGGTAGATCGAATGCTTATAATTTATTAAACTTTTTAATGGTTAACTGAAAATAGTTCTAATTAGTTCGAAAGATCGGATTTCGTTTACAATTATTGAAAACATAGAATTAATGACTAAAATACAGATAACAAGAGTTCTAGTATTGCAAAATCTTAAATCGAAAACCACTCCTCAGCATTCCTTATCCTTATTTGAGGGAAGGAATGCGACTGTCTAAACCAATCAAAGACAGCAAAACTAAAGTTATTCCAATCCCGTCGCCCGGCGATTGCTAAACACGAAAGTATTAAGCAGTCAAAAGCGTTCGACCGTGGCATTTTACCTACGCCTAGAACCGGAATCTTAGATATGAATGACTACGGCAAACACGAGAGACGATGATGATATAACTCACGAAGCCACCTGTCAGCGTAACATCTTGAATCAGATATATATTCTAAACGCCTTGAAACTAAACCATTCGCCAATAATAGATGTTTAAACATCAGAAATAAGTTGATATCGATAAATGCTAATAAAAAATGAATAGGAGAGATCAATACGACCAATATGTCAATAGCCGACACTTGTACAAGCAAACGCTTGAGAAATCTTGGAAAGCAAGGTAAAGAACTGACTTTTATATCAGGTTTCGTCAATAAAACTAATTTTCAACTATAATTATGACCTTTTTTTCACTAAAAAGAATGGAAACTTATCTGAACAATAAAGTCTATTTGCTTCCTTTCCAGGTAAAGATTATGCTATGACTAAAAGTAGAGGAATTCAAAGTAATTAAAATCTGGTATAGGTGCATGTTTATCAAAGACGTCATTGAGACGGTTAGTCACCAGATGAATCAATATTATAAAGACGCCTACACACAGATTACTGTGGGGTCGATAACTCAGAACAAGATAAAATACGACTGTATAACTAAACCAGAGATAAAAAATGTGATACAATAATAATTGAAGTTGATACATTAATGTATTACTTCTTCTTGATTACTGCCTATGTTTCTATAGACAGACTTGCGTTATTTGGAATGGAAATACGCTTCGAGAAGAACATAATAAAGGCTAAAGAGAACCAACAGGTACTTAGGATACCTAATATCAAGGAAATAATAATATAACGTCTGCAATAAATTGACCAGCAGCAGGAAGTTGGCACGGAAAATAGGTAGTCTTCAAGTTTAAGGCTGAACTCATGTGTAGCTATGAATTATAAGTAATCGCGCAAATGGCTGCGTAACCACAAGGCAGGAAAAATGAACCAAAACAAGGCCTTTACCTTCTTTTAAGTATTACACGTAGTGAAGTGACTTCATCAGATGATGAGGTAAAGTAATAAAACAGCTCATCAATAAATAACATAGACCTATTGGCACATCTAGAACATATTAAGATGCTGATGAAAGTTACCAATATGTATCATTAATCTTCTGCTAGAAATTAATAATTCATCGATTAAAGACACATCCTCCAGACGTTCAGAACTAAACGAATAACTCATCAATTAGTGATTGGAGATTTTGACAAAAGTTGAAAAGCAAACGATAACTCATATTTGAAAGACAATTTCAATAAAACGTAAAGGATATTTAAATTATAAACTGTCGTTGGCAGGAAAGCAAAGAGCCGAACAATTATCACGCTCTCGAGGTCACGCAGCACGTAGTAACTGGTAAGCAAGGCATGAATTACGTAAGTGACACACCATACTCACACAGCCATGTAGTCGTAGTAGGTATGGCTGTTACATCGGAAACCTTTAAATAGCAACGCTGTCATACATGCCATGAATATAATGAGCCTCGTGGTCTAGATTAAAAATTGCCCGTATTAACCATATTTCCAATGAATGTAGTTATTGCACGTAATAACGCCCACAGCTTCAGTTCAGCGAAGGTAATTAGACGGCTTACGATAAAACCTTTTCAAATCCGATAAGAAAATACGAACGAAGGCCAAAGATGCTACAACGTCTAACACCATCAAAAATTTCAAACATAAATTTGTATAACTAGTTTAGAACTTGTATCTGGAATCTTGTACACGTTTATTTGAGCTGTAAATAATTTAGGAACTACAGCATGTGGGAAGAATAAATCATATCAAATTTATAGTTCTTTCAAACTGAGTTATTTTTCAAAATTATTGCAATAACACAATTTTCCCAAACCAGTCCAAGTCAGCACATAACGTTGACTCTCAAGTCTCAGTAATACCTTAGATTCAAGAAATATTCTAAACAATCTACAAGAGCTAGATACGTCATAGTTAGTTGAAGCAAGATAACTAGACTATAAATAGACGATGATGATATTAACAATTAAAATATGACCGTTAACGGCCGGGGAGCGATAGCGGCGCAGATGGGATCTCGGAGCTTCCCAGCCCGACCTTCTGTGAGTCACCGCGGCACAATCTGGTGCCTGTGCCGATAACAGACAGATTGTACTTAGATGGAAGCTCTTTATTTTTATTTTATTTTTAAGGATTCCCAACATAGGGTTACACTTTACATGCATCAATTTATAGCCAAATATTAGATATAAAAAAACTAGTGCTCCCATAATTATAGGGTATCACAACATGCGTAAAAAAAAACCATCTTAATTCTAAGTAGATAATTAGGTTATTCTTATTCTCTTTTTCATTAACATGGTATCAAATGAACGATAACGACGCCAATTTCTCAATTTGTAATAGAAATGACTGAAGCTCTTAAATAATCAATTGTCTCATTTTTAGCGATCAAAATTTGATGTAAAAATACGTAGTCTTGCTATCATGGTGCTTTTTCATTAGAACGAACATGATCAGATGTTATAAATGAATGATAAATACATCTAACACTTTAATTCACACTTAATCGTGTAGTGTAGATTATAATTTTATCATTATATAAATATATAGTACGGTATCGTCTCTGTGAGTTACTTTAATAGCTCATTTGTCAATAATATTAGTAACCACTGGAGATCAAGGTAAGAGTCAAGAATAACAAGTGTAATGCAAGGTAATGATCTCGACCCTTGGTAACTAAGGACGAATCAGCAAGATATTAAATACAAGGTACTGGCATTATTACATGTTTCGTGCATTCTAAGTACGACACGCTTCGAGGTCGACTGCAAGAAGAATTATGTGGACGGAAAAAAAACATTAGAAATATTTAACTCAAGGGGAGATAAATAATAATGAAAAAGAACTGAGAACAACACTGTGGCCGTTGTTGAATTAGCCACGTGTCGAAAGTAAACAAATTCATTGAGCCTGGAGTGTTTGATAAACTGTTCTCAGTAACCGCTGACTAGCAGCTAATGTTGATAAATACCCTGTTACTAGCCGATCACACCTTTCGCTTCGAAAAGTGCGTGTAAACGAGCTAATTTCTAAAGTACGTGTTAAAAGAGTCGATTATTTCATAGGATGACCGAAACAACACTTGGACAGTTACCAGAAAATGTACGATTCTTCAGTATATTTGGAGCTGTGAACAAGACACTTTCGTTTGTTTTACTCTCAAACTGCAACTTCGTAAACATTATCAATGGCATCAGTAACATCAAAGAAGCGAGCGAATGTTTAAAATTCTAGCGTTGTCGTAAAGTTTACATTGGAAACTGTATCAACACACTCAATGCTAGTGTCAGTTACATATTAATGACTACTTGGAAATGTGTTTATGGCGAAAGTCACAATTGACGCAAGGATGTCTGCGGATCGTGAATTCGTGATACTTTTTTCAATCGACCTTTAGTGTTATTTATTAATTATCATATTTCGTACATCGTGGACCACAGCTGGGCAAAGACCTCTCCTTTATCTCTCCAACTATTACAGTTTTGGGCTACTTGGACAAACGAGATTGGCGCCATCTCTTCATCTTTCTTATTTAACTTTCTTATAATTTATGATATCGTTTTGTTCATTAAAGTATTTAAATTAATTTAAAGTTAAGTATAGGATAATTTAATAACTTTCCCAATAGCAAGTCTGATATAAAACAAAATGCAAATTTCGACCTTAGCGATCGCCTATTATATTGCATTGCAACCATATTGCAACACATGAATAGCACCCACACCTACATGCAATAACCCATACTTGATGAGGTGACTCAGAGGACAGGACGTATGTAAGCAAACTTTACGCTCAAAAACGTTAACTTCAAAGTATTTATCTATTTAATGAGGATTATAATATGTACGTTTATATATGCACTTCAACCTTGATTATTTGTTCCTTTAGAAACGACTATTCGATAGATATCAATAAAATTCGATGTTGATTACGTTTGTAAAGTGTAAGATTGACTTGGCAAGCCCTGACGTATACATGATTGTATTTACAATAAGTTATTGCATGCAATCATAAAATCCAGTATTTAATAATAATTTAATTTTGACAATGTATTAAAGATAATTAACTAGTGGCATTTGCACACTTACATTATGTGTATAGAGGGAATACTATTGTAAATAATTGTTGTGAAAATATACTGAGAAGTATACGAATATAACTATTTCTGCAGCCGTGGCATATTTAATAGTGATTGATTATGCTAATAACCTTACTTTATCTACGATAAGTTTCTATGTCTGCTAATTTTTAATTAGTTAGTACCTGCTATAGTTAATTAGATATATACTTACAGAATTAATGTGAACTATCTTATCTTCTTTGTAAATTGATAATGAACACTCATGAAACGAATGTGGACTGAACAATTTTACGATGGAATCTCAGGAATTTGTTATGAAAATACTTTGTAGTATTAGTCCTTGTTATAAACAAGCAATTGAAGTGCAGCTTCAAGGATTTGTAAGAACTCAACATAGATTCGGTCATCAGAAAGGTATATACGAAGATTCAACGAATAATATCTTCAAACAGGGCCATTCGCATTCGCCGCCATCACGTCTCAGAAGAAAGTCATCGACGACCTTTGAATACTCAAGTATAGAACCAGTATGTCAAAGCTGGTGTCCTCACTGATAATGATAAATGATTTCGGTAATCATATTCAGTGCAACGTGGTTGACATTGCTTTCCAGGTCAATGTCGCATGAAAAGATTGTAAGCGAGGAAAACCATTTCACACGAGTTGTTTATTAACGGCCGGTTTCAATATTAAACTTACGAATGATTTTAGATTGATCGCCATAGCAACTTTGTTTAGACAACAAAAAATGTAGGACACTTTTTGACAGATAAGAATATTACTATGGCGACAGATCCATGGTTATAAGTTGAATATTGCAACCCGGCATTAAAGGGTAACGGACGGAACTGCGCATTCGCTAAATGGAAATTGAATACTTGTAGGAATCTATTTATGTAACCTTTCAAGAAAAATATGTTACTAGCACAGATGTGGATTTATGATATCGAAATAACGCGTCACGAACATTTTATCGCGTGCGAGTCGAGATAATCAACGTACAAGCAAACATTCCATGCGTGGAGAAAACTGAGTGCAAGTAACTCATCGAGTGCACCGCATCAGAGTTTAGCGAATGAGCAGACCAAAACAAACTTGAACTTGGTCAGTGCATCGGTTACGCTAGAAATACACGTGAACCCACGGATCTTGTGCCATTTCCACGATGAAACGACCATCCAATAACATTAGCGTCGATGGTTTTGCAATCTTTATGTGTTTAAAATGCAAATGGAACGAAGGATTAACGCCAAAGTGGAATGTTTATTTATCGCTTGTAAGTTAGTGAGGCATAATTTATAAAAGATGCACTCTAGTTTGTAAACACAATCTGTGAATGAGGACTAGATTTCGCTGCAAACGTTGACACTGAAGACACTGCGAAAATATATATGTAAACAAACACATTAAAATGTTGAAAGAAATCAATTATGTCTAACCTTTTTGTATAGCTTGATCCAGGTGAGATCGCCTTTTGAATCAGTGTACTGGAGGCCGAAGAACCAGACCTCGCGGAGGCCGATGGTCTTGACCACCTGGTCGAATAGCTGCTTGCCGGTGGTCGTCTGCTGGATCGCGAACTCCAGCTCCGCGTCCATCGTCGTCACCCGGACGTTCATCTGGAAGAAATTTATTATGATTAGAAACAGACATAATGGAATGAGATTAACAGAAAATACCCCGAAATGACGACGATGAAGCCTTGAATCAATCTTCCTTAATGTCAGCTTAACTAGTATAAATTTAAGGGGCATAAACATTAATGTAATAGGATTACCATAGTGTCTGCTTCGAATAATTTTCACAGAGAAAACATGGTATAATACTGATTACTTATATTCAGTTCAAACCTCTTAAAGATTTAGCAATAATTTTAAATACAGAACTGTAATAATTTCAATGCACACCATTGACATTCATTAAACCAAACAGAGCTTTTATAATCAGTCTTTTAAAAATGCAATAGAAAATGGAAACATGTCAAAATAGACAATTTATCGCGACACTAATGTGTTTTATCGTGCTATTCTTCTTGTACTTGTAACTCAATTCATTTGCAGCCGCTGCCCTTGCATTCGACCGCAAACTGACGACCTCAAGTGTCGAATCGAATATGGCGAAGAAAATCGTGTAAACGCTTGTATTGTATATAATGCGAATCGAATTATTGTAGCTGTAGAAAAGAACCGATGGTTACAAGCCGTGACAAATATCACTGTAGAAACTTGTATGGCGCAGGGTTAAGAGGCCGTAGGTAGCAAATATGTGGTTTGAATCGTATTAGATCTCAAAATCCGTGAAAGATACCACCTTATAATGTTTGGAGAAATTAAACTTTGAACTTTTATCTTGCGTTGTGGTTTTTTAGAAACACGATTGGTAAAAGTTTTCTCGATCATATATTTTTTTGAAAAATACATGTTTTTCACACAGTTTGCTATTTATCTCAGGAACAGAACGCTATTTTTGTTGGTTTTATGTTTTGACAAATAGCCTAGAAGTATTCATTTAGTTCTGGTTTTTTAATTTTTCGATTACTTGTTTAATTAACTTGTAATTAAATAAAAACTGTTTTTTCGCTATAAATTATGTTGCGTGTCTATCGTTCTGCGCTTCTCACTCACGAGTAAAAACATTATTCGCTCTCCCGCTCATTCCTCGGCGTTATGGCACACACTTAAAGAAACGCTAGTGCCAATGGCAGTTTCTCATTTATACTGTGATAAAATTCATCAAATACTAAGGCTCGTATTAAGAGTACTTAAGCGTGAATCGTGTCTCAAGCGGTGATTTGTCATTCAGTTCCCATAGACAACTCTCAGAAAATCGATACTTGAGCGAAGACTCAGAGGCAGACTGAATACGAGCCTAAATGTGTTCAATACAAAATATAAACAGTCAACAAACTCGTTTTATCAATGACAGGCATAAGCTCCTGCACAGAGTAATATAAATAGAGATGGGAACATAAATAGCTAAGCAAATGTTTTGGTAGTGTTAATTCAGGATGATGCTGGGCGGGCGCCAAGCGGATGTGATGTTCCGGGTGAGATTATGTCACTGACTATTTATCGACTAATTTTTGAATTCCCTTGTCAATGACGTATTTCTGATGCCTATCTTTTTAATTTTAATTCTACACCCAGAGTAATTTGTCGACATAATATAAAACTCAAACACTTAACAAGTTTCCGCATGATGATGCCGCGCGGCACTCATATAATAGAGAGTATCACTAAGAGGAATATTTTGATAGAAAAAAAATATCTACCTTAGATAGCAAACGCGATTCGCGTCCATCAGTATTGAGAACGATTTTGATGAGCGTAACGTCACACAATGGACGCCGTCGGCCCGTGATTTTATCTTTGGCATGGTGTTCAACAATACAGCTAATCATTTCGTTTTCATTCATAGAAGTTTCGAGGTCACCGGCCAGCCTCGAATTTTCATGGCGTATCAATCAGCGCGAACCCGCATGATATAATGATAATGTCAAGTTTATATGGTATGACAGTAGCTTAGCTAAGACATAAATATTCTGTTGGAATAACTGGTTAACACGACTATGAAATACCAGTTATGGGCTACATAATGACAGAAATTGGTTTAAATACAAAATATAGCAATGGTATCTACAGACGTGATCAAACAGAGATCAAGATTACACCGCTATCATATAGAGATAATTTTGAGGTAGATAATTGGAGACTGCATAGACTCTATGCCATAGAGCATTGATACACACACAGCATGGTGGCGATCATCGGTGAACGGAAACGGGAATAGAAAAAACACATTAGACCCAAGCGAAAGCGCATTCTACCACTGGACTTCAAGGATGGAGTGATATATAGAAACTTCTGCGTAAAGGTATCTCTAGTATTATACTTGAAAATAAGTTTATGATTTCAGAACGTTCCCTGAGCTGAGAATGAACGAATGAAATGAAAATTCAATGAAAATGTATAAGTATTTCGAAATAATAACCCCATTATTATAAAATCTTATAAGCTCTCTAGAGCCCTGGTTTCTGCTAAATATGTTGACATACTACGAACTGAATAACGGGTAAACCCACTGTTGGGTAAAGGCCTCTTCTCTATCACGCCACTCCGGACGGTTTTGTACCAACCGCTCTCCTATCGGTAAGACTATAGTTTGAACCAGAGCGATTAACTAGGCCTGAAAAAAACTCCCAGCATTCTTTTATCTAGGCAGAGAAGTGACACCGGCTAGATAAGGCAGTAAGTCGCGTTATCGCGGGTAAACGGCGGATGTTTGTGCAAGCTGGCGCAAGCGCAATTGCCCGATTATACTTGCACGCGACGTGTAATCCGCAAAATGGACCCATAACGGTTAGGATAAAAAGTATTTTTAGGTCATATCATATTATCTTTTAATGAAAGCTATAGTTTGAACCCGTAGCAAAACTATTATAACATGCAACAATTCAAAGAAATATTTAATTTAAACTTACAAAACATGCAATCCAATCACTATGCAAAAATTGCATTGCATACTTTGCATAGTGATTGTGTTTAAAAGTTGGCAGATGGGGATATAGGTACGTATTTTGAAGGTCGCGAGAATGATGATGAGAATTGCATGATGCAGCAGGAAAATGGATAAAACCGGCAAGTACCGGAATAGCATGCAATGAAATCATAGTCAAGTGTGTCGCTGAGTTAACGAGCCATAAATATGTTCATAATCGCGGTTGTACTTTAAACAACAGCGCACGAAGACAACTCAAACAGTTGGTCATCGTTCTCGCGAAGTGCACCGCGTAATCAAAGCGCAAACGTTAGGATGCGGAGATGACATCATAATCTTGGCAAACCAAGAGCTTCAATTTACAATGTACATACTAGATACAGCCTCGCATTAATAGCAAATATACACACATTAAGTATGAAACCCATATACGACAAAAGTATTATATCGCAAGGAGAACAATTAATGGAACAATAGTCAAGTGCCCGCATATTATTTCGCGGTATTTGCGTTTTAAGTACCTAGGAGATAGATAATAACAATTTATACCCATGTCCTCGCTGAGACGAGTAGGAAGTCTACACGGTGGTCAAGGTAACAACAGTAATTAGACGTGGAAAATTGAATTTCTTGTATCACATAATGATACAATTATTAGTTTGAACTTTGACATTACAGACGCAATTACTAAATTGCCGTAAATATATTTAATACATTCGACTACAAATCCATTAAGAGTTAAATATTGTTGTGGTTGGGCTATTATATTTAATATTCGTGTAAGAAATACTATGAGCTATGTTGTATCTTGGAATGACTAAACGTTCACAAGTTAAGTAGTCTTCAGTAGATGCTTAGGTCAATAACTAAAGTATTGAATTACTCCCACATCTCAGTAAAACATCCTGACATAACAAATGATGCTCATATAGTGTGTGTGATGCAGCTTTAAACTCTAATGCTTTTGTGTAGGGTTCAAATGTGAATAAAGCATATCGAAGGGATGGAATAGACGGAGGGTGCGAGATAAGGATGCTCCGACAGGTGCAATCGAACAGGTGATGGCAACACGTGGCCCATATTTAGGGTTGCGTAGAATGGCTAGTTTACTTGAAACCTGCTGTACCTTTATTGTAATGAAATGTGACATGTGTAAACTTAAACATATTGCAAAGATTCAAGTTATAAACCTGTAGAAATTTAAAATAACTTTCACGATGTCATGTTCAGATACTCGTATAACAGTTCTATTACGATGCAATCATCGATGAAACGGTTTATGATTGACTTCAAACGAATACAGCTGGGACAGTATTTCATAGAAAATCGCGTTAACAGCTAAATGAAAGAGATAGTAATCGACAAAGTGCCAATTTACTCAAGAGATACGAATCTCACTCTCACAGTTTAACAAACGAAAGCTCATAAATCTCGGAAGCCTGTAAAGGTGATGGAGAAAGAAATTCAACATGTTGTGTAGAAATCGCAACAGTGTGCGAGTGAAACGAAGTGAAACGGTGCCAAATGGTCATGGAGCATATCGACCGTCAAATTAAATTCAAGTACAGCAGTAATGAGTGACAGAATACGTGACAATGCCAATTTGTATGCTATCACGTGCATAGAAATGACCATTTTGAAATCATTATTAGAGTCTTTATTGTGCAGGCGTGAAGTTCATCTACTAGATATGCAATTAAATTTTATAAGTGCTTCAAGGAAGGGGAAAGCAACCAGTAGATTTGCTCCACTCAATTAAGTCAGGATACAACTATGACTCATTTCGATTTCAATTTAAGATCTATAAGGCGGCTGAGTCCCGCAATAATTTTTTTTAAGATTACTCATTTTGCAGGGATATTTCTTTTTTACTGCGAAGCAAGCTCTTTAGAACTATGTAGGTACTATTACAAATATTGAAGCAGAAAATGGATATGTTTTCTGTTAATCATTAACATTTTGGAGAGTTTTTTTTTTACATTTTGTTGTATAAGTGAGATGATGGAAATGAGAGTCAAAGAGTTACATCAAGTAAGAAATCCTTGGCTCGAGGGCAAAGTTGAAACAAATAGGTAATTTTTTGTCACGTCAAACCAGCTTTCAGGCAAATGAGGAAAAACCTTGGCTCTACCATGCGAAGGTACGTATGCTAATGTGCAAATTAATAATATTAGACAATAGTTTTAATTGCTACAATATTCATATATTTATTTACCACATAACGTAAGTAATTAACTTAATTAATAAAAAGTAAAACTTAATTGTTCTGTTTATACGTATTGAATTTAATCAGAACTGTGACATTAGGTGCTCAAAAAATTGATGCTCAAATGGGAATACTTCGACATTAAGTGTGAAGCAAAGGAAAGGTCAATTTCTAACCGAAGACATTAGGAAAAAGACCGTTGGAGTTTAAAAATATGGACAAAAGAGAAGGCAAAGAACCCTTCGCAAGACAGGATAAATTCTCCGTCTCCTTCCTTGGAACGGGCCTGAAAGGGACGAAGCGAAAGACGGTTATGGCCGTTTGCGATGCAAAATAAATAATAAAGGCTATAAGCGGCGACTCCATCTTGTATTTTCTGGGTTTAAGTTGCGATGACATCACCGTAACTTATGATTTGAGTCAACAGCAGAGCTGAAATCTATACAACTAATATGTACACTACATACACCTGTTGCTAAGTAGAATTTATGCAATTTCAATATTAATAGGTCTCATAACAATATAATAGGTCACCTATGTAATTGATGTTTCTATGCAGTAGACCTATTATTTTCGGTAATGGTAAGGAATAACATGATCAATGCAATGCAAATTTTAGATTTTGTATTAAACCACATATTACTATAACAATTAAAAGGATTACAAGGTGTAAGAATTCCACAATTAAGCACTAATAGGATCAAAGTCCAACCCATAGGATTGACCCAAAACTCAAGGCGGCTCAAGGATTCATCGATAGGCATCAGAGACCAGTCACGAGACGTCCTTTGATCGTTACGTAACGTAGGTACCTGCTTGCCTCCCGCGACCATGGTGCTAGATTTAGGGTCACACGCACAAGAAAGTCACACACACACTGTTGAAGGTACTGTGTCTCTGGTATGAGGGTAAGGGTTGAGGTGAGGCGACACTAGAGCCGCGTCAGGCGGACGCGGCGGTTCAGTGAGGACTGGCGCGCAACGGTGCCCGGGGATGCGTCTGCGCCCCGAGCTCAAGGCCGCAACGGCGGCGCCGGCGCGCTTACCTCACAAGCTGCCTACGGTTCGCTGCCTTTGGGGTTCCTTTGGTTGGAGAAATCAAAGCCTCCGGTGCAATTTACAATATCATCTTCATTACTCTAAACTCCAATTGACCCATCATAAATACAGCGTTATCATTTTCTTAACTTCTGCTTGTTCTTTTTGATGTTTGTATAAGTACTTTGTTTTTGTTCTGTAAAATAGCAAATCTCTATCTGAAAGTCATACCTTTTCTATATGAAGTTAAGTAAACTTTTGTAATGCCGGTAAGTGACATACTTGAACTTCAATGGCATCAAAAAATCTTAAGTATTTGCAGCATTTGCTCGGTGTTGAAACTTTTCAATATAAAGTTTCTTATGCTGGAATCCTCAGCTCAACGTGCACTCGTACTTGGTAAAGTTTTTTGTGCAGTATCTAATTTTAATGATGAGTCTTGACATTGAAATGACGTCGGCAGTATCTAGCAGTGGTCGTAGCGAACAGACGTACTGCACCGACGTAGTAGTCGGTAATGTGTGCTATTTGCAGATAATGGAGAGAGTTGTCTCGTCATTCACACGTTGATAAGGCATGGAACCTTCTTGGGTCGCGGTATTAGTGATTGTCTTAATTTCAGCACGGAACTTTTATTGCAATGCGCTCTCTGATTACTATTGAGAGCCTAAGCTAAACATTAGGCAATATGTACTCATCTCGCTCGTTTTAATTTGCCTTTGGTAAGCGGTGGTTTTCCATTGATTTAGACTACTTCAGAAAAAAAATAATTACTAATAATAGCTTCGATCATCTTGTTTATTTTATGCATACAATCGTTTATCTCAACGAGTTAAAACCGAAGAATGCTTTTGTTAAAAGGCCTTCAGCGAAAATGTTTCCGCAAATAGAATTCCTGGAAATACAAGAACGATACGGGCGCAAGGTCTCAGGTAGAGCCTTTACACGTCATGCAAGCGTACAACTGGCTTAGCGTCTAGGTCGATGGGTCAAACAAAATACGAATTCCAAATACCTACATATGTTTGGATTACAAAGAAAGAATAAATAAATAATAAATAATGATAATAAATAGAACCACCTGGTGTTTTGATTTCGAAGATTTATCATACAGGCGGGAAACAGTCAATAAAAATATATTTGAATAACCAACATTCTGTCTGATCCCCCAAAAACGAATTTGCTTGCTAACCAAAACTTCAGGGGCTTATTGGCGACATTCGTTTTGTAATGGATAAATGGATGATCATAATCATAATCATCCATTTATCCATTACAAATTAATTTTCCTAAACTCCTACTGGACGAGAGCTAATCTCTTACGATCAACCCTGTTTGAAATGGTCCAAGCTGAGTGTCAGTTACATTCGGATCAATAGTATCGGATGTCAGTGAGATAGAACCTGTCTCTGGCAGGTATATAAACACGACGCATAGAATGCGAGTGCAGTGGCCACTAACCAGATAAGCGCGAGTCGCGACACACTTTCCCACTTCCTTCCTACGGCACACTTGCACCAGCTCTGTGTGCGTTTTGTAATTCTATTACTCGTAGATTTATAACCATCAGCTCGCTTTTACGAGCGATGGTGTTCAATACACGATAGCATTAGTCTTAAACAGATCAGTTATAATTGAATGCTGGACTGTAAGTTTTTCAAATCCAGAAAGACTAGAACGTCTTCTCAAACTACAATTTCTAATGTGTAGTCAGCGAGACTTCGCATATCATTGGCAAAACTCTTATTCGCATATAATTGCGAAAGTCATTCGATATTTTCGTCTGGTAACTAATAAATATCTCCTTCCAACACGGTGTCAAGGGTTGAGCAATGTTTATGACGGTTCTTGTTCCGTAATAACGTCAATTCCGTATCATGATGTTTCGTTTGCGTTTTTCTCCACCATTGGAGTAAGTGCTATGCACGCAACAATATGTCATTCATATGGGTGTGCCAGGTTTTGATTGCACGTCAGGGCTCATTCACATGATAAGCAGGTTGATGCAGAGTGGGTCCCACCCACGGACATCCATAAATAATAGACAGCGACAACTAAACTCTGGAGGCACCTAATGCTGGTTTTCTGAAGAGGTAAAGGATTAATCTGATTCAAGCGTAGACATCATATCACCCACTGTTGGATATACGTCAAGCGTAGACAAGCTCAGATATTGTGCTTTCTACGTATTTGCGGCCTTGCAAGAGGCGGTTCGGTTTGGTTCCCACTACACTACCGTTTCCTTAGGTTCTTTAGCAAATAAGTAGGTTTAGATTGCGTGTGTTTAGCGTAAACAGGAGTAGATTATCTACGATGAAAATAACATACACAGACACATTTCAAAAAACATGCCAAACTGGAGTAAAAACTGATGGATGTTAAGTTCAAACAACGTAATTTCTTGGTCATGGGAGTCTAGCTAGATACTGGACATATTTACAAAAATAAACACAAGTGAATGGGTATGGGTTGGGTACTTAAGTTGCTACAGGTGACTCAAGTATTGCGACAAGGTTACTAAAATCGGGTCACACATCAAACAGTGACTAACCAAGACGCTATCGCTCCCGCTTAGATCGAGCGCGTTCGTAAGGTAACCAAGTATCTGCAAAAACAGTTATTCATTCAGTTCAATCATTTATAATTAATGGATTAAGGGAAAGAGAATGGACCTAAGACTGTTCCTTGAGGAACACTTGGCATGGCAAAACCTTTTAGTTCTGCAAGTGTACAGTGAGGTGTGAAGTCAACATAGGACCTTAGCAATGTGTGTAAGTACTAAGTTAATGCTAGCTACATGCTGTAAAACTTAATCTTTCTTAATAATATCACTTTGTTAGAGCTGAAGTTAGAATATATTTTACTACAATCATGAATTGGACAAGTAAGTTGAGTATGATTATGTATGTTTATATAATAAGTTAATAATAATTGTGCTGATTTAAATGTATGCTATTTTTAAATATTTGCAATTAAAGCTAGGAGGATGTAACATAATATTATATTATTGTATACAAGACCACAAGATTAGAATCCATAAGTAAATGTGTTCTGTCCTAATTAGAATCATTTAACTATGAATTAAACTAGTTTAAAAGGTCCATCTGCCGCGTAGGCATCATAGGAAAAGTTAGGTAAGTATTTTAATTAAATGATCATTATACAAAATAAAGGAATTTTAAGTTGTATTTGAGTTTTAAATTATACCTAATTCATGCTCATCAATAATTTGAACAAGGTTCTTAAAAGGGTTAGGAAAATATTTTTGTATTATAAAAATCAGAAATTATAATTACTATTACTACCTATCTATCTATTTCAAGTCAATAGGCATTGGTAGGCTACAGTAACTAGGTAAGTACCTATTTCGCCTAAACCTCCATTAGCACATTCATTGTAAATTTGTACCCAGAAACATGTTTATACAGCATGTCACTATTTGTCATCTGATGATGTAATTTACTAAATCACAATGTGTTCACACTGTAGCGGGAAGTGAGTCAAAATAACTTTGTATTTTATCAACTGTGTCATGAAAATGACTAAAATATCCTTTTGTTACCCATTAGTTTTTTTTTACTTTCTGCAGTACAGGGATACACATCAAATAATAAATAAATAAATATTCTTGGACATTCCACTCAGCGTCATCTAGTCCCAAGCTAAGCAACAATGCTTGTGTTATGGTAACCAGATGACTGATATACTACTTAAATATTTTTTTTAGTAAATACATTTATATTATTATAGATAGAAAAACATCCAGACCCGGAACAAATATCTGTAGAACATACAAACATTTGTCCCGCGGCGGGGATCAAACCCGCAACCTCCACATCTCAGTCGGGCCTTCACCCAACTGCCCCACAGAGGTCGTTTTATAACTCTCAGTAAGTAGCATTTAGTAACCTAAAGCAAAAATTAAGGTAAGTACAATAAAAGTTTCAGCAATTTAAAACTAGGTTTGCAATAGTTAGAAAAAAAAACAATTGATGTATATAATTAAAAAGTTGCAAAATTGCAACATTTTTATCATTGAGGATGTAGTGATAAGGACATTGGTGTAATAATTAAATGTATCAAACCAGTTAGTGTTTAGTTTTTAATGAGATAGAGTTTATTTAAAAGAGAAGTAGTAATAATAAAAGGTTTAATATATGAATGGGATTAGGCAGGCCACATAAGGAGACCCTGAGAAGTGGTCATCAATCGTCACTAAGGGGGAGCCTAAAGATGGGCAGCTACAAAAAATATATAATATCATGACAAGTTACCTAATTTGTGACAATAATATTTGAGTATTGTACGTTTAATTCAGCTTACAGATATCATTATTTTAAATATTTGAAATTCAGGTCTAATGATGTGTACAGTATTATTATCTTATCAGTCCGAAGCGAAGTGATAACCAAATGTTCAGCAAGTTACGAAACTGAGTAAACTGAGCTGTTTTCACTTTTCAATAAGTAGGTACTTTCTTAGATAAAGTATTGAATGGGTCATTTTTAGACCTGTTTATGTAAATCTCTACAGCATGATTACAATGCAAGTATTTCACTGGTATACATGCAGTTTTTTACCGTCTAATGTGGCGTTTGCCGACATTGCGATGGAGAAATCGGTAAAATCACGCACTAAAAGTGTGGACAAACTTACAAAATATCATGAAATAGAAATCTTATTAGATAAGTAAATACATCTAAGAAGTTATAGTACTCACTGATTTCGGCATGTTGGCGGCTTAGGATCTCAATCTGCAAAGATACAATAGTTTAAAATAGATTTGCAGTGGAAATTTCACCGCGACAGGTAGCTCAAATGGGCAGAGAGAACTCGCAAAATACTGTCTACAATGACAACCACTTAGCGCGTAGAGGACACATAAAGATGTGTGCTCCGAGTTGTTGTATACAATTTTTTATAAGATAGATACCTAGACGCGATTCCAATAAAATAGCAGGCACCGGCCGTTAGCCTGGACCATGGAAATGTAAACGTTACCCAGGAGTTAATTTTTTTTGCTATGGGTTATGTTAGAGGGATGATAGATTTGCTAGAATTATTCACAGATGTTTGCTTACCCGGTAAAATAGTAATTTATCGCCTGGTAATCCACATAAGTAGCACAACACTCACATTAACGCACACACCCTCCAGCCACAAAAATATCGAGATGTGACATGACAACTGCATGCGTGACGTGGTAGCCGGGGCTGCCCTGTGCAATAAAATAAAAACTACCTATTATTTATTTATACAATAGAATAGTAGTAGTAACTAGCCTATCCTTTACCACATCACGACAAATAACAAAAACGTAATACTCGCCGTGCTAGCTTTCTGGTTGTACCAAAGATCCGCACGAACTAGGGTAAAAAAATGTTCACCTT
This sequence comes from Xanthorhoe designata, assembly GCA_963582015.1. Lineage (NCBI taxonomy): Eukaryota > Metazoa > Arthropoda > Insecta > Lepidoptera > Geometridae > Xanthorhoe > Xanthorhoe designata. The sequence continues at coordinate 877,459 of OY757038.1, forward strand.
TGAAGGCGCACAGCTTTATAACCAGCTACCCGCACTGATAAAAAATGTTAGCTCGTTCAATGTACCTATTCAAATTAAGACTACCTACAACAAAATGTTACTACAAATTTCTTTTAAAACGTATATCTTTGTTTAAATGCTTTGAACGAGTAGGTACCTACCTACTTACTTAGTAGGTAGGTAATGCTAAAAAAAAATTATGTTATCTAATTTCCGTGACTTTAGACGACTACTTTACTTACATAAACTTACCTACATAAAGATTATTTTCTCATGTCTTTTTGAGAATAAAATTCTTTAAACCTATCACAGAATATAATAATACGTAAGTAGAACGAGCATTTACTAACGCATTTTATACAATTTACTAACGCTCCTAGTTTTAAACAATAAAACAGATTACAATTTACAATCCCAGAAGCCTAAAATCTAAAGCTATTGATATCGCAAAAGCTACTATATTTATATTTTTTTACAATGGCAATATTTGCAAAAGACTCCGACACACCGACACTTCAACGCAGAAATAAATTTTGTTTGCCGCGCCGTTTTTAAAATAGCGAAACGTAGTTTTCGTTCAGAAATTACTTTCATGTTATTTTTTGTTATGGAATGACAGCATCGCTTTTGGAAACTTGAACGGGTGGTGAAATAATAGTACATTCGAGTAAACTCAAGCAAGCACTTTGAGGACCATGTTTTACAAACCAAACCATTTTGCCTTGTTTTTTGAACGATTATTTATTTCCAACTGAACATTTGTGTTCCGTGTGGCACAAGTGGATCCGGCTGGCACAACACCGCCAAGAGTGGCGTGATAGAGAAGAGGCCTTTACCCAACAGTGGGTGTTACCGGCTGATTAGATAGTTAAATAGATGAACATTTGACCTGACCTGACAGTGACAATTGACAGCAGTGACTGACAGTCATCTGACATGACAAAAGTGTCCGACCGATGTTATTATTTCACTTCGCGTCCGTCTGACTGTTTATAATTTATTTGTGTATGAGATAAATGGTTAAAATTTAAGTTTTTCATGTACAGTACATAATTGCCCATGATTAGTTTTATCTGCAATTACAATGTGTAGTAATTTCTAATGTAATAGCATCAGTTGTCGCTACAATAACCTCAATATGGGACCGTCTCCGTTTCGGCGGCTGTGCCACTGGGGCCCACTGATTGTTTTGTGTTAGTTCTACTTCTAGAAACTTTATCAGTGCATTCTAAAATGCTATTATCATCATTATCATCATCATTGGCTCAAATGATAGGCCACTGCTGGGTATCCTCCTCCCACAAACACCACTCTAATCGGCCCTGTTATCATCAAGAAGAAATCAGTGTTATTTTTCTCTTCAGAACTTACAGGATAACTGATGGAAATGGTATACTTTTTCAGGTATAATAAAACTGATAACATGGGCCATGGTACACCTTCACGGCATGTGGTGGCCGCCGCATGAGTCGCTTGGTGCGGCGACGCACGCGGCCTTGTTCCTCAGCTTCGCGGCCGCCACTCTGTACTACTTCCTACAGGCACTACTTGAAGGGCCTGGATATGTGCCGTTGGGATGGAAACCAGTAAGTTTCTTGTTAGAATATAAAATTCTGGTATATAAGAAGTGTACCTATGGGAAAGTTTTTCGCGTTTTTTGATATTTCTAGTACTCCAACCTCAGTCGGTCCAGTAGAGACTTTTGATCCTTATAAGAAACAGGATCAATTGGCATCAAAAACAGTTTTTGTGATAAATGACCATTTTCGTAGATTTTTTCCAAAATCTGTAAATGCAGTTCCAAGAAAAAATTATGGATAATCTCCTAAAAGCATTGTCTTGTAACTACCTATAACAGAGGTACCTGCCCTTACTGTCCTGTCTCAAAAAGTCTTACTATGTCTTCTCATTTTTAAGTGATGGGTAAGTAAGTAAGTGATGGGTGTAATTTATTACTTTGCTCGTTTCGTGAGAAGAATTATCATAACATTTAAAAGAATTGACCACATGTTTTCAGGAAAATGAAGAAGATACTAAGAACTTGCAGTACTGCATAGTTTGCCAGGGGTACAAGGCACCAAGGGCACATCATTGTAAGAGTTGTAAGTCCTATATTTACCCATATTTTAAATTCTCGGTCCCGGCTTTTAAAGTCGTTAAGCCATGACGGAGGCCTTTAGGCGGCCTAAAAACTCCGTCACCAGAGTTGGCAACTTGCTCATACGCACAAACGAACGAACGAACCCATATTTTTCCACTGCTGGGCTAAGGTCTAACTCTAGGCCACAGTTGCTATCATCTCTTTCAATATTTGCCGTGTCACCAGTCAGGCAATGATTATGCAAATAAAATATAAAGATCCTGGGTAAAAGCTAATTCCTAGTTTTATCTAAATTTGTCCAGCTCCTTATGCGGGCACCACACATTGGCTATGTTGGAATCAAGATAGACTGTTGGTTCCAACACTACAATGTAGAGATCGGTCATGGATGGTTATTGGACACAAACGGAGCATTGCCATTTGCCTTTCTTTTAGTAGCCAATGTTGGAACCAATTTAAAGCCAATGTGTGGTGCCCGAATTAGATAGAGTAGCAAGCATCCATACTTACTTTGATTTTAAGTTTAAACTGAAAAGTGTTGCACTCACTCACCACAGCAGTTGATCAACTGCTTTTGGCGCCACTGAAAACCAGCGCTTAAACAGTCATGATGCTGCATGGAGCAAATGCTGAGGGGTAGCCTTATTTTCTTGTCACTCGATTGTCGATAAGTATTTTTCATTTGTATGTTACCCATGTTTATGTTGATGGAAAACAAAAACTTTTTCTATTCTATTCTATTCTATTCACTTGCAGGTGGTCGTTGTGTGCTTAAGATGGACCATCATTGCCCGTGGATCAACTGCTGTGTGGGGCATGCTAATCACGGATACTTCACCATGTTCCTCATATCAGCTGTTATTGGGTGCTTCCAAGCTACCATTGTAAGTTTTAACATAATCACAATGATGTTTAAATTCCTATTTTATCAATGATTATAATTTGAAGTTTAGTTATCTAATCTAAACCTTATAATCCAAATCTATTAAGTTAAAGGATATAGAAGTCAGGATGTACCATTTTGCTTTTTTACATCTAGTGATACTTACTTACCTTTTATGTAAATCAGAAATTATGTTCATTAATATAATCATAATTTAATAGGTGCAATACACTTCGTTCGTTTGTATGAGCAAGTGGCCAACTCTTTTGACGTGAGTTTTTAGTCGTCATGGCCTAACGACTTTAAAAGCCGGGACCGACAATTTAACGTGCCCTCTGAAGCACGGAAGCGCTCAGGTGTTGATGTCACTTGTAGTCACCCATCCAAGTTGTGACCGCTCAGATCGTTGCTTAACTTCGACGATTTATCAAAATCGTTTTAGCAAGCTTCGCCACGAGCGCTTATACAAACTCTTCTGTACGATCGTTTATAGACCACTTTGACACGTCACGTAAGCGTCACGTCCTACTATCGTACGGTCGACTCGCGCGTGCGCGTGAACTCTGCCGGACGCGTGATGACCTGTGCCAGTGGGATAGCTGCGAAAGCGCGGCACGACCGGGCAAAACTTGGATTCGAGCTGGGGTACCTACTGTAGGCTCTTAATAAAACTAGGGAATTCTACTGCCTGTTCCAACTCCTTAAAACTAGGGAATTCTACTGCCTGTTCCAACTCCTTAAAACTAGGGAATTCTACTGCCTGTTCCAACTCCTTAAAACTAGGGAATTCTACTGCCTGTTCCAACTCCTTAAAACTAGGGAATTCTACTGCCTATTCCAACTCCTTAAAACTAGGGAATTCTACTGCCTGTTCCAACTCCTTAAAACTAGGGAATTCTACTGCCTGTTCCAACTCCTTAAAACTAGGGAATTCTACTGCCTGTTCCAACTCCTTAAAACTAGGGAATTCTACTGCCTGTTCCAACTCCTTAAAACTAGGGAATTCTACTGCCTGTTCCAACTCCTTAAAACTAGGGAATTCTACTGCCTGTTCCAACTCCTTAAAACTAGGGAATTCTACTGCCTGTTCCAACTCCTTAAAACTAGGGAATTCTACTGCCTGTTCCAACTCCTTAAAACTAGGGAATTCTACTGCCTGTTCCAACTCCTTAAAACTAGGGAATTCTACTGCCTGTTCCAACTCCTTAAAACTAGGGAATTCTACTGCCTGTTCCAACTCCTTAAAACTAGGGAATTCTACTGCCTGTTCCAACTTCCAAGCGACTCGCTGAGAGATTGTTGGTCACTAGCTCACACGAAGTTACCATAGGTGCTGACGATCTGTATGTACCACGCCATCTTCCGCGTGTGGTATCTGTACCACGGCTCTGGCCGCGAGCCGCGCGTGCTGCTCTCGGTGACGACGCTGCCGCTGGCGCTGCTCGCTATCGGCATGGCGCTGGGCGTCGTGTTGGCTGTCGGAGTGCTTCTGTTCTTTCAGGTCAGCTCAGTTAACATTCGATGCAATTTATGATCCAGCCAGACCCAAACTAGATAACGCTCTGTTATCAAGACGATTAAAGAACTTACTCGCCGTGTTCGACTTCTTAACAGGCTTGGGTTCATACTCTGTTCTTTGCCGGTCCCAAGTGATTTAAAAGAATATTTTTCCTACCTATTTCCAGTGAATACTAAAGCCTAAGTATAGTAACGGTTTGAAAATGTTCGTCGGTTTTCAACTTGATTCGATCAACGAGCACGAGCACATGATCCCTTTTGAAACTTGAAAAAGGAACGTCACTGGTAATATTTGGAACAATAAAAATTTGTTATTGCAATCTGGTGCAAGCGAAAACCGACTCTGAGGTGAAGAACATTTTCAAACCATCAGTGTACATATCCCCCACAGATTAAAGGCATCCTCCGCAACCAGACCACGATAGAAGACTGGATAGTGGAGAAGGCGGACGGTAGACGGCACGAGCGTGGCCTTCCTCTCTTCGTGTTCCCGTACAACTTGGGGGCCAAGAGGAATATCAAGATGATGTTCTCACCGGGGGACGGACTCAAGTGGCCGGTCAGAGAGGGCTGTGGACAGTATGACTTGACGGTCAGTTTGTTAACACATTAACTGGTAGGGGATTGCAGGACGCACTTTAATTTTGAATTCAAAAGCAATCTACACTTATATATCTCAACTATAGGAAACACATGGAAATTGTAGCCACCGTGGTGACGAGTAGACTATGCGTATACTCGTCACCACGGTGGTATTATACTTATCTATACTATACTACACAAGACCTTTAAGTAACCAAAATCTAAAAAATTACTTAATTAAGTTCGTATGAGCAAGTGGCCAACTCTGGTGACGAAGATTTTAGGCCGCCTAAAGGCCTCCGTCATTGCTTAACGACTTAAGAAGCCGGGAACGACAATTTAACGTGCCCAATATTCTGATAATATGATATACTTGATTACAAATGTCAAGAAACTGTAAACTTATATCAGTTAATTCGTTCTCCCCTAGAGTGAGCAGATAGAGCAGAAGCTAGAGAAGCGTCAGCGCGCGCGTCAGTGCCGCTGCACGGAGCCCTACAGCGGGCGGTGGCTGCCCGTGTGGAGCTACACGAGAGCCGCGCTCTCTGCTCCGTGCTCCGCCGAGAGCAGGCTGCCTCTGAGTCCAGGAGACACCGTCACTGTCACACGACATCGGAAGTAAGTGAACAAAGATCGAATAAAACATGTGCGTCCAATCGATGACGCTTATAAGAATACAATAGTTGATATAAGAAACAATATGGAAAGTTGAAATCTTCGTTTTAGTCAGGATTCTCCCACACCACTTACACTTCACTTATGCTCTATATCTTATATCTTACAGACACTGGCTCTACGGCGAGAAGCACGAGGGCGGGGGCGAAGGCCGGGGGCCGCGGGGCTGGTTCCCGCGCCTCGCCGTCTCCACAGACAGACCTAAACCTGACTAGGGTGGTCTCTGGGACTATACTGTGCGAATGGAGTCTGTCAGACCACTAGACTAGTGGTTTTTCTTTAGAGATTTGGCACAGAGTTGGCCACTTGCTCATACGAACTAACTAACTATGTGGTGTTTGTGACTATTTTGTGAACTGTTGAGTGCTAATTAGTTACGTATTTTTAGATAAGTAGATAAGTTATAATGTGCCACAAATCTTAGGGATATGTTAATGGTTTTTATTTCAATTATTTTCGTGGGTTGTACTAGATTATCATTATCATCTTCATCTATTAGCTAAAGGTCTGATTTGTCAATTAGTAAAATAAATAAATAATATATTCACATTTTCATTTCACACAGCGTCATCTAGTCCCAAGCTAAGCAATTTAATGCTTGTGTTATGGTAACCAGATGACTGATATACTACATAGATATTACTACATAGATATTATGGTAACTTATATAGGTAAGTACTTACTTAAATATTTTTTTGTATACAAAAAATTATTATTATAGATAAAAAAACACCCAGACCCGGAACAAAAAGTTGTTCATGTTAAGCCATTAATGGTTTTCATAATTTGTTTTCATTTAATTTACCTTTTTATTTACCTCAGATTTACTAATTAAGTACCTAGCTGTTTTGACCCAAATCTTAGTGTATTTTTTTATTTTTCAAATTATAAATATTGGGTTGGTATATGTGTATATCTGGTCTCTAGCTGTAAATACATTTTGCATGGTCTCCTTGCATTTATATTTTATAGTTTAAGAAAGCATTATATTTAATATTAGGTCTATTACGAAAAGCTTATGTGAAAATAAGTACTTACAACTGTTATTTGTATAGCGAGGTTTACTTATGATTTTGGACAATACTGAACAGCATGTTAAAGCATTATGACCATTATAGATTCACTTTAAAACCTTAGTGAATTGAGCTTGAAATTATAATAACACGCGTCACGTGGTAAAAATACCGATGAATTAGATACCGACAATATTGTTTGTTTGTTGCCTGATTCTTTGTGTAGTATGTAGGCCTTAACATGTGCTACGTTTTATATATTTTGTATTATAGTGTTAAACCACACTTAGGTATTTCATTATAAATAAACAATCTTACTAAAAGTTTGACTTTGACGGGTTTCGAACCCGCGTGATACAAGCGAACACCCTTTATCTAGGTTGCCATTGACATTGATGTGCTACGTGTCGAGTTTTAATTTAATTCTTTACTCCTCGTAATTGAGTCTCCTACTAACTTTGTTGGTATCTAAATGGTTGATATTTTTACGTGGTTAATTCTCGTGTGTTATTTTATTATAATATCATTTTTATTTTGTTTGCTAGTGCAGTATGTTTGGGTTATTGCAATTTTGTCTATGACGTACTCAAGATGTATTATAATTCTTTTATCTGTGATTATAATCACTTAGTAATGTAACTTGTTAAATAAGTACATTTGACTTTTTTAATGTTTTAAATTTACAAATGTGTACCTACTGAATAAATTTATAAACTGTTTCCTGTAAGAAGTAAAATTATTACTTTACCTACCTGTGTTCTAGATACTTATAATTATTAATTTTATAAATGTGTATAGCTAGGTGATATTTGAAAGCAAAACACACAGTATGTTTCAGTAAAAATTGTATTATGCATTAGAAATGAAATTCTGTCAAACACTTCAAAAGCTCAAATAAAACTATATAAAACTTATTTCATACAAAATGATTACAAAGGTTACTTATTATCACTTTTTAATACAATTATTAAATGCAAATTATGTACCAAACTCTGTTTCAAAAGAAAGTTTACAAGTTTGTACCACTCATGCTTAAACCTATAATTACGTTAATTTATTAATTTAATTCAGCCGGAGTTATTCAAATTTTCACATTGACGACAGGAATGACCCTTTCAACCAAAGAGAATCCACTACGTTTCTGCTTGCTTTCAACAATCATAGTCATTTTAGTATAGGACCACTTTTAAGGCTGCAAGTTATTTGAAAATGAGGTTAAAAATATGGTAAACAAATTTAAAAAAATCTTATGAAATCCAAATGTTTCACATAACTACAGATTTATTAATTTTACGAAACCTATTCTGAAATATAAAATCCATTCCGTGAAAGTTTGGAAAGTTCTAAAAATTTTCAAGCGAAAAGTTCTTCACGTTTGCGGGCATTCTGTCTTTTCATATCATTTAGTACTCGTTATCGTCATCGAGTTCTCCCTCCGTGGAGTCAACTCCGACCTCCTCGTAGTCCTTCTCGAGAGCCGCGAGGTCTTCTCGTGCTTCTGAGAACTCTCCCTCCTCCATACCTTCGCCGACGTACCAGTGGACGAACGCGCGCTTCGCGTACATCAGATCGAACTTGTGGTCGAGCCTGGAAGGAATTTAGAACTTTTGTATTGATAACGGATTAAATTTAGAACTTTTTGAATGATGAAGAACTATGTTTTTTATAAGTACTTAATAAATAGTATTAAAATTTGATGGCTATTTGCATAATGAAATTGTTCGTTTGTTAAAAAAAATATGATTTATAAATCTACTAACTAGCTAAGCTATCCATTGGCTGTGAAGCTATTATTGTTATAATTTTTGATTAGATTCAATTAAATTAGTTGATAAATAAACACTCGATAGAGTTAATTTATTAGAGTAATCTTAAAAATGTTATTCCGTAAATTTTGACAGTGCAAAAATATCCGCCCGAACAGGGACTTGAACCCTGGACCCTTGGATTAAAAGTCCAATGCTCTACCGACTGAGCTATCCGGGCTATAGGCAATTTACCGAATTAAAATACTCGCTGGAAAGAAGCGAGGCAATTATTTATTCAGTTGTTAGTGCACTGTTTATTTAGGTAAATATATTGTAAGTAGGTATAATATAAAATAAAAAAAATATAATTTATGCATAGCTGGAATCGTTACTGGATGGATTGCAGCCATTCATATAGGTAGGCATTTGGACATACCTCTGACTACCCCCTTAGACATTAAAAGGATCTAAAACCGCCTACAGATCTAAAAATAAATGTCTACCGCTCCCTGGGAAATACAGTCGTGATCATATTTATTTTATATTTTCATATTTGAAAATGAAAAATAAAATATTTCTATTAACAATCGATTTAGACTTTTTTAGCTGGGTAACTCGGCTAATGTTATTTTCAGAAATTCTATAAAAACAACATTAGAATTATTTTCTAATGTTGTTTTTAGAGAATTAGCTAATGAATACGCTATTTCATAGGTGTCTACGCCTGATTGTAAAGGGGTTAAATTGCATCTTCGCAAAAGGTACCCCGTGAGAGACGTAGGGTAGCTAAGCTAGTATAGTTACCTAGCCCAGGCTTCAGCGATGGCGGTGGTGTTGGAGAGCATGCAGACCGCGCGCTGCACTTTAGCGAGGTCGCCGCCCGGGACCACGGTGGGGGGCTGGTAGTTGATACCCACCTGAGAACAATACGTATACATTTATAAATAAATAATAGTGGCAATTCTGAGTGTCGCAAAAGCTAAACTAAGCTAACTAAAATTGTTGCCGTCCCTTTCATAGCGATGGGAATAAAAAGGATGGCAATAGTTTTAGTTAGGTTAGTTTAGCTTTTGCGACACTCCGAATTGCCCCCAATATTAAGTAGTAATTGGAATGTAATTGCATTATTGTTATTAAAATAAGTTAGGTAAAATGAAGATTATTTTATTATTTTAGTATCTAGGTAGGTATTACATACTACTATTTCCTCAAACATTGTGGTGTCCTAACAGGGCTCTTGTTGCAGCCAAACCTAATTTTTAAGACCATTATGTACGAACTTGAAGCAAGCAAGCCCCCCCTTTATGACGTCATCTGTGACTTTGGTCTGTCTGTGATGTGATGTAGAAGAAATCGTACCTTAAACCCTGTGGGGCACCAGTCCACGAACTGGATGGTTCTCTTGGTCTTAATTGTAGCGATGGCTGCGTTCACGTCCTTTGGCACCACGTCTCCTCTGCAAACAGGTACATTACAATTAGCAAATCAATCTAGGTAGGTACCTACCACTTTAATCGTTTTTCAAATGTAGGTACACGTCAATAGTCAATATGCAACAAAAAAAAATTAAATATGATCACGACTGTATCCCAGGGAGCGGTAGACATTTCTTCCAGATCTTTTTAGGCAATTTTTAGATCCATTTGAAGATGTCTAAGGGTAGTCAGAGGTTTGTCCAAATGTATGTTTGGTACATGCCCACATCTTGCAGAAGTTAACTTTCCATACGTGACAGGTTGCAAGCCCATCGACGCTATTAGAGAGCTAACTGGTTTCCTCACGATGTTTTCCTTCACCGTTAAAAGCTCGTGTTAAAGCGCATATAAATAATAATATAATATGCAACAGTATGGATTTAATAGTCAAGTAATGGAACTTTATTTACAGAAACTGGTAGGTTACCTGTAAAGCATGCAGCAGGCCATGTATTTGCCGTGACGCGGGTCGCATTTCACCATCTGTCGAGTAAATAGAGTGAGTAAACAAATATTTACGTAAAAACATTAAATTCATCATCCTACTTGGGGTTTGATGTCGTTTGACTTGTGCACTAAAACATTGGACGAAATGATTTTGTTATTTTGCCTTGCGAGCCGCGTTAAATCGCAGCCTCGGATATGGAAGAGGGGGATAATCTGGAGGGATTCGTGATGACCTGGTTGACTGGCTCAAGTCAATCTGTAGGGATTGTTGTTCGTGATTAGGAAGGTACCTGATTGGCTGGCTCAAAGCAAGCGTTGGTGATCTCAGCCACCGTCAGCTGTTCATGGTAGGCCTTCTCCGCGGAGATGACGGGCGCGTACGTGGCCAGCGGGAAGTGGATGCGCGGGTAGGGCACCAGGTTCGTCTGGAACTCCGTCAGGTCCACGTTCAGCGCGCCGTCGAAGCGGAGCGACGCGGTGATTGACGATACTATCTGAAATGGAAGAAAGAAAGAGAGAAAAATCTTTATTTTGTCATTACCTACATATGTATTATAGGAAACACATCACTAGAGTATAGTATAAAACATAGTATAAAACAAAATCGCTTGTACCAATATCCCTATGTACGCTTAAATCTTTAACTACGCAACGGATTTTAATGCGGTTTTTTTTAATAGATAGAATGATTCAAGAGGAAGGTTTATATATGTAGGTATACCTAATAAGGCTACTTTGTATAGTAAGGCTACTTTTAACTACCGCGGGGCGCAGATAGTTACCTACATAAGGTATATAATAAAGGCAAGATATATATACAGGTAAATAACGCGATAAAACCCGTGTCATTTCTTTACGTCCCGACGTTTCGGCTACGTTGCAACATAAACAAATAAGGTGTAGGTACATGTATCTATATAAGTAGAATACAAGTTAAGATAGATAGAGATACCTAGATATCTCTATCTATCTTAACTTGTATTCATACTGACCTGTCCAATCAGCCGGTTCAGGTTGGTGTAGGTGGGTCGCTCGATGTCGAGGTTTCTTCTGCAGATGTCGTAAATGGCCTCGTTGTCCACCATGAAGGCGCAGTCCGAGTGCTCCAGCGTCGTGTGCGTTGTTAGAATAGAGTTGTACGGTTCCACTACTGCTGTCGATACCTGCGGGGAATAGAACGGACTAGGTAAATAATAAATAAATATCCTTGGACATTCCACACGGCGTCATCTAGTCCCAAGCTAAGCAATTTAATGCTTGTGTTATGGTAACCAGATGACTGATAAACTAAATAGATACATTTTAGGTATAGGTACTATAGAAGAAAGAAAGAAAAATAATTTATCCTGGTAGGACCTCAAGGATCGCATCAGTATCGTCTTACATGCTAGGTGATTCTAATGCCTGTTCCAACGCGACTCCCTAGATACTACCGACTAGCTACGCATATAATATTTATGATATACCAGCTGCGCCCCGCGGTGTTACCCGCGGTGAGTAGTTCCCGTTCACCTGGTAATACCGGGATCAAAAGTAGCCTATTTCATTATTCCGGGGTATAAGCAATTCTGGTACCAAATTTCATTCAAATCCGTCCAGCCGTTTGAGCGTGAAAGAGTACTACACTAAAAACATCCAAACAGTTCGACTATCGAACTACTGGTAGGACTGGATTGGATGGAATAAAGTACTTACACTTACACACATTCTACCTCTATTAAATTGACAAGTCTTTATGAATAATCACATGACTTGAGTATAATCTAAATGTTCTTCGTACCTGAGGAGCAGGGTAGATGGAGAACTCGAGTTTGGACTTCTTGCCGTAGTCCACGGAGAGCCGCTCCATCAGCAGCGACGTGAAGCCGGAGCCGGTGCCTCCTCCGAACGAGTGGAATACGAGGAAACCCTGGTGGAACAGCATATGAGCTGGCTGAGATACATTTTGTGGCTTTCAACCGCTCCAACACTCTGATCTTGAGGGTGTCACTGACCAACTCGCAAATCCAATATACTTACAAAATATTAGATTTCGGTCCACCTAGACCAGAACAAAAAGTGCCGCCGGACCATTTGTACCATGAGGCAGTACCATTGATGGTACAATAGGCACCAATTTGTCTCAATTGTACCATTAATGGTACAACTGGCACCAAACTGTACCGACTTGTTGTAGGTATTGTAATAAATTTGTGATATGGGCACAACGCCTGAAATAAAAGTATTTTATTTTATTGATTTGGATAGTTACCTAATTGTCTTTCCTTAATACCTGGAGTCCAGTGCACTGATCAGCGAGTTTCCTGATCCTGTCGAGCACGACGTCGACGATCTCCTTGCCGATGGTGTAGTGGCCGCGCGCGTAGTTGTTGGCCGCGTCCTCTTTACCAGTGATAAGTTGTTCTGGATGAAAGAGCTGACGGTATGTGCCTGTGCGGACCTCATCTGGAAAGAAAGAAAGAAAGAAAGAAATCATTTATTTGCATGAAGTATGGTTGTATAAGTTCTTAAAATATAAAATAAAATATCACATACTTCGCGGTGCAAAGACCACGTGCAAAAATTTACATGCTCTATAATTTAAATTTAAAATACAGTTAAACCTCATAAATTACCATTTCTTAATTACCTATCAATTTCTAATACATAGGTACCTAACATTTATTCATTTAAAATTACAATGTAAATATACAATAAAGGTGAGGAAGGTGTGAAAGGATTAAGGTGAGGTTTTTTATTATATGTACCTACTTACTTTATTTCTGGAAGTTTGGTGGAGATTTTGTGCTGTAATGTGACTGCATCCGCATAGACAAACAGAATCGTATCTCAAAATATTTCATACTTACGTGACAGGTTGCAAGAAATAAAATAAAATAAATACCTAAGTAAATATCCTTGGACTTCGCTTAGTACCTACCCAAGTGGGTACCTATTGCTCGTTTGTAATGTAATTTACTAAGTAAGTAAGTCCGTTTGTAGTGTATTGCAACTACAATACAAACGGAGCATTGCGACTATAATATCTACGACCCTCTACATATAATATATACGAGAAGCACTGACGTCGATTTATTTAGGTACTCAATTTCAAACGACCGAGCTTAAACTCCCTTACTGAAACTCATTTCAGTGTTGATTACCGAAAGGAAATGCCTGCATTAGCCGAAGCACTCATCTAAACGAATATAATTGAGACAGGCGCGCCACTCAGACTATTAATGGCTTTCTTCGGGCTTCATTGCCTCTTGAGCCCTTGAAAGCTTACTGTCTTTACTATCTGTTTCGATCAAAATGGTATTTTGTCTTTTGATGGTTATTTTAAACTCCAGTTTAATCCTAAAAATAGATCGCTATCTTAGGTACCTACCTACCTATGTCTTATTTAAACTTTAGCGATCGTGTTTACCGAAATTACCTATATAATTTTTACAAAAGCTAAATAAATGGATAGGTATTTCGACAATTTATTTCAAAACATTAGCCTGTAATTTCAATAACTATCCTCCAATTAAAAAAACGCTAGCCTTAGAACAAAACATGACCAAGACAAGACACAATCGGTTCGCTCGTTGTTTCGACTATAAACTTGTGTTAATCTCCGCTACAATCAAGATAAATGCCTTTGTCATCGTAATAACTAACTGCGTAGACCTAGGTTCTATTTGGCTAGGTAATGACGGGCCTCGTGGTAACGCGCTGGGGTCAATGCCCTATCTTACCTCCCCGCGGCAATACTAGTATCTTTACCTACTTGAATTATTAAAAACTATTTAGATTCAACCTTTTTAGTGTATGATAGATAGTAAGTACCTAGAGTTTTTTGTGTTTTCTTTTATTACCTACTTAGCTAATTATGGTTCAGATTTTTTTTTGTTTTTCTTTACACCTCTTCAGATGCATTCTAATCTTATCTTATGTGACATAGATCGTTCTGCATTTTCATATGGCTCTACAAACCAAGAGTTCAATATTCTTACTCTACCAGTAGTCTTCAATCTCCACATTAGGTACTGAATTATACCGCAGTTATTTTGTCTCCGTGAAGACGTTACTGCTAGACCCAAATGAGCCCACTCACCTACAACAGTAGGTTCCAAATCCACAAACACGGCTCTAGGCACATGTTTGCCCGCTCCAGTCTCGCTGAAGAATGTGTTGAAGGAGTCGTCTCCCCCGCCCAGGGTCTTGTCGGACGGCATCTGGCCATCAGGCTGGATGCCGTGCTCAAGGCAGTATAGCTCCCAGCAGGCATTGCCGATCTGGACTCCAGCTTGGCCGATGTGGACTGAGATGCATTCCCTCTGAGGAAGAAACAATTTCCGTCAGTCAGGAAAGGTGATATAAGCGTTCGTATAGCCCGCTCAGTTAGGTATTTATATTGTCTTGATAGCTCGTCCAAATTATCGACGTTCTGTTGCCAACGGTGGCCATGATTTAAAAACTCTCAATTGCTTCATTTATTTCTCTATTTCTTTATTTAATCTTAAAATATCTGGCTATACAAAGGACTACGATAGGTTAGTTCTAATACCTATAGTATTATGTCTCGATTCTTGATAATATTGAACAGTTCGTACCTACAAGACATCGATCATTAACGGGTCTTTGACCTCAACAATAGCTAATGAAGCCCTGACGCCTTTAAAAGCCCTCAATTTAGCATTATCATACAACAAAACCCTAATATACAATGAACAGGCTTCAATACGTGGCAATTGTTGCCAACGCTAAGGATTTTCTACTCATTAATTAACAGCTGTCAATACGAAATTACTTGTATTCGGCTATTATGTAGGTTAATTGTAACAGTGGCACGTTAGTCGTACTCGTAATTTCGTTTATTCCATCCAGTCCTACTGATAAATAATGCCCAATAGGTACCTATTAATTCTACCTATCAACTTTGTAAGTATATCACCATAATTATTTTAAATATTAACACCCTACAGCCCGATAGGTAGGTACATAGCCCACATACACTACTTATACCTACTAGATAGATAGCCACATACACTATACCTACTAGATAGATAGATAGATAGATAAACATTTATTCAGCACACACACATACCTACAATAGAAAAAACAATAACAGAGAAGGACACAAGACAGGTATTAAAGGTAGGTACCTTTACTAGATAGATTGTCGTGGATCCTAGTGTCTGATAAGTACGAGTACCATCATAGTACCTAGTAGGTACCTACCAGTCTAATATCTGCGCGTATAAACTATACCTATAGGTAGGTACTTAGGTAAAACGATAAATTCCTTGAAATCTTTGTGCATAAAGATGGATGAACTGCGTGAAAAATATATATAATTTGCGTGTAATTGCTGTTTAAATTTTAGACTAGAAACTTGGATAGGTATGAACTCAAACTTGAATTAAATCCATCAGCTGTTACAAACTTGAGATGGAACAAACATAGAACCAAGTGAAGTCTGCAATCAGTTGGCATTTCGCCAGAAGCTAAAAGCCACGCTATTTGCAACTTTTTTACCGACCTATTGTTTCCTTCCTTAGTTTTTTTGGAGGACAACCGAAAGAATAATTATCCCCCGAGGAGAAATGGAACTCGGGGCTTTTCAATTGCTCTCTAGACATGCAGTGTTGTAGAGCAATGAATTAAATGGTCTTTGTTTCCATTCAAAGCTCCAAATATTTTCATTTCACGTAAAAAATAGCGAATAAAAAATTGCCTGTGTGCATAACTATTTCCATCTTTAGTATTTATATCTTTCAAAGCGAAAAATGGTTCAACGTAAGTAATTTAATTTCATAATTAGTAGGTCTCCCCCAAAACCTCAATTTCCTTCAAATTAAAAAAATAACAATTTATTTTTAAATTGTTCTAGGTCACTGTTTTCATTAAACCCGTTAAACTATATATTTTTGTAATAAAGTTATGTTTTCTATGATCTAACAGCCGTAGACGGTAGAATACGTTGCAGGTACGGTGTGGTACGGTTACTAACCGAACGTAAATGTGCCTTCATCAATCAACCCTCGCGGCTAGATAAACCACCACAAAAACTTTATTGTAGGTACATGAGGGGAAAATCGAAAGTTCATCGTATGTGGAGTACTTACTTACTTTAGATTAGAACCTCCACCATGTTTTTCACTAGCTGTAGATACCTACGTATATGTAAATTGCTCAGTCTTTGATGTAGGTATTTTTTTTATTAATGTTGTCGATAAAAGCTTTAAGCTTGACTATGGGAATATGAAATGAACAAAACCTACGTATTATAAAAAACATGTTTATAGAGACCACCAAAGACGATTTAAAACTCTGGAATATTGATAACGAATTAAATTCGCAATTCGCATTGGCTATCACAAAAAACAAAACAAAAGAGATAATAAATTCACGAAAAATGTTCTCCCAATTAATCTGACAACCAGACATATTATTCTGTGCACAGTAGCCATGATTAAGTCTGCGAGCAATTCGTCAATTTAAAATCAGAACGCTCCGTGACTGGCAGACAATGCTGGACGTCTTCGCCTCTTATAACTTTTTATTTTACTTTTTTTGTAAGTGCCAGTACTGAGGAAATTACATGGTGCGTTGACCCCTGGCGTGTCGATTTAATCATAGACCAATGGTGTGATGAGATTGCCTCGTGAACTAACCGAGATAATAGCTACTAGTTTTACATGGCTACTACATTTACTATTCATTAAAAAAGATTAATAAAAACACATGGTAGGTATGTATTTATACAAATGGTGTGTAAGTACCTTTAGTTATTATAATTTACTATCCATAACAGCATCTAAGCATTTAATGAAAAATAACAAAATAGGAAAAAATATCGTTCTTCAAAAACAACAACTTTTTGGGTGCGTGATAATAACCCCCAGACCGAACCTATTTATTTTCTAATTAAAATTGCAAACCACACCACTGTTCCCATAGTTAGCCACTCAACTTATAGTCATTCGTTGAGGAAACGTAAATGCTGTTATTATATATTAGGTACTAAGGACGATGATATTACCTACCCTTGTTGCGTAATTTGAAGCAAAAGCTTTTAGGGCTTTTGCAGGAAGCCCGTGTTCACCTGACTTCACCTAGGCTTAGAAGTCAGATAATAAACAGGTTTTACAGTGCCTGGTTACATTTTTAAATCAATGATTATTACCTACTGATATCATGAACAGTCTTTATGTGTCATCGGCTAGCAGAATCGATGTCTCTTACCATCTGGAACATCATTGTTTTTGTGTCATAGTGCGTGACAAACTACAATTATTACCCATTACCTATCATATTGTCTTCCTATATTGCTTCCTACAATTTATTTTACAGTTGACCTATTTCCTGAAAGCTTTTGAATTATGACTATAACTTTACCTAGAAAAACCACATTAGAGCTTTTACAGTCAAATCTAATGTTATTTAAAAACCACAATACCTATACGAGTAGGTACTTATAAAAATATGCAGCAGTTGTAATCATCGTTCAAAATTAATAAGATTAAGTACTAAAATATTATTAATAAATACTTAGGTACTTGAGACTTGAAAACTCATTGGGTGCTAGTAAAAGCTATAATTCATTGTTTTGTTATAAAAAATTGTTTGTAACCAGATTACCAATCAACCTTGTTCCTAGTTCAAATGTGACTGATCTAATTGCAGGCGCCATTGGAGGCGTTTTCGACAAATTGATAAAATTAAACGCCTACACTTTGTGGTTAGCCTTACTCGGTTGTTTATTACACCAATCCTATTAAATGGTCTAATTTAATTGTAAATCAATTGATTCCGATCCCATCTTATGCCCCTAAATGGAGACAAATGCGTGGAAGCTAGTTAGACAATTGGAAAATATTGTAGTGGTTTGGCGGTACGAACTCAATAATATAATCCACATAAGGCAGTAGTTTATCGTAAGTAATGACTTCAATCTTGGTAATACAATTTATTTTTTATTGGTTTTTAGTAATAACTTCTTGATTAGATAGGTACTTACCTAATTATATACAAGGTGTTATTTTAGCGTAGGTAAACTGTTGTATTGTCTAAAAGCCTATTAGAAAGATTCACGTTAACGAATCTACAACTTCGACATTTAAGCTTAAATTGGTAGGTACTGAATGATTCACGGTTTGAAGAATCATGTTGACCAGATGTTTAAGTTTCGTGGAAGTTTTTAAACGCAGCCAGAAACTTAATTTTATTTGCTGCACTTTGATTCTAATTGACTCAGAAATTTAACTGAGAGTTATTTTTCTAATAACTAAGTACTTTGGTAGTTATTAGGAAAATGAAAATGAATTGAATTGAAAGAAAGAAAGAAAAAATCATTTATTCTTGTAGGACCTCAAGGATCACTTAAATTTCGTTTTACATGCTAGGTGATTCTAATGCCTGTTCCAACGCGACTCCCTACACCAGGTAGAGAATCAGGCAAGAACCTGGTGGTGTGGTTATTATGAATTATTATGATCACGACTGTATCCCAGGGAGCGGTAGACATTTCTTTCAGATCTTAATGCAATTTTTAGATCCTTTTGAAGATTTCTAAGGGGGTAGTCAGAGGTATGTCCAAATACATATTTGGTACATGCCCACATCTTGCAGAAGTTAACTTTCCATACGTGACAGGTTGCAAGCCCAACAGGAATAATTATTATTTATTTATATGTAGTTGGTAGGTAATACAATTACACAATTATGTTAATTACAAAGTACCTACATTCCGCGTGCAAGTGCCAAGGTAATTCAAACTTCAAACACCTCTTGAATATAATTTTCGAAATAAAACTTAGGTACCTACCTAGATATTTGTTAAATGGCTTTAGTCACGCGGGTGTGGCCTAGTCCTTATACTTATTTAAATAAATAAATATCCTTATACATTCCACACAGCGTCATCTAGTCCCAAGCTAAGCAACTAAATGCTTGTGTTATAGTAACCAGATGACTGATATACTACTTAGATATATTTTTTTTGTAAATACATACATACTAAAGATAGAAAAACATCCAGACCCGGAACAAATATCTGTAGAAGATACAAACATTTGTCCCGTGGCGGGAATCGAACCCGCAACCTCCGCGTCTCAGGCGAGCCTTCGCCTACCGCGCCACAGGTGTCAAATGTAGGATGGTCAGGTGTGTAAACTTAATGGTTTTAGTTTACCGGCAATGAACTCATAAAGCATGTAGGTACCTACTGAAGTTAAAAAGTTGAAAAACCTGAAAAAAAACTATTCATTACTTAAGTGGTAACTTGATTAAGCTATCAAACAGTGTAAAAGGTAGAGCTTTTAAGACTGCCGTGGGTTGATAATGATTCATTGAAGACGAACAATCGGTTAAATAATTGGTAGGTAACGGGGAGAATCGATAAAAGTAACAATAACATGCGTTGGCGCGGTTTCAAAGCTTTACAGTTTACTTTGTTTGTTTCTTTAATTATGTAGGTACCTACCTACCTATATAGTATTTACCTACAACTTAGTCGTTTACTTGCATCAGAATTCTTATTAAAGAGTAAAACGACTGAAAATAAATATTGTGAAAATGAGTATTATATAAATCTGTTACTTATGTTCTTTTGCCAACATACATTTGCAAAATGGCATATTTTATTTATTTATAGAATGTAAACATTTTTGTATTAGTTTAGTTTCTATACCTAAATAAGAGTTGGCCACTAGCTCATACGAACTTACTTAGGAGGTAACTATTTTAGGTTTAATGAAAAAATATGCAGAAAAAGATATTGATAATTTTTTGTATATTTCTTGAAATTTGTTAAACATAGCTTCCTGTCCTACTATTCAGCTCGTACCGTTACAATATTATTGATTTAACATTTCATAAGAAATGTTAGATCAATATTATTGGTAACGTTATAGGTATTGGTTTATACCAAGCGTCAGTAACATCGAAAACAAAACAACAAAAGTACAGAAAATGCATTAACAAAATAACCGTTAGATGGTGAGATCAATCACCGTTAGGCACCTACTCGTGATGAGATATTGTGTTAAATTAGGCAAAGGTTGTAAAGCCTTAAAGTTAGCAGAATATTAACATCATAAGTCACAGTCTGATTAACAGTCAAAGAGGCTGTGATTCTAACCAAAATGTTGTTTATGTTTTTTTCACAGTAAAATTTGGTGATGATGATGATGATGAAATTTGGTGATGTTTAAATTGAATAATTATTGACATTCTCTTTTGGAGTAGAGCGCTGATGGTGTGTCTGCGGTTTACACACATTTTCAAATACCTTTTGAATTGTTTTTCGTAGGCTTCAATTTCTCAATAAAATGATACATGTGGGAATTTGATAAAAGAAATATTTGGATGGAGTCTACTTTTTTGATAAAGTTATAATACATATTTAGACATAATCTCACTCTGTTTTTAGGTTTGTTTAGCTCAAAAGTTACTAATAAAAGTTGTTAATTTCATTTTGAAAATATACTTACTAATTACCTATGTCGTGTTATTTTTATGATAACATGGTCCTAGACTAGATAAGACTAGACAGCACAGAATACAGCTAGGGGCTCATTCTATAGGTAGGTATTGATTGATATTTCGTCACTATACGCGTACGCGTAGGTACTAACGCGTCGAAAATCGGACAACAGATAACGAGTTACATGCTGTAATTTTCAAAATTACTATTTTTATCTGAGTACCACTTTGTAAATCTATGACTGACCCTTTTTTATGCTCCTTTATATATTTTAAAAATAATTACCTACGAACATTAAACACATACAAAGCTCTTTTTTGCATTTCGAAAAATACCAAAAAAAATAAAGCACTCATTGTAGTAGGTAGTTGAAAATGTTTTCCTTACTCCATGATAACTACTGTGTAAATTATATCTGAGTTAAAACTCAAATTCAAATGTAGAATTCAGAAATGAATTCAGAAACAATCCTAAAAATCGTGTTTGAAATTGTACTTTTCGTATCCTAAGTATGACATTATAATGGATTGGGATATCATAAAGCATTTTTCTAAGAAATACGTGAAGCTTCTAAGCTTCTTCGTCTGAACTAAGGGCAGGTGATATTACTCAGGTTACTTTGTGGTCAGCAGCTTGCGGAACGGTCATCCGTATCCGATACCTTCTCATGCTAGGTAGTATCGCTCACTGTAACTACTATAAAAGTAACCAGATTGTAAAAAACACTATTTGTGACATTGACATCATGAAAAAGAGTTTTTTTTATCTTTCTTGACGTGATTTATTTTCAAAAATTAAATTTTGACATCATGAAAAACAGTTTTTTAGCTTTTATCTTACTTGACCTAATATTTTCATAGGTAAAATGGTTCTCAACCTGTTTTTAATGAATAATCTTCGTTTTATTTCAACAATACAACTACGTTAACGTCGCATTCTTAAAGTTCTTAAATCTTGCGAAACTTAATTATTATGTAAGTATAAAAGTTTCTGATAGGAATTCTACGAAAGGGCTGAGGATTATATTCGAGAACAATGTTTTTGTGCGTGTACCTGCCAAGGTCTGTAATTGCTTTTGCATTGTTTTGTTAACCTGTAGTATCCACCTAGTAGGTATCTAGCTTTTTCATTTCAATTACCTACATGGTACAATTTTGGTACCCGTAGTATCTCTTCCTAATTACTGCATTTGGTACATACCTACTTACATAAAGTACCCTACCTACATCTGTAAGTGGTTTAATTATATATTTTTAAGAAGTTACCTATTGAGATTACCTTAGATATAAATAAATAATAAAGGAATAAATATCCTTGGACATTCCACACGGCGTCATCTAGTCCCAAGCTAAGCAACTTAATGCTTGTGTTATGGTAACCAGATGACTGATACATAGATAAATTTTTTTTGTAAATACATACATACTATAGATAGAAAAACATCCAGACCCGGAACAAATATCTGTAGAAGATACAAACATTTGTCCCGTGGCGGGGATCGAACCCACAACCTCCGCGTCTCAGGCGGGCCTTAGCCCACTGCGCCACAGAGGTCGTCAATATGTACTTTATTTAGATCTCAGTTATATCCATAATGTTGTTTGGTTCAGTTCCTCCAACCAAAACTGTAATAATCTACTGCTCAAGGTCGTGTAAAAAGTTTATTACCGACTATCATAACTTAGTATTGTATTAGCGTCAGTAAAGGCTCTATCACCTAAATAAGTAAAGTATAGACGAAAAAATTATTTGAATTAAATAATTGGCTCCTGTAGATAATAAAATCATGTGTTATGACTTATGAGTGTGTGCTGTGATCATTTTGTAAAATATAAGATTATTTTTACAAGTAGGTAAGTAGGTACCTAAGCCTAAAAAAAATTAAAGTAGATTGAAGCTAAATTCATTTTTTATTGTGATTTACTGATAATAACTTACTGCTGAAAAGCAAATTAGCGTGAAAATAAATAATAAATAATAAATAAATAAATAAATATCCTTGGACATTTCACACGGCGTCATCTAGTCCCAAGCTAAGCAATTTAATGCTTGTGTTATGGTAACCAGATGACTGATAAACTACATAGATACATTTTTTTTTTGTAAATACATACATATTATACATAGAAAACACCCAGACACGAAACAAATATTTGCAGATCATGCAAACATTTGTCCCGCAGCGGGGATCGAACCCGCAACCTCTGCGTCTCAGGCGGGCTTTCGCCCACTGCGCCACAGAGGTCGTCAAAGAAAAAGATCGAAAAAGATCTCGGATTTACCACGTTGAAATGCTAACTTTTTTTTTGAAATATTATAGTCAAATTACATATTGAGTAACTGTTAGGAGATAATACTCCTGGTCATCAACCAACAACCGTGAAGAACCAGGTGTATGGTGACTTACCATTTTGCCGAAGAAGTTGTGTTGTCTGAATGTAGTCGAGTTGGCGTGGCGAGCTCGCGAGGCAACACACCGGGCCGGACTGTGCCGGGGAGGGGCGTGCGATGCCTTTTATTAGCGAGGCGGGACTATTCTGAAATTCCTGATAGCTCATAGCCTATTTCAGTTTTTGTGATAAGCATCATACAATTTATAGCAGATATGACGACAACTAGGGGAAATAGGTGTGATTTGTACCTTTAAATAGTCAGTTAAGAGCGTTTAATGTTTAACGGCTAGTCTCAATAACCTATTTTTCTTTCGTTTAGCTTACTGCGGGTAGATATTTGACATTTCTTCCATACAAAAAACGTCAGATAGCTACTGACAGTAAGCATAACCAAAGATAGATTGGTTATTGAGATTGGCTGTAAAGATATGAGATCCCGAAAAACAATACTTCTGTAAAATTATTTAATGCCTACGCAGTTTTCATAACACCGTAATTACCTACACAAGTAAAGGAATCATCAAAGTCAAGAGTGGTAGGTACAGGAGAGCGTAAGGGTGTCATCATTATTTGTTTATTTTCCTGCACATTAACATATTATTCTGTAGTATAATCTTTCAAATAGACAAAAAATACGAGCTGTATGGTTTTTAGATCTTCGTAATCAAATAACCTCGAAAGAAAGATGTTTGTATTGCTCCGTCTTCCAGAATAAGACCGCTTTCATTTTGCTTAGACGAAACAACGACAATACCTACAAATTAAATTTAGTTTTACTACAGACTAATACCTACTATAATAGGTTTTACATAAAAGTATGAGTTCCTAATATTCAGTTTCCAGAGTAATTTATACCTAGTGAAAACGAACTAAAATATTAGTTCGAGACACACTTACCTACTAATTATTAATGAATGTCCGTACCTACCATCTGTTATTTTCTTTTCTTGTCAAGTTAATTTGAAAGTCACTGATGAAAACTTTACTTGCATGTGATGAATGTTACATAGGTATTACGTATTACCTACTTTACGCCTTCATTGCTAGATGGCAAACTATGTCGTCACTTACCTAACGGAACTCTGCAGAACCATTTGTTGAGGTGTAGGCTTGCTCAGCATCAGCACCTAACTAAACCATCCTCTCATCCTGACCAACCTTATCTTCAGGAAAACCATCGTCATTATTTATATTGTGCAGACCAGCCCGTCTCACATATATTATGACGATGGCTTATTTTTAAACTAAGGTACTTACTTTTACACTTTTACACGAGTTTAAAAGTGCAAAATAAATTTTACGAAATGGACATTCCACTAGAGATTTGAACAAATGACCCTCTGAGTCGAAGTTCTATCCCACTCGGTCAACACGGCGACCACAGATTAAACAACAGATAAGGTTATGAAGCAGTCATCACAAATGTCTGTCAGCGCGCCTAATAGGCTGGGCCGGGCGGGGCGCTAACGAGCCGTGAAATTACAAGTGTGCTATTGTTTCATAGTCATAGCTGATTTATTGGAATATCTGCGATGATTTTATATAATCTCTCGGCCCCGAGTTTAAATTGTCTTTGATCTGTTGTTATTGATTAAGTCGAATAATTGTATGTAGTTCCATTTTTCTGTTTAAGGCCTGAATCAGTCACACTTCTTAACATAATCTAGAGATTCTAGCTTGAGTATGTGTGGTGTAATAATCTCTAATGTATTTAATAGGGAAATTAACGGTTATTATCGAAATAAAATTACACCACATCCACGCTTCTTTATTCATCTTTATAAGATATTTATTTTCGTCTACGCTGTATCTTCGGTACATCTACGCCAAGTCTAAGCTCCTAAGGCTGGTCTACGCTGCTTCTACGCTGCTTCTACGCTGCTTCTACGCTAGGTCTACGCCAAGTCTACGCTTTTCCTACGCTTAGTCCACGGATCAACTACTTTTTTATTTGCGCTATTCAATGCGATTTGTCTACTGCAATAAATTATTATGAGCAAATCTTATGTAAGTATTTCGCCAACAAAGCCTTAGTTGCGCGCCTGATCAAATATTATAACACGAGAGTTTTGAGTATTCTTGGAAATTTTAAATCAGGCGTTCACTAACTTATATTGTTGGTATAGCTATTATGCTATTATATTTATATTACAAAAAATAACTTAATTGTACTAATCGAATCGTTTTTAATGATTCGAGAGTGTGCTCAAAATCAGTACATTAGGTACTAAACGGCTAAAAGAAAAATGGTAAGTATGACAAGTACCTACTCGTAAGGAGGTAACCTAATTTTATTAGACGGGTACCAGAAAGAAAACTGCATTTATTAGCACATTTTATTTTATTCTTATAATTGTATAACTGCGTGCAGGTAACCTTAATTCCACTTATAAAGTAGATATTTGGTATTGTAAAATAGCGTCGATGGCACTATTAAAACTAATTAATTTATTTACATATTTATACATTATGTACAATTAATTATATAAGAAAATTGTAGATTTCGAATTTAGATAGGTTAGTTTAGATTGAGCAATTTATTAATTTAAAATTAAATCCTAAAGTAATTAGGCTAGTTTAGACATTATTTACCTGTGTACCTACTGCAGTGTTATGAACATCTTTAAAATAGAAATAAAGACACAGCAAAATCACAGATAAATAAAATATTGAAACTGGCCGTAGACAGAACGAAGTTAGCAAAACATCCACGCGTCAACCAATATAAAATTAACAGGATCGAAATGACAAAAATAAAAGAAACTAAATGATTTTTTTGTCACCAAAAGTTAAACTTAGAATTTACAATTTGTAACAAGGTTGCATGCCCTTAGTTAGATAGCTCATACGAAATATACGTAAAAGCCTAATATAATAACTTCGTTTTCGTTGGTCCCAAGTTTTCTTGTTCCTCTGTTCGGACCTACGCGGTATTCGCTACCGCTGTGGGTAGAGAAAATACGCGAAAAGTACGCGGTAATATTGTTGTTATCCTTGTGGGTAAACCGCGTTCGAGTTTCGCTACTTCTACCCACAGCGGCAGCGAACATCGCTCAGGTTTAAATATACCTTTTGCTATAATATAATAGGTATAGTTTTCGGTAATTAGTTTTCGATAGTTAATTGTTCTCGTTTTGCCACGAGTTCATAAACTGTACAATAATTTTATTTGAAAGTCAGGGTCGCTCTTGAAGCTATTATAAGAGCTGCGATTTACCATGCTGTTTATATTCAAAATCATATTTTTTCAAAAGTAAGGCATAATATTATTTATTATTATTATTATAACAGTTCAATTTCTACTAAAATAGAAACTGTTCTCAGTGTTATTTGAGAAAATATCGATCTTATTTGTGTGTTCAATTTTCTAAGACTACCATTACAAGAATCAAGGCTTCCTGGCCAAAAACGATGATAAAACGGTCATGATCCATTTGCAATAGAGTTCACTTTCTATCGCAGAAATCTTCAGTGTAAAAATGATTATAATTATTGTCCGTCCGTCTTTCAATAAATTTTTCTATTCTAAAATTTTTCTATCACATGACATCACAAACCTTCCCACATTCACCAAAAATATTATTTCCCATCATTAAACCCATCATTGAGTCCTGTGCAATGCAAAGATAAAGACTCTCTCACTGCAAAACTGGGTTGACATCATAATTATCATGTCCACTATGGTCTATATTCTACTCACTACAAAACTGTTTGCAACCTTACCAATTTCACTATAGAGTCTATTATCTGTTATCTACCAAAACTGTTAGGGTGTTTTCAACCTTACCACTTCCTCGATAGTCTATTCTTCATCAGGCCAACTTCTGTGTCCCAGTCTCCAGATAGTACGTTGTCCCTCGGCAAGAGGGACAGCAAGAGAAACCGCTAGTCCCGTTAGGGATAGTGGAACGATCAGAGCAAGATTGGAGGGGAGTCGTCTGTCTTGTTGCTTACCGGCTCTAGGAGGTTGTTCTTCAGAAGATTTGCGAGTTGCATATCATATTATTATACAATTTCCATAGATTTAATTGTTCTATCACCATAAAGAAATCTCTCTACAAAATTGTACGGCTGTTGT
Source organism: Xanthorhoe designata (assembly GCA_963582015.1). Taxonomy (NCBI): domain Eukaryota; kingdom Metazoa; phylum Arthropoda; class Insecta; order Lepidoptera; family Geometridae; genus Xanthorhoe; species Xanthorhoe designata. The sequence goes on from OY757038.1 coordinate 904,828, forward strand.
CAACCTTCATACCCTCTTGTTCCCCAGCCTCTAAATAGACTAGAGTTGTCCCTCGCAAAGTGGAAGAAACATCACTACTTTACGCTACACTATACTATAATACGTTATTCTTTTGTCTACTTCATCACAGTCCTCATAGTTAACTCATTTTCTACCCCAAAACACGCGGCACACCTTGTTCCTTGCATTTGTGCGCACAGAAAGTGTTATTTTTACATAAACCTCACTAGGTACAACACTGTTATCGTCATTACCACTTTTACAATAGAGTTCATTTTCTGCTCTTCCCAAGTGGAAATACAAAACTGTCGGGTTATCACACTTTCACAATAGAGTCCATTTCTTCTCTTGTCTAGTGAACAAAACTGTCGGGTTATTATCAACCACTTTCACAATACAGTCCAACACCCTTTCTGGACATAGTCATGAGCTCTGAAAGTGTTCCGTCAATAAACCTCACAACAACACTTGTCAATATGACCACTTTCACAATATATCTTCATGCTGCCCCCTCCTGTGTCCCGGTCTCCAGGTATGAGAGCGTGTTGTCCCGGGTGAAGAGGAAGGGCGCCTCGCGGGAGGGACAGCGGAACGAACGGAGGAGGATCGGAGGAGAGTCGTCTGTCTTGTTGCCCACGGGCTCCAGGAGGTTGTTCCATAGGAGATTTGCAGCTGGGGAATACATTTTTAATGAAGGAAATAGGTGCTGGGCAAGCCTATTCCACCTAAACAATGTTCCAGGCAGGCAATAGGTCAAGTGTAGGCAAAAGCTTACATTCTGACTCTGTATAAATCATCTAGAAAAGATGTAAAGGCCTAAGTAAGTCCTTTCTGCGAGAAATGGAAGCAGTCATGAGTGGCATGTTGCATACTTATAAATTCCACAAGACCTGTTTACTTCTTTTCCTTCAGAGGAATCGGAGGAATCGAACCAATTGTTTTGAAACCTTAAAGTATAAGTTAGCTAGTGCATGTCCTTTCTGCGTGAAATGGAAGCAGTTATGACTGTCCTGTGGCATCCTTATAAATTCCACAAGTCCTGCTTACTTCTTTTCCTTCAGAGAAATCAGGATTCTTTTGAAACCCTATAATTATAGTTACCTAATGCATGTCCTTTCTGTGAGAAGTGGAAGCAGTCATGCGTGATGTAGGACTGGTGGATGACGAGCGGGAGCGGGGGCGAGGCCGGTAAGGGCGCGTTGAATAGCTTCATGAACGGCTGCAGTACTACTGTGAAGTTGGGGTTCTTGTCGTAGCGACCACTGTCAATCTGTGGACGATTAACAACTGCTATAGGTCGCGCCACGTAAAAGGAACGCTGGCTGTCAAACTGCGCAGTGGTCGATGATTGGTGGAGAGGTAACGCGGCGCACTTCATACCATTGATCTAGCGAGTGCTATTGGTTCGTCAGCGAGTGAACACAGGCGGAAACATACCCCCGCTACTTCCCCGACCGCGCTCTTTTTACGTGGCGCGACCTATACTTAGTGTTATATAAAAATGTAAACTATGCACCTAAGGAGAGCAATTTGGGCTCTTTAGTAGACTTGAGGTGCGATTTTTGGCAGATCTTTGTCAGATTTATGGGATCGCATTGGAAGTAAACGCTTTCAAACAAAAAATATAATTCAAAATCGATCTACAATTGACGGAGAACTTGGAGACCATGCATACAACACTTTTAAATTAAATGTGGTTATTAAGCTGGTCAACGATCTGTCAAGAACGTCTTATGCCGGGTTCCTATATCCAACTAACGGATGTCCGTAGGTCGGTCGTCATAGCAACGTTGTTATCTGTCAAAAAGTCTCATACATTTTGTATTGAATAAACAACGTTGCTATGACGACCGACCTAGGACATCCGTTAGTTGGATATAGAAACCGGGGGTTAGCAAGCTTCGCCACGAGCGCTTCGAGTTGGATGTCCTAAAATACTCACAAGCGCCTTTTCAGCCTCTTGGTACCGTCTCGCCATCCTCACTATGTCCTGTAGCTCGCCGCCTCCGCGGTGGAAGCACGAGCAAAAAAGCGAATGCATCAGTCGACACATCATGGGGCGTAGCACTCGGACTGATACTGACACATCTGATAAACAAATATACTTGTAATAAACAAGTAGGTAGGTACTCATTAAAAAAATTACCTATAATGAAGATTTACGCAAATGCAAGCAGTCACGAGTGATTTAGGACTAGTTGATGACAAGCGGCAGCGGTGACGCTAGTAAAAATAAACCTCAATCTCCTTTGGAGCCCTTTCTGAAGCCAGTGAGATCTTCACGGGTGCAGTTGTTTTGGCAAAAAAGGCAGGACAACAAATGCGACAGTTTTGTGTCGGGGCCTCCGCACTCGCACTGTTCTTTGTGAAAGGTCTGCTTTATCGCTTATTGCTCAGTTTCTACATTGACCTTTCAGTATACGGAGTCTGATAGGCGACTTCCAAAATGGCCAATGCCAGTCAGTTTATGGCATCGGCAGGCGTTCTGCTGGAGGACAGAGTCTAGAGGAGGGGAGTTTTTGCACTTCCAAAATTATGCTTCTTGCTTTCATTACAAAAAAAAAGCTAGGCCCACACCACAGGTTCTTGCCTAATTCTTTCCCTGGTGTAGGGAGTCGCGTTGGAACAGGCAGTAGAATCCTCCCCTAGTTTTAGAAACGTGACATGTCAAAGTGTCTTGAATTTGAATTACACACATTATCTACTTACTATTTTCCTTTATTTATTTTATTTTTTCCTTTTGTACCTGCCTTCCTATGTACCTATTTGTTGCTTACTTAATTATTTGTTGTAGCACCTACTCAGTATTAGTTTCGTTTGCTTGTTATGTATTCTGCCTCTTGCTTTGTGTACCTATCTTCATACCTATCTGTGCTGTAAGTGTGTCAATAAATAAATCTATCTATCTATCTCTCAGGCAGACGGATCCTAAGTAGAAACAGAACTCACCTAGCACCGGCACTAAGTTGACAAGCGTCCTAGGAAGATGTTTCTGCAGATAGTCCAGCGCCTTGGCGAGTTTCCTCGCGTGAGCGGCCGGCGACCACGCCACGGGGCTCAGGCAGGCGGCGGAGCAGATGTCGTTGGCGCCGATGAAGATAGTCAACATCTTCCAGTCGTTTTGTACGTCGATGTCGGGGGACGCTCGCATCCGGGCTACTATTATCTGGAAGAAATAATACGAATGAATGAATGAATGAATGAAAATACTTTATTGTACATTTACAAAAGAAACTTAAGAACTAGTAAACCTTAAGAATAATTGTACAATGGGCGGTCTTATCGCTAAGAAGCGATCTCTTCCAGACAACCTTTGGATGGAATGAACAAGAATGAGATGGTTCGAATGGTAGGGGTACTTCTATCATATACGATTTTACTTTCAAATTGAACGAACTTTCAAATCATATCAAAAAGATTTATTTGTAACTTGGAATTAAACGCAACACAAACAACTGAACTCCGTCTTCTATCTGTTAGTCTACATTTTGGATATAGTTCCTTTTATTTATTTAGTAGTTTAGGTTAAGAAGTGTAGGTATTTTTTGGTCCTGTGTGTTTCTTTCTTTGACCACAGATTAAATACGTATGTTTAATGTAAGTACCTAACACAAACAAAAACAATACTAGAACAATTAGCTACAAAATCAGCATTTGTAGATTCTAAAAACTTTCAAAACTATCGTGAGTTGTTTTAGATATTAGGTATAATTAGCACACGGGAAATTATTCACGTAAAATTATCGTCGATTTAGATACCGACAATGTTTCAATTCTTCCGGAGAATCTTCATCAAAGTACACAAAGCTTAGCGTTTCTACTTTAACTCTTAAGATATCAGTGACAATAGATTCGTAAGTTATAAACAATAAAAAATAAATGTAGTGTGTACCTACCTACGTACAAGGACGTTATTATTTAACTTTTACGAGAACATGCTTGAAAAATAACAAAACTGAATTAATTGAAATAGATAATTAATGTCATGTTTCGAAACACCTGTCTTCATCCACGAGTTATTATTTTATATAACACTCCAGTACACCATCGAAATCTTGCATAAATACAAAAAACATACATTCCTATTTCTTTGCGTTTTTATAACCTTCAGAGTCACTAATTTAAAGATGACAGATTGCATTATGAAAGCGTTTAGCGGCACGTTGCAAACATGGAAATACATTAGTATTCACTGAATGTGTAATAGGTAGGTACCTAATTATTTGTGAAGACGCGCGGTGACCCCAAACGGTCAGAAACATGCCAATCTTTACGTTATAAAGCTTTGACCACACAGCCGCGAAATGCGATAGTGATGCAGTCATTTTATACGACGTAACTGATTTCACACAAACTGTTATTTGGTGGTTGTTTTTGCAAGTAGGTAGAATGGACTAACTATAGCTCACTCAGTTTAAACATGGCTTTGAACTTTTTGTTGCATGCAAACAAATTGTAACTGTTGTGAAAGAAAACTGATGGATGCAAGACGAGACACTACTATTTGTTGTTTAGGGTTCCGGAATGAATAAGGAACCCTTTTAATTTCGCGATGTCCGTCCGTCCGTCTGTCCGCGACTTTGCTCAGAGACTATTAATATTAGAAAACTGTCTTTTGGCAGGGTGATACCATATTGATGACGCTGACAAAGTCGTAAAAAAGAAATTAGTCAGGGTATCTCCCCAATATATCTAAATATATAATATCTCTCCAGGGGGAGGGGTCCTCTGCGTGTGAAGCGATGGTGAATTATTTTTTTCTCGTCTACTCCATTGTGTGGGATGCCGTTGGATAGGTACCTATTTCAAAAATAATAACCATTTCCTTTATAACTCAATGTAAATATCCGTTTGTGAAATATTTAGCTTTAAAGTGCTAATTTTCATTAGAGTCAAGTATCCTCCTGCCAGCAATACCGTTGTATTTGGAAATGAGAAAAAAAATACAGTAGAGAAGTTCTAAATTCTCAATGAAGACACCTTTCTTAAAAAAATCTGTTTATTTTTTTAGGAGTTATTTTTTTTAGGTGCCTTAGATAGGCAATTACACAGATACAACAGCTATAACACCCCTCTTTTTGGTCGAGATAGACTTAGCAGAAATAAAATCTGTAACTTGCCTACCAGTCAGAGGTGGGTCAGTGATTTAATTCACAATAGTTACGACTGGGACATCCAGGTCAACGACATTGTAGAGTAGTGCAATCCTAACTAGTTACAGTGCCTAATTAAAATTAAACACAAATTGTTTCAGTCTAATTGTTACGTATTTTCAGAGGTATTGCTTAGCTATTTAGGACTGAACAGATAGTTATTTTATTTAACAATTCTAGAACGCATTGCGAATTATTTGGTAAGAGGAACTTTAACATTATTTAAATCAAATGTTTTAAATTTCTGAAACAAAATAGATGATTGAACAATGTTTCCAAAATGAATTAAAAGTATATTCTGAAGCTGAGTTTGTACAGTACAACCTATTTTCTTTCATGAGATTTTATTTGATATAATTATTTATTTATTTCATTTTATTTATGTATGTATTGATATAGTGAAATAATCATCATGCATGTCACAATAGATATCAAAAATAATATAAAAATAAATCATAGTATTATCTAAACACCCTAAGTAGGCTTCATCATCAAAAGTTATATGAACATTAATTAACTAATTAATAGGTAAAGTTATGTAAATTATGTAGTAGTTTAGTTTCTGTAAATAAATATTTATCATCAAATGTAAATTAAAAAGTTTTTGATTTTTTTGTGCAAGACAGAAGTCATAATTGTACTAGTTGCCACCTATTCATTTTCACCTGACTAGAACGACGTATAACGCCAATCGATAAAAAAAATGAAGAGTACATAGAAGACGTATAACGCCAATCTATAAAAAAAACGAAAAGTACCTACATAAACCTACTGCAAGTAAACAAAGCATTAAACAAACTAGTAACGAACTAAACTGTTAGACAGTTTATAGTGGTCGTAAATAAAGATGAGCAAACGCATGTAACTAGGATGTTTTATAACGCGTGTGTGTCGACGAACGAGCACTTGACCGAGAATTGGAGGAAGTATGTGCCTTGTACATGCACACGGTTACCGTATCAATAAGGACGTATCCACCGTCAGTAAAAAAAAAACTTAGTATAATTATATTGAGAATGTTGGAGTAGGGTTCTATCAGAAATAATTGTGTAATTAGTAATTACGATGTTTACCTTCTCCATTGTAGATCAGTTACATATTTTAAATACAATATTGATTTAACTGTAAGAACCTGTTAACGTTAGTTAGATTATTATACAGATCTCTAGCTCACATCTCTCTGATGCCTCTTGGGTCTCAATGCATCAGGTAGCGGGAGGCATCATCGATTGACTGATGTTATTGCTGAAAAATCTAATGAAAGCCTATACCAAAAACAAATTACATAGGTATACATGTATACTTATTATATGTAATTTGATGTAGCTTTCATATTTGGATCCCAAAATATATAAAAAATAAAGATACAGTACATAAAACAAGTGCTCTGACAAACTAACAAGTTGCAATACACACATGAAACATGTGACTAGGCTCAATGTGTGCAATAATACGTGCGTCTGCGTCTCAATATTTCCCTGGTAGCCCTGAGATTATTCAAATATTTAGAGACCTTCACCTAAATTATGAGGAAAGCAGAACTATTAAATCTTTATTTTACCTCAATCCTGACGATTTCATACCACATACGTGGTATTCGGCTACATTATTATGCCAAACCTGACGTAGGAACTTAAAAGATGCTTGATAACAACTTGCTAAAGTTTTAACGCGACTTTAAAAGCCAAGACCGACAATTGAACGTGTCCTCCGAAGCACGAAAGCGCTCAGCTGGTAATGCCACTTGCGGTCACTCATCCAAGTAGTGACCGCTCAGAACGTTGCTTAACTTCGACGATCTATCAAAAATGTCTTAGCAAGCTTCGCCACGAGCGCTTCTCTGAATATAGGAACCATTAAACTAGCTAGAGTATAACGTTTTGTAATTTGCGTAAGATATATGGCACTTCCCTGCATAGTAGGGCAATTCTTGTAAAGTCTATTTTAAAGTTTTTTCATTTCAAATCGTAAACATTAATGTTTTTTTTAATCCACTTTCTTCTTCTTAGTCGGGCACTCTTGGCAGAGTGGTCGTGGTTGAACCACTAGCACACAATTACTCTGCATTGCTCCCATCCAGGGCCGCCGCTCTTCTAGCGATGCATCTCCATTTCTGGCGGTTATTTGCATTGCGAGCACACTGCACTATTGTGGATTGGGTCGTCTTCTTAATTAGATCGGTCCATCGAGTTGGTGACCGACCAGGGCTTCGTTTATCCACTTTAAAGAGTTGCAATTTCATCTAGATCTTATGAATGTTGACTGTAAATAATACCCTTTTAACCCAATATTAGTGGCAATTCAGAGTGTCGCAAAAGCTAAACTAAACTAACTAACAAATGACACAGCAAACATTTGACGTAAGGTTAAAAATCACGGATAAGGTTTTATTTCAATTTGTATTTGCGCCATTACACCACAACTAACAAGTTTTCAAACATTTACTTTATTTTATTGATGTTTTCTTAAGACATCAAGCAACTAATATATTTGCTTAGCTTCATGCAAATATTAGAATGTGCTGTTAATAATATTACAAAACATTGTCTTAACGTAAATCATAGGCGTTATATAAATAAACTGTTGAAATAAATTAATTTAAATTAGAGACCGAGCGCGTTGAAATCTTTTATATGGATTCTTTTACATAATGAGCTTCAAAGAATACGATTATTTATTTTGACTAACGATATCAGTTCACACAAAGACAGTGTAAGGTCAGAGTGAGATACAAAACATGTTACAAAGACGATCTACACTTATATTAGACTAGCTTACTCGCCCGCGGCTTTGCTCGCGTGGTACCTTGATAAAATATAGCCTATGTTCATTCGGAAAGTCCATGCTACACATAGGTGAAAGAATTTTTGAAATCGGATGAGTAGTTTCGGAAGTTAACCCCAAACATTTGAAAGAAAGAAAGAAAAATCATTTATTCTGGTAGGACCTCAAGGATCACTTCAGTATCGTCTTACGCTAGGTGATTCTAATGCCTGTAACAAACTAACTTTACCTCTGTTTTATGTTCTGTGTTCTTGGGGACAATTAAATGTATTTTCATTCATTCTATTTCTTACCTTAGCTTGTTTATATGCGTCTTCATCCGAAGCCACTGGGAAGGCGACGTTGAACCTGGCGTTCTTTGTGAGCCACTCGCCGGTGCCCGTGGAGTAGCCTCGCAACTTGGGGTTGTATTCCTTCAGGATGTTGGGGATGGTCAGGAACTCTCGCCATGAAGCGTCGCCTCCTGGAACGTATAAATGGGTTTGTATTGTATGTTTGCATAGACGGCTGAATGGATGGATGTTGCCTTGGTTCTTCACGGTGATAGTCGGGATAGAACAGGGTGCGTAGACAAGTGACAAATGTTTCGTATCTATCCTCTTTCTGTCATCGCATACCTTTGATTTGTCATTTCTGATCGCTAGAGTTTTCGCCATCGAATGTCAATTCGTATACATTTTTTTAGTTTCTTCTTTTAAAGCGATTGTAGAAATGTAAAATGGCTAGAGCAGCTGCTGCTGGAGTAGAATTACCTAGGTCTTTTGATGCTTTGATTCTTACTGAATGATGATTTTGATTTTTCTATGCCTAGCCAAGGTATAAATATCGCGTATAATGCATACATTAGTAATATCATTTCGAGTCGCAAACTGACTTCTTTACAAAATGCACAAATATAGATTGATTGATTTAGAAGAGATTTACGTAATTTTTTAAGGTGAGACACATTGAGATACTTACTCTCGTTTTTTTCGTAAAAAATGAACACAATAAATTGTATTTTAATGCCGTCGAAAGTTATTGATCATTCCCATTATTAAGGTGGATTCGCTAATAGATTATCATAGATCATTGAGCAACAGTTTTACCTCAAAATCGTCGATACGATTATGTCAGCTCTTCGCGTACCTACATCCAATGAGGTAACAGACATTTGAATATCGAACTCCCACAGGCAAATACAAAGCGGCTTGGTAATTTACACCATTGCCAAGCTTTACTCATTTGTATTCAACTTGAATGATTTAATCAAATAGACAACTAATTAAATGGAAAATCAGACAAATTGTGTTTGTTTAATTTATAGCTAACAGCAAAATTAAGATAGCCTATCTCGTTATTACGAATACAACAAAATTTGTGTATTGACAGCATTTTTCCACAAAAATCTTGAGCAATTGTAATCAAGTGAGCAAGCCATTCCCACCGGCCTATGTCAAAATTAGAATACCAGTAATGTTGGCGCCAAACGTGCGCTCTGTCACGATACATACAGATTTGCGTCACCACTGAAGAGCCTGTTGAAAGTGGGCTCTTCTTTATAGCAAACACTTCTGTCCTATGATTGTCCTGAGATTGGACGAACCTAGAATAATTCAATGTTTAGAATGGCCGAAGTCTGGGTTTAAACGTAAATAACCGAGAACCCGATTTTGAACACATTGACTACCACAAATTGTGTCAAAAGTTGAAGTTTTACTGCAACTGTAACCTAACTGTAACGCACGAAAACGCAATAAATTCTTCGAGAACAAAAAAAATATCAATGCACGGCTGAGGTTCGAACCTACGCTATGACCTTCGAATTTAAAGTCGAGGCACGTCCCTCTCGATCTCGATTAAGTTTCTTTAGTGTTTAGTAGATAAGGCACTACTAATAACTAATATAGATAGATAAATAAATAAATAATAAGTAAATGACGAACCATCCTTGATAGAAGCAAATAAGTAAGCTCGTATGAGCAAGGTGCCAACTCTGGTGACGTTTTCAGGCCGCCTAAAGGCCTTCATCTCTGTCTATAGATGCAAATGAAAGAGCAAGACTATGATGTGATGTAGACATAATTGATGACGGTTGCTACATCCTAAGACTGTCATAAGACACTACGCCTATAAATAATGACCTCGATAGCTCAGCTAATTCAGAAAGCTGATAGTGACAAGTTAGAATAGGTACCGGCCTGGTTTCATAGTTTAAAATACAAATCTGCTTTATATATTGTGTTTGTTTAAGTGATTGATGTGGCACAAGTTGAGCCTACGTCAATGTTTTTTCAAGCTGTGTGGAATGTCCAGAGATATTTTTATTTTATGTTTAAGTTAAGAAGCTGAAGTTCACGGATAAAGGATTTCTTTCACCATTTCTAGGATCAAAGTTAAATTGTACACTAGTTGTACAACAAGTAGGTATAGGTCGCGCCACGTAAAAAGAGCGCTGGCTGTCAAACTGCGCAGTGGTCGATAATTGGTGGAGAGGTAACGCGGCGCACTTCATACCATTGATTTAGCGAGTGCTATTGGTTCGTCAGCCAGAGGTTGATAATTACTACTGTGAATTTTAGGTATTACGAACAATAATCATTAACTTATTTATCCTAGCTTGCACAAAACATGAAAAATTAATATAAAATATTTTGATTCCCATATTCTTAGGTAGGTCGTAGTAACTAACATTTAAAGTTCAAGAATAATACTTTGATTTAAGCAACATTTTGCTGATGTACTTACAATAACAATAACTCTGAGTATAACTCCAAATACACTTGGTCAATGTCCTTTCAATTCATGACACATTGTTGCAGAATCAAGGACTTGAAAATATTTCAAAATGTTTACATTGTAATACAACTTTTGTATATAATTATGTGAATTTAAAAATAAAGCTTTGATATTGATGGTCTGTGAAATTGACGATATCACAGTAAAAACAACTTTCATATTGAAATGTTTTAAGAACATAATTAAATTGACTTTAAAACGATAAAGACGCTTCATAATCTGTAAATCTTTAGTGCTGTGCTCTTTTTACATCTACCAATTACTTGAGTACGCTTGTTGTAATTATTTATAATTGATACTGGTTTCACATTAAAAAAACGATAACAAATTGGAATAATACTTAAAACAATTGAAATGATTGCAAAGTATCTAATTGACCGAACTTAAATTCTTGAAGTGTTACGATTCATTAATATCTGTAATTTACTATTTGGAAACTGGTTTAACCATTATTAATGGAGTGCGTGATACACCCTGTATTGTGTTTTATCGGATTCAGAAATAGTTAACCAGTACAATTTGATAATGTGAGTGAACTGCAAACAGTCAAGCGTGGATAAGTATATAATATAATATAATATAACCTTTATTATTTCCTTCATAACACATAGATAATACAATTCAATTAGTTCACAATAAATTCTACTTTAAAAAAATAAAAAAATAAATTAAATGATTTTAAGTATTATATAAAATTGCATGCTTTTCCGTAGTATACCTAGAATAAATAAATTAAATGTGTGACTTAAATTATGTATTATTCAGGACCTCTCAACGAGTAAAGGCCTCCTCCATTTTGCTCCAAGTGTCTCTATCTTCGGCTTTTTTAGTCCAATTTTCACCTGCTGATTTCTTTATCTCGTCTAACCACCTCTCTCTCGGTCTTCCTCTGTTTCTTTTATTATGTAGTGGACCTTGCCATATCGTTACTTTTCTGGTCCATTTGTCATTTTTCATTCGTGCGACGTGGCCGGCCCATTTCCATTTTAGCTTCTGACAGTGTTGTAGAGCATCAATAACTTGTGTTGCTTCTCTTATATCTTTTATTCTTATTTTGTCTTTTCTTTTTATATTTAAGATGCTTCGTTCTAGCGATCTTTGGCAAACTTGTATTTTGTGTTTTGTAAACTTGTTATATATCCACGTTTGGCAGGCATAGGAGAGACATGGCAATATGCATGAGTCCAGGATTTTCTTTTTCAGTTTTATGGCAAGGTTTGATTTGAGTATTTCTTTATTACTCCAGAACTTATTCCATGTGAGGTTGATACGTCTGTTTATTTCATCTTGGTGTCTAGTTTTCTTGAAAGATATTTGTTTGCCTAAATAGATATATTCTTGCACATATTCCAATGTATTATTATCGACTCTTATGGATTTTTCTTCATGATTTGTCATAATCTTTGTTTTTGCAGCATTTAATTCTAGTCCAATCTCGCGGCTTACAATGTTTAGCTCGCTAATCATTGTTTCTAATTGTGTTGCTGTTTCTGAGAAAAGTATGATATCGTCTGCGAACCGTAGATTACTTAGGTATTCGCCTTTGATGTAGATACCTTTCCTTTTCCAGCTCAGGTTTTTCATGATACTTTCCAGGACAGCTATGAAAATTCTCGGAGAGAGGGGATCTCCCTGCCTGGCGCCTCTACTTATTCTAATTACAGAACCTTTTTTCTCCATTTTTACACGGCTAGTACTTTTGCTGTATATGTACTTTATGAGCTCGATAGTTTCTGTAGGTATGTTGCACTCATGTAGAGCTTTCCACATGCTGTCATGAGATATTGTATCGAATGCTTTTGCATAATCTATAAAAGCCAGGTAGAGTGGTCTATTTCGTTCTTCGTACTTTTCGATTATCAAATCTAGAGTGTGGATGTGATCTGTAGTCGAAAAGTTTTTTCTGAAACCTGCTTGTTCTGGAGGTTGGTGTTTTTCAATGTATGGAGCCAGGCGATCCTCAAGACAAGATGCGAATAATTTGTACATATTGGGTTGAAGGCTTATTGGTCGGTAGTTTGTAATATTAGCAGGGTCACCTTTTTTATACAAAAGGATGATGTCCGATTCAGCCCATTCATTTGGTATTTTTTTGCTGTCTAAAATCATATTGAATAGTATAGTTATATGTGGTGCAAGTAAAAATCTTCCTGTTTTTATAACTTCGTTTGAGATGCCATCTGGACCATTACTCTTGTCTGTTTTTAAAGCTTCCATTTTCTTCGTTATTTCTTGAGTGGAAAATCTATCGAGAATGGTAGGGTTCGGGCTGTAAGACAGGTTTTTATGATTGATGTTTTGTGCAGTATAGAGGTTTCTAAAAAAAGTCGTCGCTGTTTCTATAATTTTCGATCTTGAGAATGTTTTAATATTATAAGCAGGGTCTTCTTTAAGACAGGGAATCCATTGTTTGGTTGTGTTTAGTGCTTTGGTACCTTTTTTCAAACTGTTCGATTCACTGAGATAGCGTTCAATTGTTTGTATTTTATGTTTGTCGTGTTCCTTTTTAATTATCTTGTGAATATTCTTGTATAGAAAGGTGCGTTCATTTTTTTCCTCTTTTGTTAAGTTTTCCATTTTTGTTAATTCTTTTCTTCTTGAAATCATATTTTTTATTTCGTCTGTAATGATATTTTGTTTTTTCGGTTTCAGCTTGTTGGTGCAGTTTAGACTTTCACATAATGCTTTCTTAATTTTCTTGAATAGAGACTCTACGTCATCGGTTCCTTCTACTTGTATGTCATTGATTCTTAGATTTAAAGCTTGAATGAACTGCTTTTTTTCATCTGTTGAGGTTAATTTGCTATTGGTATTGCAGAACTTTGTTCTATTTTTCTTTATTTCAGATAATATCACAGTACTTCGTAGAAGTCGGTGGTCGCTGGGAAATGCTAGGCTGCTTATAATTTCTATATTTTTGATGTGTGATTTCTTATTTGTTAATATATAATCTATTTGACTCTTGTTATTTTTTGGCGAGATCCAAGTCCACATGGTTTTAGTATTCTTTTTAAATAAGCTATTTGTAATAAATAGCTTGTTCTCCCAGCAGTATTCCAGTAGTGTTTCTCCTCTATTATCTCTTTTTCCGTAGCAGAATTTACCTAGGATTCTTTCTTCGCCAGTTAAACGTTGTCCAACTCGCGCATTAAAGTCGCCTAGTACTATTTGGTGGTTGAAACATTGTTTTTGCGCTTGTCGGAGTAGTTTGTAGAACTTAGTTATTTCGTAATCGCTTGCATCTATGGTTGGAGCGTGGACCTGGATAATAGACATTTTGGTGTAGGCAAAGTTCAGATTTAGAATGCAAATACGTTCTGATAATCCAATGAAGCTCTCTATGTTTTGCCTGTAAATTTTCTTTATAAGAAAACCGACCCCATATTGTCCTTTTGTTTCACCGAAATAGCAGAAAACATGGTCCTCGTCTTCAGTAATGTTATATCCTGTTCTTCTTATTTCCGAGAGACCAATGATATCATATTTTAGTTTAGATATTGCTTGTTTGAGGTCTAGTAATCTTTCGTTTGATAAGAGCGATCTTGTGTTGTACGTACAAATGTAGAGTGGTTGGAGTGGAGGGTTTCGGTCTTTGACCCCCGCGGTGACCAGCCGTGGTGGGGGTACGTTTGGAGAGGTCGCTAATGGTCAGTATTTATTTTTGTAATTATTTTGTAGAGGCGTCGGCATTGTCGTCGTTGTCGGGGTCACCGGCGTAGTGTGTGTCACGGCGTTGGAAGTGCTTGGTAGGGAGTCTGTTCTGATCATATATTGGTGTATGTTCGCATAGATAGATAGATAGATAGATAATGCTTTATTGTACAACAAAAGAAAGAAATAAACACAAACAAGGAAAAATTTGCTAAAAAATACAAGTACAAGTACATAGTGTTTTTTGAACGGTTTCTTTGTGATTTTTTTGTGAATACTTGTATTTTCATATACGGTGTCAGGAGATTTTGATAAGTTTCTCTTGTTGGGATTTCGGTTTGAGGTTTCAGGGTTATTTTGATTAACTTCTGGGATGATTATAAGTTTGTCGTACTTCAGAAATGCTTTCCGGCCTTTATTTCTTTCTTCTAAAAGCTGTGTACTTAATCTTTTACGTTCTTCAAGTATTTCCGGTGGAAAGTCTTCTTTTATATAGTATGGTGATTCGTTCAATTTCTTTTTATTTTTTAAAAGCTCAATCTTTATGCCCATCGTGTTTAGAGTGACAATAATAGGTCTTATTTTTCCATTTTCTTGTTTTCTGCCCAAACGCCTCACTTCCTCAATGTTATCCTTGTTACAGTTTATTTCCATGATTTGGTTTATAACTTCTCGTACATTTTTTTGTAGATCCTGGTAGCTTTTTTCATTTTCTTCAATTCCAAAGAATAATAAATTCTTTTTTCTATTTTTTCTTTCTAGGTGTTGTAATCGACGACTCTGTTCTTCTACAGTTTTTTCCAGTTCATGATATTTAGTTTCCAGATTAGCAAATTTTGTATTTATATTGTCGTTTATAATTTGGGGTATGCTTTGCTTCAAATCGCGTATTTCTTTTGTCTGTTCATCGAACTTGCTTTGTATGCTTCTGATCATGGTCGTAAGTTCTTCCATCTTCTTCAATAACTTTTCAGTGACAATACAAATAAAATTACTTCAGCGCCCTCTCGTGACGATATTTCGTTCTTAAAACGATCGATAGCGCGTTTGGGTTTGAGAACGAATTTATTGCTGTTCGGTTATTTTGTTCTGCTACTTGCCGGTAGGTGGCGCTATTCTCAAGTTTGGTGTGGCGATGACTTGTATTTTTGATGTTCTAAAAGTACGTAGATCTCGATTTATAAGAATTCAATAAACTAACCTGGTAGTTTATTACTTAAGTATTTCCAGGTGTTCACTTTATGTTTTTAGTCACTTTGGAGGTTTTAGCACTGGCAGAATTGTTTATTTGATGAAATAATGTCACTTGTTATTTTATAAGTTTTTGCACTTTTTTAATGTTGTAGCACTGAGTCTATATGGTTATTTTGTGTATTTAGTCCTTAGGATTGTTTTTATAATATTGTTTGAACTTAATTTGTGAAGATACAATTTTATTTCGAAAGTAAACACAGAGCCGATATGAACCGTGGCACAGTAGCGCCCTCTCTCCTGGATAAGTAACAATACTTTGTGTTCATTATGCATTTTGATCATTGTGCATGTAACTCCACCCGTTACAACCTCGTATTTCAATGATAAGTATAGATTTGTTTTTCAACGTAATTTGATCTTTAAAGGATCTTAAAGGTTTGATAGTAAATCTACCGCATCCGTAGAACCAGCCGTGTTTATGTTTCATTGAACACTGAAGAAGTTTAAATACACACCTGCACACCAAGACACTCCTCGGTACTCGACAAAAGCTCCCAGCGCGAACTCCTCCAACGCCCCACTGCCAGCCACTAAGGAATCCCCTATCGCAGCCACCACATCGATGTCTCCCGGTCTGAGCCTGTGGACGGAGGTGGGCCGCTCCTTGCTCCGGCCGTACGATAGAGACTCCTCGCACGGGAACGGTGTGGAGAGCGGGATGGCTCGCTGTCGACGGACGTGTG
This sequence comes from Xanthorhoe designata, assembly GCA_963582015.1. NCBI lineage: Eukaryota > Metazoa > Arthropoda > Insecta > Lepidoptera > Geometridae > Xanthorhoe > Xanthorhoe designata. Next base: position 921,131 of record OY757038.1, read on the forward strand.
ATTTGCGGAGTGGGTAGTTGACCTTCCACTGAAACAATGAAATGAAATTTATTAAAACAACAGACATTACAGTAACAAGATATTCGATGTAAGCTTACAAAGAAAAATTAAATAAATAAATATCTTTGGACATGTTACACGGCAACATCTAGTCCTAAGCTAAGCAATGCTGCTTGTGTTATGGTAACCAGATGACTGTTATACTACTTAGACACATTTTTTTTTTTGTAAATACATATATAGGTAATAGATAGAAAAACATCCAGACCCGGAACAAATATCTGTAGAACATACAAACATTTTTCTCGTAGCGGGAATCGAACCCGCAACCTCCGCGTCTCAGACAAGCCTTCGCCCACTGCGCCACAGAGGTCGTCTAACTAGGATTGGCTGTGTTATGGTATACCAATGACCTTCGATATACAACAATGAATAACAGTATAGATAAGTCTTTAGTTACCTACTATTTACCACTCATTAAAAAAAAACTCATTTCTGCACCACACCATTTTTTATCCAAACTCTGAAAACCTTTTTTTACGTAAGTAATATTAACACTAGGTGTTTAATAAGAATAATATTCACAAGTCACAACTGAATCCACCATAGATAATACACTTTATAAAAGGTAGAATCCACAGTGTTTTACTGAATGGTTGCCTTCGGAAAAAAAGAATACACACAACAATGGACAAAACAACAAAGGTGTACCTAATCTATTTATTATTGAAGTTGATTTTGGTAAATCGTGTTGGTAACGTTTAGATTTGGACCGCAAAAACGATAAAATGTAAGCAAGCATGATTTCTCATACAAAAGACTTCAACGCGCTTCGCGTTCACTGAAGCATTCAAATAAACAATTAACATCAATCACTGCACTGATTACGATAATTATGTACAGATATCTATTGGACACAGACAATGCAAAATTAGTATCAATCAGTATTAGGTTCACTAGCGAACAAGGTTGGTATTCATTGCCATTGATATTGGTTCGTTGCTATTGGGTGTATAAAGTCTTGATTTTATGAGAAGTTCTGACCGTTATATTCAAGTTTTAAGAAAACTTGTCTGTGTTGCTAACAGAATGCATTCAGAAAGTTTATGATCCGTGGCTGACCGGATTTAAGCTGTTACATTAATTTATCTGAATACGGATAATATTTTTTCTTGAAGAAAAACGAACAATAAAAAGTACTTTACTTATAGTAGGTACCTACTATCAATAAGGTCATAAAAGTTTTGATAAATATGGCATTAAAAACAATTTCAACAGAAAATATTTTTTATTGTGTGGGGTCGCATTGATTGACAATCGATTCCATCTTTTTCGTTTAACTTCCAATATTATTAACAAAACACATCGAACAACTAAATGTAACCAGTTCCATACAGCGCCTCTTTTACTCTGTTATGGTCGTAATAATACGTTCAAATAATTACAAAAACTAGCATTTGACTAATGTGCGAGCACGCACTGTGCAAGCGTGCAATCTACGGCGTCGTGAATACGAATGAGTTACATCACCGATCCGCAATCGAGAGGTGAAGCCGAATTATGCAGTAACAGGCCTAAATGGATACATTAAAGTGTTGCTTCTGCGAAACGCAATGTGCCCTGGGTCACTTCTTACATTACCTATCTGACTTTAACTTTTATATAAGACTTATTGCTAAGAAGAGAGTATTATTGTGTTTTTAACAATAATTAAAATATTTGATGTCTAACGCAGTGTAATGAAAAAGTTGTATAATTTTACTAAGTAAAAGCTGCCTGTTGCTTGCTTGCGAGGTAGGTACTTTCACATATTCTATTAAATAACTATTATTTTAAATAGTTGTTTTGCTATTCCAGACAAATTCATCTTAATTGATCCACTGGTTATGCGATTGCAGAACCAACAAAACATACGCAATTACTCAACACAACTCAGATCCAACGTGCTGCAATTTCAACTTTTTTCAAACTTAAAATTTTAGGAATTCAACTTTCTGATCCTAAATCATTCTCAGCCATCTGGCTGAATTGATACTGCTAAAATGTATACAATTTTCATTTAGGATCAGAAAGTTAATTCCTAAAATTATAAGTTTGTAAAATCTGATCAGATGATCAGATTTTACAAAGAAACCCAATACATAAAGGTGACTTTTATGCCTTCCGAAATAACCAAATCGTATTATGTTACAGCTGAATGTACAAACAATATATTCGAATAGGTAATCATTAATTTTACGTGTTAGCACTCTTACCAGTTAAAATCAAGGACGTGCGAAGGATCGCTGCAACAGTTGGCCTTTTATTTTATTCGCAATTTTACATAATGTAGGCCACTTTGAAACAACAAACAAAATACCTTATGCAGTCCACGTGAGCATTTAACAATACTTAAATACAGACGTGAGATGAAATTGAATAATGCACTTTTTTAAACAACTTTGCGCTTTTTTGAAGCCCTGCTGTTGCAGGTTCAGTTCCCGTGATGTTAGGTACAAACCTTTGTTTGATCTGCTAGCTTAGTCGTTATTTGTAAGCCACAAAGCATAGATACTATGCATCGCATTATATTGAATATTTGAAACCTAGAAAATAATTGTAACAGTGAAATTTGGTTTTAACCAAAGACTTGATGAGTCTAGCAAACTATGGAATTATCGGCGACGAATCCCTTATTTTAATAACCTTTTTTTAGTAGCGTTGTTTCATATACTTATATATAAATCTTAAGAGCTCAGCTCTTGTCGGTGTAATGATGCAATTTCCTTCATATACTTCTTTCCAATGCGATCTCTTTTACTTCTTGATACGACATGACAGCGACCTTCTCTTTGATCTGACTTATGTAATTAATTCTCGGTCTTCCCCTTCCTCGTCTTTCTTCTTTTTTTCTGTTCAGTACTTCCTCGTTAGTAACCTTTTCTGTCCAGCTGATCTTCTCCATCCTCCTCCAGCACCATATTTCAAACGCCTCCTAAATTTCTCGATCTCGCTGCGTCATCGTCCACGCTTCGCATCCGCAAAGGGCTCTAGTCACATGATTTAAAATGATTTACATGATTATATGAATACATCAAAATTGCTTGATTTAAAATAGCTTCCCACATCGATATACATTTAAAGTCCGTGTAGTGAAAAACCATGGTCCGTTGTAGTGAAAAGATTGCTATAAATGTGTGTGTTGCATGAAATGCACTAAAAACACGCAAGCACACAGTGGAAACGTTTGAGTATGATACGCACTTAAGATAAGAAGAGCATTGAGAAAGAAATGACCTTAAGCTCGGGCGCAGCTATAGCTTTCACAAGGGGGGTCTGAGGCCTAAACCCCCCCCCCCCCTTCCCTCCTCCTCCTTGTTTTTACACAATCTCTCTCTTTGGAATTTTATTAAGATCTTTGAAGACACATTTATAGTAAATTGATATTTCTGTAGGTCTCTATTCAATTATTAGGATTGTGGGATTTTTAGTGTCTGTAGCGATCAATAAATCCTCGATTTTTATTTTCGTCGAATGCTAAGGGGGGGTTCGGATCCCCTGGACCTTCCCCACCCCTCTTATATATATGCCAATGCCTGAATATTACGAATTCAATGGTGATAAATACCTACAAAAGCTTACTCAATGATTTCAAATAGGTACTTCAAACAATTTAATTGCTTTAACTGCTCTAATTGCATTTAATCAAGTATTTTAACATTTTCTATAATTTGTTAGAAGTCATTGAAACAAGGTCATAGCAAATACCTAACAAATAAAATAGAGTAGGAAACTCACAGTAGAATAACAAGCCTACCTCGGTTTTGGGCTAGAATTACTTGATGAACAGCATATGCTGCCTCTAGGCACTGGGCACGTGGGCAGGTCTTCCAGCAATTTATATTACGTTTTACAATCATAAGAAATTAGACACCATTAAGGAGCCTGTGTAACCAAACCCACTGTCAACCTACACCATACCAGACATTTGCAAACTATGTTAGGAATTTCTTAGAATTTGCAATACTTCAATTCAATGATTCAAATGCACTATCCATAACTGGATAGCAAGATGTAGCTGTAAATGAAACAATCCATAGAAACTAGCGCGTCAAGGTATAACTAATTGTTTTTGGATACAATTACACCGGATAGTAACCAATGGTCACGATAAGTGAGGAAGTAAGATGACAAGTCAAGTGGCACTTGTAAGTTTGCTTGGGCGATCATACGAGCGTTATTTAGCGCTCTACACTACAAGATGAATTTGGTAATAAACACTGATTGGAATGCAGAATTCTCCAGTTAGTTCTCTACATTATATGAATGTTCCCTCTTATTTCTTATCTTAGGCGCGGGACAGACAGAAAAGACGTAAGGCGAAGACGCGGCGCGGACAGGGCGGAGACGTGACACGGACGCGACTTTTTGAAACACACAGAAGAGACGGGGCGCGGACGCGACGCAGTGCGAGCGTGCGAGTGTGCGTGACGCGCCCGGCAGGCATGCCACCCCGCGCCACGTCCTCGCCCGCGCCACGTCTCTTCTGTGTGTTTTGAACAAAAGGCGCAGACGTAAAAGCGTCGTGCCCGCGCCCCGTCTCTTCTGTATGTTTTGCGTCGTGACGCTTCTATACATTTTGTATGAAAGGGACGCGGATCAGACAAATGTCTGCGCCCCGTCCTCGCCTTACGTCTTTTCTGTCTGTCCCGCGCCTTAGAGAGACGCGGAGATAAGCAGCGTCTCAAATCAATGAAAAGTAAAAAGTTTTGAGTGGAGTTCGAGTGAAACAAAAAAACTATCTAACGTAACTACGTAACTTGAGCGGTTTATTAAAGGTTTTTGCAGGTTACTTGCAGGTTAAATTAAAAATGCAATCAATTCAACTTATTAAGGTGCCTGTATGGGTGAAACTAGCGCCACCACCTATCTTATTTTATTATTTATTATTGAATTTTAAAAAACTGAATGTACAGTTTGTGAAACCTATCATAAGCTTTTTTTTAATACCTATGTAATAGTTTCATTTTGTATAGTTTAGGAGGAATGGCAAAAACAGAGTTTGGTGGCCACCAAGTGCAACCTTTGCTAACTAACCTGTTTGCTGATTTACCGTTGTAAGTGTCCAGTGAGAAAGTAACGCTCGTCTGTATCATTACAATTTGTGGGTCACCACGCTACCACAACCCATTGAGATAACCATAAGTCAACAACGTTGGATTAAATCTTCCAATTGCGTTACATAACGGTGTAGCATGCCTCAGGGTATTCTCTGTGACCTATTGGTATTTGGTAGCCTTAGCTTTACCTGGACGCATAGCCTTTCTATTGCATTTTTGATAACCGGTAAAACGGGTTTTGTTATTAAATTTTTGCTTAGGCGATGAGACACAGTATTTTAAGGTACCTAATCAAATGAATGAATACACTAAGTCATAAAATACATTGATGACTCCTACGTATTTTGTTACATCACAGTGTTCCATCCGAATGGTATAAATATCTGTTGAAAAAATACTCTTTACAGCAGCTAGGATTGCTTTAAAGAAAATTTAAAATAGGTAATTGGAATTACATATTAAGCATGTCAGGCTACTTAAAATGTTAACGATCTTTCGTGTCAGTACGCAGGCAGATGACTCAATTAGTTCTTGTTTAAAGAAATTGTAAATAAAATTTAGGTCCATTCCATACCACCCACATAAAATGCTACAAGTTTGTGTAGATTGTGTGGCTTATATAAAACTATTTTGTTCAGGTACATCACTGTATATTTAATGAAATCGCAATATGAAGACTACACGACCTACAAACCCAGTCCATTATGATACTGTGTCAGTGGTCATCGGTCACGCATCACGAGCACGCATTCATAAAAATACGAATCAAAGCAAAATAAACCGCTTGTAGTGCTTTTTCTCTACATATTATAATACAAAGTTGCTTCCTGCTATCTGTATGCTTAGATCTTTTAAACAATGTAACGGATTTTAAACAGACTTGCAATAGAGAAGTTTATATGTAGGCAAGTGAATACCCCCGTGCGAGTCGGGGCGGGCTGCTAGTTATTCTATAAAGATCGACGGTGATTTGTAATGTCGACGCTGAGTGTAATAGATAGGTGGTCGTGGTCTTATTTATATTATTAACTTATCTGAGCGCTTTAATGCTGCTTTTTGCAGCTGCAATAGGCATGTCTCAAGTAAATATTTGAGCGTGCTTTTCACAACCCTCAACACAATCTTCAAAGAATCTTGTGTCTGAAGATCTAAGTGAATATCTGTTGTTTTTACAGAAACAGATGTATATTATTCGTATTATATTCTGTGTACGTTACGCCTTGACGTTTGAGAGAAGTTAGCATTAAAATGTAAGTCACGGATTCTTACTTCATGGCAGCATCATTAAATAATTGTGGATTCACAGTTATTTTAAAGGTTTCATTACCTTAAACAAGATAAACATAAAGTAAATGCCCAAGTATTGATAAATAAATAATTATCACAGCTCGTTAGGCGATTTAAAAACTCTCATGGATTGAAACCGTGTGAAAGGACCTATCGAAAATCTTTGCATTGTTCGATCAGTGCACCTTACCTATTGCAGTGGGAAGCTTACCACAGAATATCAGGTTTGACTTATTGTGGGACTTTATGATTTTTGTGCATTATTTCTAAAGGCGGTGGGATTAATAACGTTCTCATGGTTACTTTTCGATTCTGAAACAAAACTAATAGAGATCTACCATTTTGATAGGGACGTGGAACAAATCGATGTTGAAACAGCTAGATCATAATTCGCATCAAAGAATACAAAACACAATAAGGTGGCCGAAACCTGTTTGTTGTAACCACACAATATCGATCTTTCGATCCCTATATGAAGACGATCCATACTCTTACAACAAAACGTAGTAGAGCGTAGAGCTTCAAGTAGGTATCATTTGAAGATGTTTGGTGAATTTTGAATAATAATCTAATGAAAGATGAATATAAAATGATCGAACGGTCACGGCGGGTCATCGCAACACATCTTGTTACCTAACGATATTGGCTGTTGGCACAGATGTCTGTGTGTCACTTCCGATTCGTATATGTTTACACTATTGTTGATTTACAAATGTATTATGTTTATTTAAGGTTTTAATGTACTTTTACATTTGTTAGCGAAGTTGTACCTTTGGCTGACATCACTGGAAATTAACATTGGTTAGAGAGATTTTTTCAAAAATCTGAATGTCATAATTAGGTAGGTACCTACCGATAATTTTATGTTAGCCTTTAGTTGAATTGAGACAGAGTTGATCAACGATTAGTAGCGTTCAAAAGCATAAATAAAAAATGAGTTGTACTTATGTAAAAACCTCATTTTGAGGATGAAGCAAGATTGGATAGAAGGTTAATCTTTGATCTCGGATTGACTTAAGGAAAAACCGTTGGCAAAGCAAGTGACTCACGGACCTTCGAGGTGAAATGTGTGTGGTAAATTATTATTTCGCGAACTAGGTCACATAACTAAGATTAGTATGCAAATATGCTTTGGCAAATACGATTCATAAGTCAGTTACTTGTATCGAACATTGTAGAAAATATCCTTGCTATAAGCATAGATAAAGGTTTGTCTATGCTATAAGTAAGTTTTGAGTACCTTCTTACCTACTAGCTAGATACTAGTCTAGTCTTAGTACTAGAGAACTTGAAATACAGCTATTATTCGGGGATTCGAAGAAGCTAGATGGTGTGACCACTGCTTGGCTGAGCCACAACATGTACGAGTTCAATTCTCGTGTTGAGATAGAGCTCAAATAATCGACATTAATAAAATATATCCCTGGGCATTTTATAAAGTGTCATCTAGCCTGATGTACCACCACTACCTATAAAAAAATGTTATCAGTCCTGCGTTTTAACGTGTAGGTATTTTTTATTTTACTTTATCATTTACCCCGAGCCTAATACTTGCAAATTTGTATAGGTAATAAGTATTTTTTATAATAATTCTATGCTCGTAGTAAAAAACACATTCATTTTGACATTGACTTTGAACATCTGCGATCTAATTGGTACCTACAGCATACAGCCGTAACCTAGTTCATTCAAAACATGACTCACGTGTCAACAGCATAGTTTTCCCAGGATATTGAGAAAACTAAACCAAAATGAAACCAAAATGACTTTGTACGTTTGTTAGTCATCCAATATTTGCCGGTTATGGCTAGATTACGAGCATACACAAGAAAATTTCGAAATAAAGTCAAAATGTAGGTACATATCCGGGCGACCTTGGAAACTCGCATTGTGATAGAGAAAGGATTTTAGAGATATTTCCCAATATGTTTACGATTTCTATCTGACATTGCATGGAGATTGCGATGAAGTGGTTGCAAATTTAGACGAATATGGAGCGTATGATGTACTGAAAGCACTCACGAGTCAAGTTCACGAATCCGTTGCAATTGCGTCAATTATCGATAGATAACTAACGCCGTGTGGAATGTCCAAGGATATTTATTTTATTTTATTTATTTATTTAACTATAGCAAGGAACTATCGACAATTTTTATACCGTACAACAAAAAATGTACCTACACGCCTTTACATCCGGTAACCGTCAACAAACGTGTGAGCTAGCTAGGGGCTTGTGACAGCTATTGACCACCCGAAGATGCTCACTATGGCAATGACGATATACTTATATCTATGCGATATGGTTTTCTTTTCTTTTCTTTCCTATCAGGTAAATAAGTTCAAGTGGCAAACTTTAGTAACGGAGTTTTTAAGCTGCCTAAATGTCTCCGTCATGGCTTAACGACTTTAAAAGCAGGGTATCGACTGGACAATTAATCGTGACATTTGAACTTCAAACACGATTCTCGTTTAGTTGTTATTGCAACTCATTCATTATGTGATGCAGCTTGGAGCATTTATAATAATAATCAATGCTACACAGTGTTAAACTGTTAATTAATTACCTACCTATGCAAGGTTTTTTAAATTTCAATGAAACACTGTGTAGCAAATAGCAATCAACTATAATCAGCTTTCCCTATCCTCAAAGGTTTGCTGGAAGAAAACTCTAGTTAGGGTTAAGCTCGCCTTTGTACATGCCTTATAATTTAGTTTTTTTTAATTGTATTTTTTCTTGTGTACAATAAAGAATAAAGATTATAGAATCAATTATTTTACTCTTGAATCAATTATTGACCCACGGTGAAAAAAGAGGACAGTAGGTAAACCACAATGTGTTAGTTTTTAAAATTAGACAGTCTTATATCATCGGGTCAAACATTTGATCAGCCTTTTCATTTTCAACGTGATTTCTTAATCATCATTCATTTTTATTCTACAGGAGGCGAGTTATTTTAAGAGTCATACCTACACAATCGTATATTTTATTATAAAAATTGTTATATTTTATTGACTGGATGATGTGGCTACTAAGATGAATAATGGGTTTTGTTTGCAATATAATTCAGTATCGAAACTGATAGATTTTCGACATTATACTACACATTCTCTATTCACACATTCTCAGACGCATAGGTATATATCATTTAACGATGTCTAGGAAGGTACAAATAAATCATTAGCACAACTATCCTTCTAATATTAAGTAATTGAATTACATAAAAAAAATCTGCGTTTACCTATTATAATTGTAGGTATAGATAGGCTTTTTTAGAAGCATGCAAATGAGGTAGCGATTAAAAGTCAGTTATCTATACTATAAGACAATACAGTAATTAATGATGCTCCGGATCGTGACAGTTTTATAAGCACTAAATTATATTTTTACTTCACTTACCGACATCTCTTGCCTAACCTTTGGTATCAAGGCAATTTAGTTGCAAATACCGTTGTTTTAAGTACATGTTTATTTTCTAAAAAGGAAAATAAAACCGTTTACAAACGGATGATTAGGTACCTGACTGCCGGAAATCTTAAGATCTTCGGATGTAAAGAGAAGATTAAATCTCATGGTCTTACCAACAGTCGTAAATCTCATTATATCTTGGTATACCTACTGACATTATTATATCAACTTAAATGAAGATGAGTAGCCTAAGTGATGTGGTTCTACCTACCTACCTATAATAAGCATGGAAATGCAAATGGTTTGTTCGAAGCTTTGAAGCAAAAAGTTGCGGTTGCTATAAAAACAGCGTCTTTCACGAAACTGAATCAGTTCCCGCTTTTTAACCGACTTAAAAAAGGAGGAGGTTCCTATAATAATTCACTGTATTTTTTTTATGTCTATAACCGATTATTTTGTCAATAGTAAGTAAACCAATTTTGAAAATTCTTTTTTCGTTTGAAAGAGTATACCGAGGTGGTCCCATAAAAAAAATGTGATTATCTGATGAGGATCTTCAGAGTTGAACAAAAATGCACCTCAAAAGAGTGCAAAAAAATTGCTTTCTACTTACGAAATTGTAGTCGGTTGAAAAAATAATTTGGCGCTGTGCCACTTGTTGCATTCTCAGTTTGATTATGTCAATTGCTTATAAACAAGTTATAATTTTTACCAAAACAGATTTTGATTTCGTAAGAGTGCAATTTCCTGCTCGTTCGAGGTGCATTTCTGTAGGTACATACCTTTGAAGATCCTCAGCAGATCCTCATTTTTTTTATGGGACTACCTCAGTACATACCTACTCTTCTCATTTTTTTTACTGCTGGTTAATTTCAAGCCTAAAACTATCATCGAAAGTCCCAAAAAGTTAGTAGCACTAACCATCCCTTTGCCAATCAATCAGGAATGGCTAGCCGTTAGCTTCACAATCACTAAGTTATTGAATGTTTTATTATATCCTCCTCAGGGGCCATTGTGTGACCACAAGCCACAGATAAAATGAGCAGTGATGAAACGGCCGAGAGCCGCCATAAACAAGGTGTAGCACAGGTTCTGTTACATATCTAGTGGTCGCCCTACATTTGATATCCGTGTTCAACAGGCGTTTTAAAGAAAACAACTTGATTTTTAATCTACTTTAACTTATTTAATTATAGCATAATAAACAGATATGGTTTTCACGCAAAGTAGAATTCCGTATGAGTAGAATATTTTTCGTATCATTTATTTGTAACTGTTTTAGTAATTATTATTATTATTTATTTTTTATAACTACGAGTATATTTTGGTCTGTTTCATACTGCATTAAGTACTTTAGGTAAATATTATTAGTTAATTATGTGCCTAACCCGCTACTGCCATTGTTAGCTCGGTGTCCAGCCAGTCCATCGACCGAGCCGAGTCTATTGAAAACCAGCGCTGTATGTTTTTTACATGCAGCTTCTGCTGAATTTACTCCCTTTATCTCTACCTTGTACTTAGATTAAACTTTAGTTTGTAAGCTTTGTGTAATTTTTTTTTGAGATTATGAATCATTTTGTATTTATAATTCAAAAGTTCGTACGAGCAAATGGCCAACTCTGGTGACGGAGTTGTAAGGCCTCCGTCAGGACTAGTAGTTTAGTATCATCTCTATGAATTGAGTTTTTTATTCATCTCATGGCAATGAAAACAGCTAACAGCAGACAAACAATAGGAAACACTTCTAGGTAATTAAGAATAGAGTTAAACTAAGCGTGATTAAGCTGCTTTCTCTGCCATCTTACGTCTCCGAAATACATGATTATTCGCGGGTACGTCAATAAAATCCTAACAAAGAGAGCAAACAGCACATCCGCCACCCGTCATCAACCATCGTAAACACAGTTTCAAAGCTCGCGCGGGCCATAAAATGACCATTACATACATTGTTGGAATTGTATAATATTGAGGAACATACTAACTCAGGTGTAACTGCTTGACTAGAACCAAAAATATGTAGGTATGTTCTAGGATAAGGTACCTATTGCTTTTTATATTTACAGAAACTTAACAACTACATTTTAAATTTTACAAAATAGAATTAGAACCACTTGAGCTAGGGATTGTATACGATCTATTGGTAGCTTAACTGATGCTAACTACTGCCAAACGGATGCGTGCCCAAGACACTGTCAGCATTACCACGCTGAATGGCAATGCTGATCCGTTGGCCAAATTTATTTATTTATTTAATCATATGGCACACAAAACAGAATATAGCCAAACAATACTAAACGATTTACAAAATTAGGGTTTTGAGCTAGGTTCTATTCCAAAACATGTGTACACATTATACTCATTTAAAGCAGATAGGTACATAAAAAGAAAATAAATATACTTAAAGAAAAAATAAAAAAACAAATGCAGACAATTATATGACTGCTCAAACAAAATACAATAATGAAAACATGTAGTAATTAGTTACTCTCTAGCGAGAGCAACCGAGATGTCTCTTTTAAATTTATTAAGTTTATTATTTAGGACATCCATAGAGTCAGAATGGTTAGTTAGTAGCAAATACATTGTAATGAAGAATTCGAATTTTTCGAATTGGGAAAAGGACATGTTAGAGTTCCCTTGACAATTCATAGAAAAATAAGGAAGAAAGATAATATGTAGGCATAATTTTAGTATCAGAATTAGCCCAATTTAATATTAAATATTTTTTGAAAGTAATACAAATACAATCGAATCTCGATACTGAATTTTGTATTGCAAAACACATTCACAGATCAGACAGTGGTTTTATGACACTGTATTATAGTTATTAAATTTTACACTTACTTGTTATTTTAATGTGACTGCCAAGATAGCATTTAAGGCGTCTGTATGCGTCAAACTAGCGCCGCCGCCATTTTACTTATTATTACGTTAAACAAAGGAATAAAAAAAACTGAATTGTACAGTTTATGAAACCTTACTGAATTTTTTAAGCTTTCCCGGTCCTTCGTCGAGCTTTCCCGGTTAAAACAACGGTATAAAATTGGAGTATACTCGTACACAAACTGTAAACTGACTTGACACTAAATGAAACGCATAATAATTATTTGAAACCGTATAATTAAACCATTTAAAGACGTTCTTGTCAGATTTGTATAGACAAACGTCATAATAATTTCAAAGATAAGCACCACTTACATTAAGTAGCGATTTAGTATTCGGGCGTAACGCACTCAGCTCAGCGAGGCTGGGGCCGTCAGATCGCGTTTGTTTGGCAAAAGCTTATAATTTTGATGTTGATACGTAACACCGAGCTTAGGACTATAAAATTAAGTTCATCATCTTGCTGTATAATTACAGTAATCCTTAGTTTGAAGATACAAGCTCGATTGCCACATAGACCTTTGATCAAGATTATAATAAGGTTGCGTAAGGGCCTAATTTTAAAAATAATACATTATTATATAATTATAATTTATGTACTTAGGTACCTACCCAACCGTGACAAAGTATCTAAGCTAGGAGCTGAAGTATGCCTAAATTGTAGCATAACCTTGATTAATAATTAGCTGTGTTTCATCACTGAATTCGCCAACATAAGAAAAACTCTGCCTAATTAATTGCCTAATTAGTTTGATTTAGTGATTACTCTAGAAGTATAAGATAAGTGGACTCACTGCTGCACATTTTGTGACCTACTGCAAAAAATATTATTGATGATTTTGTTCAATAAACTTTGAGCCATTTAAAGGTTTTCACATACTTACCTATATATATGGGAAAACCTTATATGAACGTATAACGAATATATTATGCTATATATATACTTATAGCATTTATTCGTATAGATTCGTTTCAATAAATAAAAGTAAAATAATTATTAATTCATACATTTTGTAGCTAGCTCATTCGGTAGCCCCGGCGACCCGGCGCCATTTCACAGGTAATTACTAAAAAAAATTGCTTAAATCTAATACGATCGTGTATCGAAGGAAAAACGCTATTTGTTTTTAGATTTTAGTTTGTTTCTTTCATATTTTAGTAGTTCGTTGTTAGCTAAATGTGAATGTCCATTCTGTATTTTGAAATAAAGCTCAGTCGTAAAGCTCTATCCTAGCGTTCACTTAATATTTCTAATACTTGTTGAGTATCGCTTTGAAGTTGTGAAATTAAATGGGGGATTTATAGCAAAATAACGAGTTCCCGTACCTACTATCTATTGAATAACATTTATTTGTAGGTATAGGTATGCACATCGAATATTACAAGCGATGTACAACTTGTTATGCTAACTATTAATCCAAATGAATATTTAACCGACTTGACATACTTAAGTATTATACCTACCTACTTACAAAAAAAGCTTGATTATGTAGACGGCGTTCGTACATAGGTAGGTACTTGTAGTCAAGCTTTAAAAGCTTTTTTGAAACTTGAATCTTATGAATCTTTAACTATTTATAAAATGGTCCGACCTAGTTATTATCTTATGAACTCGTAATAGAGACCTTTGGTATATTTGTGTAACAAATTTCGCGGAGGTTTATAGTTATTTGCATTTCGAATTAAATATCGCGTTTGATATTGATCCTAAATATTTTGTGCTACTTTTGTAGAGCAGAAACGTAAAGAGCGCGAGCTTTTAAAAACAACGACGATTATGATAAATATTTTTCGGAGACTGACCACATCGCTGAATCTGGTGTAGCTGACGTTGAAAGCCAGGACCTCCGTCAGCAGCAGCAGTTGTCCCACCGCCAGCCACATGGTGACACCATCACGACACAAAGCACACACACAAAATTTCCATGAAAATTCACTAAGACTGCCCCTTTGGCCTCTAGAATGACTATAGTATTAAAACATTTTTTTTAATGGCTAAACGCGTCTGGGCGCATGCGACGTTTGGCGGGAAAATGGTGGTGCGGTCGCGAGGTCCGCGCATGCGCGTAAGTGTTGCTCAATAGAATTGACGTGCGCTTCGACCTCCCGCGGTCGCGGCGTCCGTCCCCGAGGCGGGTGCTGGCTTGCAGATGCTGCGGCCAATGTCGTTGCTAGACAACATGTCGACAGTGGTAGGTAGGTACATCATGTATCATGTAGGTACCTACCCACTGACTAATCCATGAATTAGCTCTAGGTAGGTACATATAAGTACCTACTTCAATTAAATTATTTGTATGTTATTTTTTAATCCAAGATGTGAAAGAGTTATGAAAATGATTGAAATTGCACATTCAAAAATCTGTTTCAAGTCAGGCACATAACTAAAGATCCAAGATACCTAGGTAACTATTATAAGAAAATCCTACTTACGAGATGCAAGATGCATAAAAATTCGCTAACTTTTATTTCATTACGCAATCTTTCATCTCTGTAATCAAAACTAAATAGTAGGTACCTACAGAATGGTATATTGTTTACATAATTTTGAAAAGACATCATACACTCACCTAAAGCTAGTAATGTGGGTACCTATTACATGGTTTATGTGTGAAAGAGAAATTACTACAATAGGACGCGGAACAAAAATTATCTAAAGTGTACATTTTGTTGTGTTCAATGTTCCCAGACGTTTAGGCACGTTTACGCTTTGTTATAAAAACTTGGCCTTATTTACCTACTTATAATACAACTATTTAAAGAGCATCAGAAGGCAAGTGTATTCTATGGTTATGGTTATGCTTACTACACTAACAGGACACTGTAGGTATAATATCCACTTGATAGAGCACAGTAGGTACCTACTCTGAAACTGATGATGACTTTTCCAAATAAAGCGACTGAATTCCTCGAAATTATGATACTTAAGTATTCTCTATTAGCCTATCGAAGTGCATCTACTGTTAGTATTGGGTAGGTATAATTACATACATACATACATACATAAAATCACGCCTCTTTCCCATAGGGTAGGCAGAGACCACGGATCTCCACTTGCTACGATCCTGATTCCTGACACACTTCTTTCGCCTCATTCACTCTCATTACATTCTTCATACACGCTCTCCGGTTTAGGGTAGGTACCTACTTCGGACCTGGCCTTTCTCCAAAATGTCACCAATTTGGTCCAAATATGTTCGCCTAGGTCTTCCCCTTCCAGATGTCCCATTTACACCCGCCTATTACATACGCATTATATTAGGTATTATTATTATCTCTATTATTATAAAAGGTACCTAACCTACGTAATCCAAGTTGCGATTGACATTTTCTCAGATTTTATAAGGTATTCTTGACGTCAAAGCGAGTAGTCAGTCAGAACAATATCCAAATAATTTATGGACCCATCGCAACTTGGAAATAATACCGTAGTGAACCTATTCATTTATTTTTCATTTGTTATTAATGTAAAATAGTACCTACCTAAGTAACGCTTTAATCATTAGTTCAATCTCGAATATAATTTGTATCATAATCGTACATAATGCGTTGGTAATCGAGATTAGCATCGCTGGCGTAAGTCCATCATTAAATTAAAACGACCGAATGTGGGCACCTACTTGGGTCTAGTATGGCGTCACAACAGTATTTAAGTTGACCTCTATGTTACTGGCAATGACTCGATAAGTCCTCTTTATAACTTCACTTGCTTAGCTGTGTTGTTAAATGCCTTTTTTTTACGATGGGAAAATGCTTTATGCATGCCCTCTTGTCCGGGGAGAGCCTTACCTACCCCGACTTTAGTTGACGAGCTTACAACCTGTTCGCTGTAAACTAGTTGCAAGAGTGGGTGTGTGTTAAATGTAGGTAGGTATTTGGATGTCTCTGACTGAGCCCTATATAAGTATTAAAAAATAATGTTGATTCCTCTTGACTCTCAACCTACATTTGAAGGTGAAAAAAAAATTAGAAATACCTATACTTAGGTAAGTACTATTTAGGTACTTATGCCATTTTATGACCGCCGGTCGAACCTCTTCTTAGACTCTCTTCTTCTCAGTCTTATTTAGACCTGCGGCTAACTAAAGAGACTCGATTTAGTAACGGTTTTAAAAATACCTTTTACAATGAATAGTGTGTAAACCCTAATAAGTATTAAAATAGGGATATTAGGTACCTACCTTTATACATACCTATTGTGAAAATAACATAGGTACCTACCTAATTCTCTGCAGGAAACCCAATAAAATTTATAGGTTATATCCGAATAAGACGTGGTGACGAAATGTAGAGCTTTTTAGCAAACGCGTGAATTAATCACTTCCGCCTCGTTAGATAAAAATCTGTTCTAATAAAATAATTTGATTGGATATTCTCCCAGATATTTGAATTAATTTGTATAATTAGATAAATAAAATGCAATATTCACGAAAAAAGAAAACAAGTAAATATTATTGGATATTCTTGGACACTCCAACACTATTGATTAGTACTGCTATAGAAATTATAGGTACCTACATAAACGTTTAGTTAATCAAACTTTTCTCATTGACCTTATATTTATTGCGACACGAATTAATTGCTTGCATTAATTTCTTCGTTTTCCGTTACTATAAATCGAAGCAAAGTAGGTGGACGCTTGCTTTTAGACAAACCAGTTCTTTTAGGCTCCGATGATAGGCATGGGAACATTGTGACTAGTAACGAGTTGTAATCTTGTAATTAATACAAGTGACATAAGTAGTATCGTTTTGCAATCATTACGGCATTAGAAAGCAGAAGGTGGACACGTAGTTCCTGGGCATGCCTTAAAAGACCTAAAGACTTCGCGCAGGGTTGGACTTAGTGGCAGCCCTTGGAGGAGATATAAGTAATTTTACTAAGCACAAATAAAATATTCTTTACTGCCAACTACTTACCTATGTTAGAATAAACTGTGACTATGGAGGTAGTCTTTCTTAAACTTTCGCGATCACAATTCATACTTTTAAATAGAAATTTACAGGATTTTATCGCGTAATTTACCTTTTATTATTTCCCGACGTTTCGGCTGTGTTACAACAACCGTGGTCGCGGGCGAACTGGAGTATGTAGGTAGGCTCCGACGAGAAGCGGCAGTTTATAAAACTACCCTCCCTTAAGCTTCACAATTCGGAACGGCTGCATGTCCACCACAGCACACGACACTAACTGTATCTTTACACCGAAACTTTCCATCACGACGCGCATTACACCTAGGTACTAATAACTGGATTCCATGATAACGGGAGCCTAAATCCATCCTCGCGATTGAAATTCGGATATTTCTTGATTTCTATTGCTTCACGAATTATTCGCTTATAATACTGGCGTTATAAATAATAAAAGGTAAATTACGCGATAAAATCCTGTAAATTTCTATTTAAAAGTATGGAGGTAGTTTCAAATCTCCACCAAGGAGGTTCCTCGGTGGAGATTTGAAACCGATACACGGCAGTTTACAACGTCTTTATGTTGGTTGGACCAAAACTCTAACCTACTATCTCCAAACGATTATTTGCAGAGTTAGTTATTAAACGTAGGTAGGTACTTAGGTAATTCGCAAAACGATTTTGGAATTGACATTTTGGAAGGTAAGTAGGTACTTACTTATAAATACTTAGGTACTTACCTACATATAATAGGTAGGTACCTAAGGTCACCCATTGTTACCTACACCATTAAAAGATTTTTTTGTTATGTTCCCTCTGATTATTTATGTTTATTTTATACCTAGGTACCTACTACTACTAGAGTCATAATTTTCTATAATCAATACTTCAATAATACTAAGGGTAGGTATTGGTCCCTGTTCAATTTGATACTCGTTACATCCCTGAAGCCTTGGTCGCGGTTAACATTCGCGCCACGGCCTTGCGTGTGAGGAATCAGCGCGTTCATTTTGTTCGCGAACTACTTGACACATTAGGGTCACATGCTACGTGAATGAATTGGGGTTGAATTTTACAATTAGGTACGTAAGTACCACATTGTTAATGAATTTTAAGGCGGCGGAGGCCTTAAGGCGGCCTAAAAACTCCGTCACCAGAGTTGGCCACTTGCTCATACGAACTTACCTACTTAATGAATTTTCGAATGTCTCGAATGTTCTTTAGATCTACGTAGGTAGGTAGGTAGGTATCTATTAGTTTAATAAGAGCTTCCATTATTTTAAAACCCCGTCGTATCTAACTGTGAGATACCTACCCTTAAAATGTAATGCCGGCACCACCTAGAAACAAGGATAGACAATCCTTGTTCTTAGGGCACCACACAATACATGGGCTTCAACTTGGTTCCAACATTAGAATGGCCAATGGCAATGCTCTGTTTACGGTTATTCGACACAAACGGAGCATTGCCATTGGCCATTCTAATGTTGGAACCAAGTTGAAGCCAATATGGTGTGGGTGGTGCCCGCATAAGATGAAATATTGATACACTTGCAGGTAGGCTTAGCTCCGCGGCTTACGCAGTACGTACGATTAGGCAACTCACTGACGAAGGAACAGCTAAGTTAGTATATTTCAGTTACTTCCATAGTGTGATGTCGTATGGTATTTTTCTTTGGGGTAAAGCAGCAGATATTCAAACTATTTTCGTTTTACAAAAGCGAGCTGTCCGCGCCATTTACAAAATGAAACGTCGGGACTCTTTATGAAAGTGTTTTAAAGAAATAAATATTCTTACTGTTTTTTCGCAATATATTTATGTAAACTTATTGCCCACTCACAAATAGGTACCTATATAAACAACTTTAAGAAAAAAAGTGATGTGCACAAAATTAACACTAGAAATAAAAATAAACTATGTGTGCCTAAATTTAGACTAGAAAAAGTAAATGGTTCTTTTATGGGAAATACTGTACCTACTCTTTTACAATAAACTCCCAATCAACGTAACTAACCTACCGACTCGAAGGTTTAAAACGTACATAAAGCATATTCTTGTAGAGAAAGCGTATTATTCCATTGAGGCTTTTATTAATGATAAAATTACGTGGCCTGATGTCGCTCTGCCCCTCGACTTTTGATGGTATACAATTTCTTTACTACCTTGATAAGTAGGTACCTACCACTTAAGTCGGCCAAGTGTAGCGTGTGATGCCAGACAACATTTTGTTGAGGTGTTATCTTGTTAACTTTACAATTACTTTTACTTTCTTTGACATGCCTTACTTTGTTCGACTGGCTTCCCACTGAAGCTTGACTATTTAGATTATTTTAATTAGATTGTTAAGGGATCGCTTTTAAAAAAAAGCTAGGCCCACACCACCAGGTTCTTGCCTGATTCTTTCCCTGGTGTAGGGAGTCGCGTTGGAACAGGCATTAGAATCACCTAACATGTAAAACGAAACTTAAGTGATCCTTGAGGTCCTACAAGAATAAATGATTTTTCTTTCTTTCTTTCTTTCAGATACTGGGAGAGGATACAGGATACTAAAATAAAATATTTACCTACCTACATAATTATAATACCTACCTACCTATAAACGAGCAATAAAAAGGTAACTTAAGTACCTACCTTTAAAAATATTATTTAAGTAGATAAAAAAATATTCTTGAAAATTTAAGTAAGTAAGGTAAATATTTAAGGTATAATAAAGTAAGGTATAATTAGGTAAGTACCTACTTACCTAATTATACCTGGACGAAATAGATTTTTTCGTTCATGATAAATAATACCAAATACCTAATACTTGTATTCTGGTTCAAAAGGCATCTTGTACCTAGCTATTGTCTACACTCACAATATCATGTATTCTGAAGCTAAACCTATTTCTTTAAAGTTTTTTAATAGGTAGGTATTACCGAAATCTCGAAATAAGTTAGATTAAGGTAGTACATCCATTAAATTCTTTATGGCTAAGGCCGCCAAAATTGTCAATTATATCACAAAAGTAACACAACAGGTTTTGTGTTACCGTTACACAAATGTAACCCAAAAGTAACACATATTTTGAGTAAAGGTGATTTCATAATGGTTAAATAAATAACCTAAAATAATGCAAGATAAACTTTTCTTTTTTACTGTACCCTTAGGCAGAAAAACACAAAAATACTGCCTATATTTTACTAAGGACAAAATAGCTTTTTAATTTTTCTCGATCTTTGTCGTTCTGGGACAGTTAACGGCATTCAAATAAAAATGTACAGTTACTAATGCACATAAATAGATTAATTATAATATTATTTCAATAGAAGAAAACAATTGGCCGCTGGATAACGTTAGTAAAACAAACTTAACTAATTCGATGCTCAAGAGCCTTTTGTAACAGTTTAACTGAACACTTGGAAGGTTTTCAATATTAAAATGTAAGTACTGCGTTTGTCATACCTACAAAATCACACATTACACATTACTTTCAAAAATCTGTCCAAATACCACTATGTTTGCGGCTTTATATATATACTGTGTTACGTAACACATACATTTGTGTTACAATAATAAAAAAGTGACATAAATGTAATACAAATGCAACACAAAAGCGAAATTTTTAAAACAATTATAGGTCATATCTCGGTTATTTATTATAATTAGGCCGTAATGGGCGATTTTAGGTATACTTTTGACCTCATTGCTAAATAATTTAATACAATAACATTCAAAAATCTGTTTCTTACCTCAAAAATCACAAATAAAACTTTTTTTATGAACACAACCGCAAAAAGTGACGCGCACTTTATGTTCCTTCACTGGCGAAATAAAAGAGCTGGATTTTTTTTTTCAATTGTTTGGATGACAGTGTTGCCGTATTAATACTGTGGTTTGCACTTTGGTAGTTTAAATAGTAGCTTTGGGATAAAAACGTGTCACACAAAAAAAAACGTAACACAAAAGCAAGAGACATTTTTTATTTAAATTATTAATAAAAAATGTTATTTTAAAGATTTTCGCAAAAATATTATTAATATAGCAGAGGTCTATCATCTATTTCTTCGACGGTATACCTATAATTCAGGTATACTCAACAATTTATTGAATATTTTAACCATAAGAAACTGCAACAAAAAACGACAAAAAGTCACACAAAAAAATTGACAATTTTGGCGGCCTTACCCTTATGTTTTTTTTTTTATTTTTAATGTCAGTGTCTATTTTTTCAGTTTCAATGATGTCAATGTCATTTTTGTAATGTAAATGTCAAGTCAAGAGACAGACAGATGTTTTCATTTCATCGCATCGCATCAAAGAGCATGTAATAGTAAGAGACGGAAGTGCCATACAAACAAATCGAACCCTAGACGATGTATTAATCACCCAGTGAACAATAAGACCAACGTAACAAAACCAAACCACGACCACAGAACATATTGACCACGACATACTGCCAACATAGAGAATATAAAAATGTTACATTCTCTATGTTGGCAGTATCTAGGGATGTACCTAGTGACTATCGAAAATTTATCGATATCGATACCTATCAGCAGTAGCTAGGATTTTTGGATTCCATTAAATTATTTGTAGGTATTTCTTTCATATATAAAAGAATAAATAATTAATTTAAGTAAGTATACATTTATTTGAACATCTACATAGGGTGTTTTGGGGGCAATAAATCGATCTAGCTAGGATTAATTTTTAGAAAATGACGTTTATATCCGTGTTTTCATGTAATGTTTGCCATCCAGGTACTTTCATATAGTGACGAAGATCATCAAGCTTTTGTTTATGCTTCGTCATGCTGCTTCGATTTTCTGGTAGGTTGTCTGCAACAAATATTGTTGTATTATTATACAATAAAAAATATAAAATATATTATACCTAAACATAATGGTAATAGTGCCACTTGCGATCACCCATCCAAGTAGTGACATCCATGTTTACCTACTCCTAAAAATGTACATGATTCAATTAAAAACCTAATAGGTATAAAATAATGTCTAAGTTACATAATATATAAATTATGGTAATCCAAACAAAATAAAACTTTAGAAACATAGCAAACAAACAAATTAATCATTCCAGTTTCGTAAAACAAACTATCGATATCGATAAATCTAGGTTGATAGTCAAGCACTATTGTTTACCTACATACGGTATGAGAAAATTTTCTTGCAAAAACTTTAACGAATTGCATCATTATTTTACCAAATTTTGGAAATAAATGGCATAAAATTGCTTACCGATCTATATATAGAGGAAATTGAGCCATAAAAATGCGTTTTTGCACTCCTTCGCGGCATGTTTTCATATTGCAAATTTCACATTGATTTTACTCATATTACTTAAACACACTATTACACTACAGAAAACTATTGAATAACAATGTTTTACACGTATCTTTATTTATGATTTCACGCCTTAGATTAAATTTTCTGTAACAAATAAATAATTGTCAAATTGTCAACAAACTAAAATTCGAAAGACTTCGTGAATTGACATGACACCACAGACAGTGGACAGACCAAAGAGAATGTAGAATGTAGCCCATAGAGAAAAGACATCTTCCTTGATGTAGCCACAGACTAATGATGGATGATGGTGTACTTCTTCTTCTTCTTCGTTCTTACGCTCGTTCGTTCGTTCATTCTTACTATAGGTAATCCGTCTATGTCGGAGTGTCCTATTTTAGTATAGCTCAGGGGGGGTCAACTTCCTTAGCATCAAATGCAAACACCAGGGCACAGTTTGCCATAAGAGAGAACGCTATACGTAAGACAGAGACAGCTTAATTTATGCTTTAAATCAGTGGAATATAGCCCGACAGAAAATTAAGCTTGGAACAAAATTCGTTCGCTTTGCCGCCATTTTTGTTTTGTTATTGATTGAGTTTTGTGTGCGGTTTTGTGAACTAAATTATCGTCTTTCTAGTGGTAATTTTCAAAATTCTAACTATTCACGATGTCTGCTTCAGAACTGCAAAGAAAATGCGCAAAAATGTCATATCGCTGCTGCAAATGACGAGTGTGAACTTGCGTTTCCACAGATTTCCTCTACCCGGTAAACATGGATCCTTGATGTAAGTGACCGGGCTTTTGAAATTCCATTTAAATTTACTTACACAAACCTATGTCTAATTTGTTCATTCAATGATTTCAGGGCATGAGTATGGGCCATTACTGCTACCCAGCTGGAAACTGAGAAGTCACCTAGAAGCTTAAATCAACAGCATAAAATGCTATGCAGTAGGTACCTAAGCAATTCGATGACGGATCATACACCAGCAGTAGTTCTAGGAAACGATTGAACAACTTTGCTATTCCAATTGGAACAGAAAGTATAATGTTGAAGCTACGCCAGGATCAAAGTTCAACTTCAAGAACAAGCCACACTAACAAACCCGACTATCCTAGATGTGGATTTTCAAGTAAGTTCATTTTCATCAGTAGGCAATTGTTATTATGTACCTACTTTTAATTTTATGCTAGATTAGATACCTATTTAATTTCGCCCGTGAGTCTCAGTCAACTACTTTAGTACGTATCACCTATCATGTAAGACGAAACTGAAGTGATCCTCGAGGTCCTACCAGAATAAATGATTTTTCTTTCTTTATTTCGTTCTTTGATTGGATTGACTTTCCCAATAGTAGTGAGGCCTTTTATTTCATTGGCCGGCAATTTTAACTTTTAGGCCCAACCTTGTTTGTAGCCTGAAGGAAATCCTTTGTTTACCTTATCTTCTTAATTATTGTTTAGTAAGATAAAGTGTCAGACAGAGCCCATTTTTTTAAATAAAAAAAAATTGTTTGATTTCTAGGCATTGGTGACAGACTACTGTACCTGTTGAAGAATCAACTTTAGAAATATCAACTACAACAGTACCAGAGGTTAGTAGACAGTGTCTATCTATGTTGTGTTTTGTAATACTTAGTCAAAAGGTTGAAAATAAAAAAATGTAATAATCTTGGTTTCAATATTTCTTTATAAAATAAAATTATTTTAATCATGGCGTTTAATTTTTTTTAGGTTCCAAAGACTGCAAAAGGAATAAGGGAGTTGGATCTAAGTAGATCTGCAGATTTGACCCCTAGAAAACGCAAACTTTATGCAAAATGCAGAAGAAACTTGAGGAAAATAATAAGACTATGAAAAAAATGAAGAAACAGCGGTCTTACACAGGTTAATAGCCAGATGAAAATGTAAAAACTAATGGATCAATGCATAACTGGGTCTTTTGCCTTATTGCTGAAAATGAGTGGATGCTTGAGCACTTTGAAAAAAATAAAATGTTTCTAATAACGTCAACAATTGCTATATTGTGTCAAACGCTTTTGTGTATAGAAAAATAGGCAATTCTCAGAAGATGCGTCAAGAAAAGCCACCAATCTAAAAATAAATATTCTTCAAACAAAACATTTAAAAAGGGTTGTATTCTTTTAATCTAATTATATTTTATCATAAAAACAAAACTTAATTCAGTTAAAATAAACGAATTTCTCATATCAGAAATGATTAAGTGATGTTTTCATGGTACCTACCTTTATACATTATTATACTAGTGACTATCTATCAGAAGAATGGTCAATAATAATGTATTACATTGGCCATTCTTCTGATAGATAGTTACAGCGAATTCATACAACGGATCGAAATCCATTTTATTTGAATCGAGCGCAACAAAATTTAAAAATTCCCGCCAAACGTAAGTTTCTCTTGTCAAAAGATGGGGCGCTAGTGTGCTTTCGTGTTGGCATTTATTTTGTATGAAGTCGTGCTTCTTCTCGTCAGAGTAAATATGTTCTGTGGTATAGCTCTACAGAGTTGTCAGTGCTCTTGGTTATTCGAACGAGTTGTAGCCTCGTCAGAGTATATATCGCACCCTCGGTAGAACAAGGGCCCAACTACATGTTTTGTAATTTTTCAATACAGCCATTTTAAGTTTTTTTTTCACTTCGATCGTATTTATCTATGTGTATTTTATGCCTAAGTTTTTTTTTTTTTTCGTGAAATATACCTTACACATTTGCGAGTTGATATAAATTCCATAAAGAAGTCAATTATTTATTATTACTACAATATTAAATTAAATAAAAAAAATTGGGTTCACTTATGCCCTTATTCCGCCAAAATTGTAATTACTTTGTAATTATGTCCCTAGTAACACAATTATATTGAGATGGTTTATAGAATAAAACTAATACATTTTTAACAATAATCGTTTATTTTCTAACTAACCAAACGTATACATTATATAATCAGGATTATATAATCAGGAATTTTCAATGTCGACATAGTAAAAATCACTTGAAAAAGGTATTCAAAAGAGCTAGAAATAATTGTGACGGCCTAATACCATGTCTGCCTTAATACTATCTGTGTCTTAAATCAGTCGGTCATAATCAGTGTCGTTTTTGGAATCATAAAGTTTGTCTTAAGATAATAAACTATCTATTTTAAAATAAAAAATTACTGAAACGACTTTGTTCCTCCAAATAATTACTCGTATTTAAGGCAGAAGTACACAACTTGTGTCTTTGTCCTTCCAGAGTCTCAAACAAAAAATGGCATAATTACCTCAATGTCTGTGTCGCTCCAGAACACAAATTCACCGCGCGCAGGCCCCGCCGCAATTGACCAATGAGACTTTGTTGCGCCAATACGGTTGAAAAAACGCTTCAATGTGACAAAGGCACTGTCGCCCTCTGGCGAAATTAGATGGAATTGAACGAGTGTCTTTTTACCTCCGGGTAAAAATACGTTTTAAAAGCACTTCGGCATACTTAAGTCATTTTTCGAAAATTTGGTAGTTAGGCCCTTGTTCTACCGAGGGTGCGATATGTTCTGTGGTTGTAGCAGCCATTAAAACTCCGGGGCGTTTCATATATCGTCTGTTTGAGTGGTACATTCGCCAGACTGCATCGCATCGCATCGCTAAAAATTCATCTTCTCTCAAAATAACTAATTCCATACAGTTTTTTTCAGCAAACAAATTGTAATATTGCTGAAAGATACAAGTACTAATATCTGAAACATGGCTTATTTAACCCAGCCCGATTATGTGAAGTACATCTGCTCTTGCGGCCAGCTAAAACCCATTACGAGTCTCTATTTCTGTCGTCATTGCCTAAAAATTCGATGCGGGTTTTGCATTTGTCATGAGGTAACCCACTTTATGATTTTGTTATGTAAATATTTAGTCTAATTACATTATTTAACTAAAAGTATTTCAGCAACATCTAGGGTGATCTACATTTGTAATATTATAATTTTAAAACTTCATTTGCACATTCCTTTGGTGAAGGTAAATTGAAATTGTATATGGACACACCTTCATCACAGTACAGGTACCTACAGGTGCAGCCTAGGCCTTAGTCATTGCTATTCATGACTTATTCCAATGTAATTCATGAAAACAATGCTATAATACCTACTTACTTTTTATATTTGTACAGGTGGATTCTCACTACTGCGCAAACTGCTTAGAAAATATGCCGTCATCAGAAGCTAGGCTGAAGAAAAACCGGTGTAGTAGTTGTTTTGACTGCCCCAGTTGTTTCCACACACTGTCCACCAGGGCTACTCTCGCACAGCAACGGCCATCAGTCGCCGAATCAGGCGATGCCAAAGTTGAGAATAAACAGCCTAAGAAAATGTACTATCTGTCATGCTTTAACTGTCGGTGGACTTCTCGGGATGTAGGCATTCCTGATCAGCCTGTGGGTTAGCATAATTTTCTGTTTTTCATATTATTTACTTACTAATTTCAAGCTTAAAATCGTTAGACTTGCTTTAAATTTTATATTCTAACTTCTCAATAATAATAAAATTTAGGTCCATGTTGAACAACCAATGGCTTCTTTACTTAACTATATTTTATGTACTCATAATATAACTTATACCAAAAATGATAAGTTATTACAATTTTTAGCATCTGGAGGCTGGCCAGAACGGACCAACCCTTACACAGCTCGCATGAACCAACTGCTGGACTTCTACAAGGCCATCGCACAGCAGGAGAAACAAGAGAAACTGGAGAAAGAGAGGAAGAAGTTTGCTATCCGAGGGAAATACATCACGCTCACTGTATGTGATCTATCTATTCATCCATATCCACTCACTTCAGAGAATAGATATTCAGTGTGGCTTACCAGTCTGTACGAATAATTTCTATGAAATACGCATTTTCTAGAGCCCAGTACCTGACCTGTCTCATTGTGTTGTGGAGAGTGTGAGAGGAGCTTTAAACATAGTGGGATTTTAATGGATCAATAATAAGACGTTTAGGTACTAAACTGATAGGTGACTCTTGATTTTAAGGAGAAATACATGAACTGTGTAGGAATGAACAAATGTAAACAAAACTAACAATCATGTGAATTCTTTAGAAGTGTGTGCATCCAAGCACAACACAATTTCAATAAGTAATTAGTGAACCATTTCATTGCATTCTGGATTCTACATGATTAATTAATTTATCATTGGATTTAAGAGTTATAATTATCATCTCTAATGCTTCAAAAATCAAATAAAATTATTTATCATTCATTGCAAAACACAGGTTTTATACAGATGTGACATTTTATAAAGATCAGCCATATTTGAAATTGTATTGAATTGAAAGTTTTAAATTTAAAGTTACAAGTTTGCTACGATCCTGACACACATCATTTGCCTCATTCGCTCTCATTAATTTCCCGTGTATTATAAATGGCTAGAAGGCTAATTTATAGTCGCTTCCAGGATAAGACAGGTCTGACCGGCGCCATGGCCCGCAACATCGCTGGTCTGCCGGCCGGCGAAGGTGGGTCTTCCTCCACACTCGCCAACTTCACGCCGAGCCAGCCCAGCGCTGACGTACCAAAGCTGCCGGAGGATATCTTCACTAAGGAGGTCAACTTGAACCAGAGTTAGTATACTAATGGTCTTATTCATAAAGATTTGTCAATTTTATATACTTACTTACTTTAATTTTTTTTTTCTTGTTACTTTTATGTCAATGAAAAGAGATAGCAACAGATTTAATATCCGTTTTAGCTAAAGTAGGTTTACAAAACCAATATGTATAAGGGGGTAATAAAGACAGCTCTTTTTCCCTTTACATATTATAAAAATGGAATATTTGGAAAGAAAATGAAACTCAAAATTATGAATATATCCAAGTGTCTCCATGCATTTCTATGTCTAGCGGTTCTAGGCCAGACCTTTCCAGCAAGCTTTGTTATGTCGTCACTCCTGGGACATTATACTTATACCTACTGCAACCAAATTAATCTTGGAAATTTTTAATACCTTTAAAAAATTACTCAAATGTTTTTAACTACCTACAAAATATCATAAATAGGACAAATGCAGAAGACCCATTTCTTGAAAACATTGTTTAAACGACTTTTTACTACGACTTAAAAAAGTGTAGGTCGCACAAGCGCCTCGTGCCGATCGTCAAATCATGCTATCCCATTCTTACAAGGTTATCCATTATAACTCTCAGTGTCACGCGTATAGAACATATTAAACATAAATGTTCAAATGAAATACCTTAATAAAATGAAATAATTTATTTCTAATACCTAGCTAATCTAAAAATATGACGATCTCGTCACCTTTGACGAAGGATGCTGGGACTCGGCAAAGGATAGAGACGGTTGGAAGAGTTTGGGGGAGACCTTTGCCCAGCAGTGGGACGAGATAGGTTGATAAAAAAAAAATCTGAAAATATAATACTTATCCTAGATTATAGAAATAATTTGTAGAAAAACTTAGGCCTTTACATCTTTACTAGATAGTTTATACAGAGTCAGGAGGCAAGCTTTGCCTACACTTAACGAGACACTGTAGTGCCTGGAACGTTGTTGAGATGAAATAGGCTTGCCATCCTTTCAGCTTAGCCGGCCATATCCACAGGAAAGACAATTGTCAATACATGTGGGGCTGACTAGCCGCGGGTTTCCTCGCGATGTTTTCCTTTACCGTTTAGCTCGTGTTAATGTGCATAATACATTTTTCGACACGAAAAGTCCAACACGGCTTTAATTTGTGCAAATGTCAGAAGTAAATGGCTATTTGAATTAGAATGTTTGTATCCCATTGAGGTACAATCTATAGAGCCACAATCAGACAAATAAAATGCCCGAGCCAAAACTCGACGCTACGTAGTGCGCCGAGTTTTAGTTTTAGCGTACAAGCGACATTGAACATTAAAACAAACGACAGACCGTCTACATCCGAGCAAATGTAGACGTGTACTCTAACTCAATGGTTATTCCAGTAACGAGTATGTCCCAACGCCTGGCGTCCCCGGAGTGGCAGCCCTCCCTGGTCCCCCGGCTGCACCCGGTGGCGCGCGCGCTGTGCGTGAAGCGGAGCCAGCGGTGCCGCGCCTGCGACCACAACCTGACCAAGCCGGAGTACAACCCGGGCTCCATCAAGTTCAAGATAGAACTGCTGGCCTAGTGAGTATCTTGACGACCGCGCAGTGGTCGCAGCCAGCGGTGCCGCGCCTGCGACCACAACCTGACCAAGCCGGAGTACAACCCGGGCTCCATCAAGTTCAAGATAGAACTGCTGGCCTAGTGAGTATCTTGACGACCGCGCAGTGGTCGCAGCCAGCGCTGCCGCGCCTGCGACCACAACCTGACCAAGCCGGAGTACAACCCGGGCTCCATCAAGTTCAAGATAGAACTGCTGGCCTAGTGAGTATCTTGACGACCGCGCAGTGGTCGCAGCCAGCGCTGCCGCGCCTGCGACCACAACCTGACCAAGCCGGAGTACAACCCGGGCTCCATCAAGTTCAAGATAGAACTGCTGGCCTAGTGAGTATCTTGACGACCGCGCAGTGGTCGCAGCCAGCGCTGCCGCGCCTGCGACCACAACCTGACCAAGCCGGAGTACAACCCGGGCTCCATCAAGTTCAAGATAGAACTGCTGGCCTAGTGAGTATCTTGACGACCGCGCAGTGGTCGCAGCCAGCGCTGCCGCGCCTGCGACCACAACCTGACCAAGCCGGAGTACAACCCGGGCTCCATCAAGTTCAAGATAGAACTGCTGGCCTAGTGAGTATCTTGACGACCGCGCAGTGGTCGCAGCCAGCGCTGCCGCGCCTGCGACCACAACCTGACCAAGCCGGAGTACAACCCGGGCTCCATCAAGTTCAAGATAGAACTGCTGGCCTAGTGAGTATCTTGACGACCGCGCAGTGGTCGCAGCCAGCGCTGCCGCGCCTGCGACCACAACCTGACCAAGCCGGAGTACAACCCGGGCTCCATCAAGTTCAAGATAGAACTGCTGGCCTAGTGAGTATCTTGACGACCGCGCAGTGGTCGCAGCCAGCGCTGCCGCGCCTGCGACCACAACCTGACCAAGCCGGAGTACAACCCGGGCTCCATCAAGTTCAAGATAGAACTGCTGGCCTAGTGAGTATCTTGACGACCGCGCAGTGGTCGCAGCCAGCGCTGCCGCGCCTGCGACCACAACCTGACCAAGCCGGAGTACAACCCGGGCTCCATCAAGTTCAAGATAGAACTGCTGGCCTAGTGAGTATCTTGACGACCGCGCAGTGGTCGCAGCCAGCGCTGCCGCGCCTGCGACCACAACCTGACCAAGCCGGAGTACAACCCGGGCTCCATCAAGTTCAAGATAGAACTGCTGGCCTAGTGAGTATCTTGACGACCGCGCAGTGGTCGCAGCCAGCGCTGCCGCGCCTGCGACCACAACCTGACCAAGCCGGAGTACAACCCGGGCTCCATCAAGTTCAAGATAGAACTGCTGGCCTAGTGAGTATCTTGACGACCGCGCAGTGGTCGCAGCCAGCGCTGCCGCGCCTGCGACCACAACCTGACCAAGCCGGAGTACAACCCGGGCTCCATCAAGTTCAAGATAGAACTGCTGGCCTAGTGAGTATCTTGACGACCGCGCAGTGGTCGCAGCCAGCGCTGCCGCGCCTGCGACCACAACCTGACCAAGCCGGAGTACAACCCGGGCTCCATCAAGTTCAAGATAGAACTGCTGGCCTAGTGAGTATCTTGACGACCGCGCAGTGGTCGCAGCCAGCGCTGCCGCGCCTGCGACCACAACCTGACCAAGCCGGAGTACAACCCGGGCTCCATCAAGTTCAAGATAGAACTGCTGGCCTAGTGAGTATCTTGACGACCGCGCAGTGGTCGCAGCCAGCGCTGCCGCGCCTGCGACCACAACCTGACCAAGCCGGAGTACAACCCGGGCTCCATCAAGTTCAAGATAGAACTGCTGGCCTAGTGAGTATCTTGACGACCGCGCAGTGGTCGCAGCCAGCGCTGCCGCGCCTGCGACCACAACCTGACCAAGCCGGAGTACAACCCGGGCTCCATCAAGTTCAAGATAGAACTGCTGGCCTAGTGAGTATCTTGACGACCGCGCAGTGGTCGCAGCCAGCGCTGCCGCGCCTGCGACCACAACCTGACCAAGCCGGAGTACAACCCGGGCTCCATCAAGTTCAAGATAGAACTGCTGGCCTAGTGAGTATCTTGACGACCGCGCAGTGGTCGCAGCCAGCGCTGCCGCGCCTGCGACCACAACCTGACCAAGCCGGAGTACAACCCGGGCTCCATCAAGTTCAAGATAGAACTGCTGGCCTAGTGAGTATCTTGACGACCGCGCAGTGGTCGCAGCCAGCGCTGCCGCGCCTGCGACCACAACCTGACCAAGTAAGGTTGTGGTCGCAGGCACCCGTGGGAACACCGGGATCAAAAGTAGCCTATCCAGGTTATAAGCAATCCTGATTTCAAATTTTATCCAAATCCGTCCAGCTGTTTGAGCGTAAAAGAGTACAAACACACTTACACACAGACAAACTTTCACCTTTAGATAGATAGATAAAGACTTTATTGACACACACACATTACAGCACAGATGGAAAGGTACAGAGTACAAGAACTTAACTAAACACAGAATAGTACAAAAAGGAAAATAATATAACTTTAACATTAGTGTGATAGTGTGATTGTAATATGATGTATGTGACAGCTACCACGTGCCTGAAGTGAAGATAATCTCCCACGAGTCGGTGCGCCCGGGCGAGGAGACCGCGCTTCTCATCAAGCTGACCAACCCGACCGGGCATGAGATGCAGGTACCTACTTATATTGCAGGTTTATTTTAGTTATAGTTCTATCTCACGAATTCCGTTTAGCCCCAACTTTGAGCTAGGTATTATTATTATTATTAGATCTGAAAGAAATGTCGTGATTATATTTCATTATATAAATTCTACCTCAAGCTCATATTAAGGCTCAACTCACACCAAAAGAGCATCGAAGAGCAGCGAAGCGGAGCGCAGTTTCAGTGTCATACAAATTTCAACTTTATTTTCATTACTATAATACTTATTGTGTGGTGTGAGTTGAGCCTAAGGGTCAAATTGAGTAATTGAAAGGGATAATAAGTACATATTCTTGTATATCACAGGTCCAAATATTGCAGCCATCGGAAGTACCTCCGTCAGAAGAACGCGAGGAGCCGAAGAGCATTGAGAAGTCCCTTGAGAAGTCACTTAATATTGAGAAGGTATCTTATTATTTTATTTATTTATTTACACATACACACATAGAATATAACATTACAGTTGAAAATGTGTATAGATGTTAATGTCACAAGTTGATGGTTACATAATTTTGGGACATACATACATCATGTCGCCTGCTCTAACAGGCGACTGTACATACACAGTCCATCCATCTTTTCATAGGCCTATAACATTGAAATGTATTATAAAGCCACAATCAGACAAATAAAATGTAAACGCCAAAACTCGGCGCACGCTACGTAGTGCGCAGAGTTTTTCTTTTTTGCGTACAAGCGACATTGAACAAACAAACGACATAACGTTTTACATCCTTCACTTACTTTTGTACTGTGTTATGTTTTTTGCTTAAAATAAATATATTTTTATCTTTTTATCTTATCTTAACGTCTACATTCAAATGTCAAATGTCATTGTAGAACATTGAATTTGCACGCACATTTTTTTAGTGTTGTCAGCTATTTTATTGTGACTCCATTTTTTTAGTGTTGTCAGCTATTAGATTGTGACTCCATTTTTTAAGTGTTGTCAGCTATTAGATTGTGACTCTTTAATACATCTCAATGGCCTATAACCATATCAAGACTGATAATATGAAATGAATTTCCATCAGAATTTTGAATAGTCTTTATTTACCTCGTCAACTTACACACTTTGTCTTTACCATATATTATTTTACCTATCTTACAACATAATATTATATCTTTCTATAGAACACAAACCTAACAACATTGTTATTGTGCCAGCGAGCGAGTCGCGGTCTCCACTTGATTGTTCAATTTTAAGTAATTTAAAACTACCCTCAATAGTTTATTTAGGTGCTGAGTATTAAATTAAGTTATCATTTTTGTTACAAAACATTACTGTAGGAAGCAAATTTACGCTGAAAGGCACACAAACGTTATACTTAGCTATAGTTTTCTCTGTAAGTGAATTTTGTAATTCTTTTTGAGAAATAAATAATCTTAAACCGTATCAGGATGTGACATCGTACACGTGCGTGCACCGTGCACCGCGGTACCGCGCCAGCAGCGCGGTGTCGGCGGCAGGCGGCGTGTTGACGGTGCCGCAGCGGGACGACGCCGCGGAGTACGACGAGGACGCACAACATGACACTAACGAGTGAGTATACACTCATCATCATCAACAGTCTCACTTGACCCACTGCTGGGCATAGGCGTGAGCATTAAGGTTGTTGTATGCGGCATCATCATCATCGA
Source organism: Xanthorhoe designata (assembly GCA_963582015.1). NCBI lineage: Eukaryota > Metazoa > Arthropoda > Insecta > Lepidoptera > Geometridae > Xanthorhoe > Xanthorhoe designata. The sequence goes on from OY757038.1 coordinate 955,486, forward strand.
CAGCCTGATTTAACCCATTGTTGGGCATTTAATTTTAATTTACTTTTGGAGGTTGTGGGTTCGTACGGGACTTATATGGCTATATTTTGTTTTAATTACCTACGTAGAAAGTTTCTACTTAAATATTTACCTAATTATCTACTTAGAATTAAGCTGATGTCTTTTAACGCATGTTGTGATACCCTATAATTACGGGAGCACTAGTTTTTTAATATTTGACCAATGAGATTATGCAGTACAGTGTAACCCTGTGTTGGGTGACCATAATAAATCCTACTATCCTACTAATATTATAAAGGTGAAAGTTTGTGTGTGTGTAAGTATGTAAGTGTGTTTGTTACTCTTTCACGTTCAAACGGCTTGACAGATTTGAATGAAATTTGGTACCAAGATAGCTTATATCCTGTGGGAATACCGGGGTCAAAAGTAGCCTATGTGTTAGGCTACTTTTGACCCCGGTATTCCCACAGGAATGGGAACTATTCACCGCGGGTAACACCGCGGAGCGCAGCTAGTAAATAAATAAAAATTGCTCTCATACTAAATTGAAGTCGGTTGAATGAAATGTATAACTTTGCCACTTGTTATTTCCAGGGTAATAATGTGGCGTAAGGCCAACAAGGTCGGCCTACGTCTCTCGGTCCACACTCCTGCAGACGCGGAGGAAGGCGCGCCCGCCAGTGTGGCCCTCGCCTTACAATACTCGTACAGAAACACAGTCCCGCCTGCTAACTCTACCAATAACAAAACACATCACACTCTTTACACCACTGTGCTGTTAGCTCTGGGCACTGTTCAAGCATAGGGAACTGCTAGTATTCAGAGTCTGCACTTATGTCTGAGCCATGGAGACGCTTAGCAAACGCAAGGCTGTCGGCAAGAATATTTCAATCAAGGAAACTTATAGTTAAGTGGATCACGTTAGTAAAGAAATAATGTAAAAAAATCGTTTAACGGCGGGTTAACTACTAAATTAATTTAAAGTAAGTTCGAACTCAGTAATGTAAACAAATCACTTTCGCTGCTTGCAATATACACCTACTATTATAAACATTTAACCACTACATGATCATGGATTAAAAAAAAAAATAAGTTAAAAATTCGCTTTAGTGTAATCTATGAAGTTATTCATAAAATTCCATTTTAAGTTGTGATTGAGGTTAACGAGATTCTATTTATTTGTAGCCTAGTTTAGTTGTAAGATATTAATATTTAAAGTAAGTTTAGCACCCGCATTTTATAGTAAGCAAGCCTAGGTATTGCTTTTGCACATTTTTATAGGTACGCGACGCGGTACATACATACTTATTATAACCGTTTAAAATTAAAGTATTTTCAGCTAAAAATAATTGTTTTATTATCCTTTACCTAACTAGTTCGAACTAACCTTTATTTAGGCTAAAGGCAACATTTCCACCTTGTAGTCGTAGAAAGCTAAAAGAATGAAGGTACCAATTCAAAGAATTGTTTGGTGAGACTGCCTTTCCGCTAAATCCAATCATTTAAGTGCTGTGTTGTGATGAGTTGTGAGCCATGCTTGATAAAAATAAAAGATACTGATAAAAACAAAAGTTATTGTAATATTCATCCATAGCAACAAAGATAAATTATTTTTTCAATAAAACACCAAAACCTTTTCAAAGGTTATCCTGAAAACTATAACATAATTATAATTTTTTTAATATTTCAAGTGCAGTCTTCTTCAACTTGTGTCTTTGCCGAATAAATAACATCATTTATGCCTACTCCATCATAACTACTGCCGATTAGCGATATAGGCAGATTATTATCTTGAATGTACTTTCGGATGCTACCTACCTTCTCATAATGACCTATCACATACTGAGGAATACAATTATGAAGTATGTTAACATGGTAAGCTGCTGGTTCTTCTGATATATGCAAAATTGACTTTATTTCATTTAAAGCGATATGTAGTAAGTTTTCCTTAGTAGTATCATCTCCAAACTTCTCCTTGTACCATCTCCCTCCAAGCATGACAGTCAGAACTGTTCCTTTTTGATCAGGAATGCAACAAGAGTCAAAAACAACTCCTAAAATTGGTGAGTTTTCCATTGGTGGGACTAAAAATCCAAAGGCTGGCTCGATGAGAGGTTTATCACCAGCAAAGTATAAGTTTACAATGCCTACAGTCACAAAAGGAATGTCTTTTAAGTTCTGAGCTAATTCAGGATGCTGGTTTTGCACTAGCCTGGCGAGGGAATATGCGGGTATTGATGAGTAGACATGGTTCGCTTTGAGTATCTCTCCTGAAGTGCTGTGCAATGTGACCGTTCCCGAATCAACAAACTGTATCTCTTCCACTTTGTTGTTCATGTTTACATGGACATCATTATCTTTTAAATAATCATTCAGTGTTCTTGGAAAAGTGTCTAATCCACCCTTTATTGTGTACACATTCCATTTCTCTTCCTGTGCTCTCTTAGCTAATTCACTGAGCTCTAAGCCGTCATCTGTCTTTGATTTGAACATAGACTTCAACATACCCTTGACAACACCGCCGTGGTTCTGCTCCCATTCAAAAAGGGTCTTCATCAGGAACTTTACTGATATCTCCTTGGCATCTCCTGCACAGATACCACATATCATCGGCGATATTGCATAGTCAGCAATCTCTTTTCCAAATCTCCGCTCTACAAAGTTGTAAATCGAATCGTCCTGCAACTCTTTATGTGGCGACTTGATATCATTCAGCAGTGCATAAATGAGAGGCTTTGAAAAAGGTTTGTTAGTCTGGAAGACTCCTTTTAGACTGGAAGGGAGAAGGTGTAAATTATTGTTTACATAGATCATTCTGTTCTTGGCCGCCGGGTGGTCCGGTCTTATGGGCGAAATGTGCTCGCTGAGGCCAAGATCTTGGATCATGTTCAGCGTGTTTAGGCCGACGACACCTTTCGGTCGGATGGTTCGCGGTCCTTGTTCAAACGTGTAATCCTTTGTGCGAATGCTTTTGATCCATCCGCCGCAGTAGTCTGTAGCTTCTAGAAGAAACAGCTTCAGATTATTGTTGTTAGTCACATTGTTTTTCAGTAAATAGTATCCCGTGGACAGTCCGCCCAGTCCTCCACCAAGAATCGCTGCCATTGTCAAAACTCTAGATTAATAAGTATGTGAAAACTGAATATGTATTTGCACTATATTTTATTTCACTAATTCACCCGTTTGGATATATGTAATTACGTTTGGGATAGTAATTTTTGCGATCGGTTCATCGGCATTTCACATTTTTCGCAAGCATTTCGTTTGTTTTGACCAGCTGACTGCCGACTGGCTGACTGACTGATCGACCTTGAGTTTGACGTTTCTCTGTTTGACATAATAGACATTGACAATATAAAAGTTGTCTCATTTGAGGAACAATGGTAGTTTTCACAACTACCCTCGCAGTTATTCAGAATCCGTACTAATTTATACTGCAACAACCTGACCCAGGTGTTATTTTCACACCGAAGAGAAACCTAACAACTTGCAATGCGTTACACCTGGATTCCCAAAAATTTTAGGTTATAGTTTACCTTATTTGTATGTCCCGAAATAAATAAATATTATTATTATTATTCCTAGAAAAAATGTAAATTGAAAAATCAATAGGTAAGTAGGTACTTACATAATTTGTTAATGCTATGTTGATGATAATAATATGATGTTCGTTTAAGGCAAAGAGCATGTAAGTTTAAGGTGCCTAAGTAAGTACTTATTTTGTTTTTTAAGCCGCTAGTAAATTAGTTTTAAATTATTAGCTAAAAGCAATATTACTTATCTTATTCTACGAAGCTAAAGGCCTTCCAAAAAGCGTTCAATCAAATGAGGTCCATTACTGCGCAGAGAGGCGTGGAGGCGTGCGGGCACAGTTGCGGTGTCGCAGCGCGATAATGAATTTCAATTTCATACTCATTGCGTCCGTTACCCGTTTCCTTTGAATTTAGAAGAATAGAAGTGACAAATACAGACTAGCCAACCATAGGGTACCTACCTAAAAAGATGTGAACATACTACTCTTCGAGAACGGAGGGCGTAGATAAACGCGTATTGAACTAGAAAACATTGGTATCAAATAAGTAATTACTTAGGTACCTACTATTTTTCAACTAAATCTATGATGATTTTTTTTGTAAGTTATATGAATAAATACTAATCCTATCCTACTGATAAATTAAAGACGCACAAGTTTGTATGGATGTTTAATACCTACCTCCAGGTCTGTACTACTCTTTCACCAAAAACTACTGTAGGTACCTACTTACCTACGATTTGGCTGATTATGACCTGGAAAAACAGAGGCTACTTTTTATCTAGGTATGAAGCTGTGGGCGAGTAAAATTGAAATTAAGTAGGTAGGTACTTCAATTTTCGAAAGTGCCCGCTCTGAAAATTCATGGTTCTATGGCTTTAAGGGCATAAAAGCTCGTGTGCAGGACAAAAGATTTTCATTACAGCAGTGAAGTTTCCTGAGAAGATACCCACGCAAAATGAGCCAGCCACCACCCAAAACTTGCGAAAAGAAGCTCAAATTAGCAGCTAAAGTCGATAAAATATTAAGTAAAATGAAAGTGTTGAAGTTAAATAATTCTTTCATTTCGCAGCTGGCGGTGTCGAAGCCTCGTCAAAATGTATCTTTGGAGAAGAAATATGTGATTTACGCGATCATAGTAGTGGTGTTGTGTTTAGGAGGAAGATGGATTTTTAAAGAGTGGCCGTCGAGTCAGGTAAGATATAAAATCCACGTTAATCTATCCAACACTTTAACCTTTGAACGAAATCTTTAGGTCCCACTCTAATACCTAACTATGTTTGGTTCCCTAAGTAGGTAGGTACACTACTACCCTCTGATAGTAGCTCGTATATCGTACTTAGTAATTTCATAACATAGGTAGGTAGGTACTTAGGTACCTACTTATTCCTACTTATTCCCAGCGAATGTTAAAAACCCAAACCGTTGATTCATAAAGTTCAACTAACGTTTTTCAGAACTGTCTTTTCAAACTACCCTCGTCAACGACAGCACTATTTCGACCCCCCGAAGACTGTTCCATGTGCGCGCAAGTGACAGATGTTACTCGCCTCGCCAACACTTCCGCGGCAGAGTTTGAAAATTATGCCTACAGCGCCGAGCCGGTCATAGTCACTGATGCTACCAGTAATTGGAGGGCTATGCAGGTAGGCACCTTAGATCTATTGCAATTAATTAGGTACTATCAGTTTATGAAAATGTTTACCAACAGGTAGAATCACCTACGGCTTCCTACGGCACAGAAAAAAGAAAATAATGTTTGTGTTGTGTGTGGAGTGGAAACGGAAATCATCGATCGACGATGTGAAACGCGGGAATTTTACCGACTAGTTTCAACTTTCAAATTTCATTTAGGATACTTTATTCCTATCATTATTTTATTTAGACAATTTGTTGTGATTTTCAAGGACATTCTCTTTACCACAGGAGTTCAGTTTCAATTTCTTCGCATCATTCTACCGCAACGGCAAGATGGGCAAGCAAGTGAATGATTGCTTCTTCTTCGCTTACAAATCTGGCTTACATTCACTACAAGAAGTGTTCAACATGGACGAGGCGCGAGCTAACTTGTCCGGAGCCCCGTGGTACGTCGGGTGGAGCACCTGCTATGATGAGGAGACCAGGAAACTACGAGATTACTATGATAGGCCGTACTTCCTGCCTCGGACGGCTGAGAGCGATATGGTGGACTGGGTTTTTATGGGCGGGCCGGGACAAGGCGCTCATATGCATGTTAGTGATTTTTATATAATTTAACTAGGTACCTTATGTTAGTCAGATTGTACATCATAACGTAGGCACCTACTTGTGTTTTGTTCAATTAAACGACGAATATAATACTTAATCATTCCCTATCCATATGATATGCAACAGTGACCGACTCTTTTGCCCATAACTCGGTTATTTTATTTGCACAAAATCCAATATCAAATTCACAAAAGTTTTAGAACATTCACTAAATTTTCAAGCGTTTTCATGAAAGTGACACTCGCACCGGACGCACACACCTTATTTCCCATAATACGACGACCTCTGTGGCACAGTGGGCGAAAGCCTGCCTGAGACGCAGAGGTTGCGGGTTCGATCCCCGCTACGGGACAAATGTTTGTATGATCTGCAAATAATTGTTTCGTGTCTGGTTGTTTTCTATGTATAAAATGTATGTATTTACAAAAAAAAAATGTATCTATGTAGTATATCAGTCATCTGGTTACCATAACACAAGCATTAAAATGCTTAGCTAGGGACTAGATGACGCTGTGTGGAATGTCCATATTTATTTATTATTGAATATAGGTGGACTCGGTGCGGCACATGTCGTGGCAGGCGCAGGTGCGCGGGCGCAAGCGCTGGCAGCTGGCGCCGCCGCCCGAGTGCTACTACACCTGTCGCTGGCTCGCCTTCACCGTCGCGCCCGGAGAGATATGTGAGTTAGGGTGGTATTACATCTTGGTCCAATGAAGGTACAGTGCCGGTTTGAAAATGTTCGTCGGTTTTCAACTTTATTCGTTTAACGAGCACGAGCACATAATCCCTTTTGAAACTTGAAAAAGGAACGTCACTGGAAAATGTTGGTACAATAAAAATTTATTCTTGCAATCTAGAGCAAGCGAAAACCAACTCTAAGGTGACGAACATTTTCAAACCGTCAGTGTACATTCGATTAAAGAAATTGGACGACTTCATCAAATGTATTCGCAACAAATTTGATCAAATATTGAACATCATAATTGGACAAAGATATTTGATAAGTGTAATACTAGGAACAAGGCCTTCTTCTGAGGTGTAATATCACCCTTAGATAGATACCTAGTTCATTTTATTGTAGACTGTTGAAATTTTTACAAAGGTGGTAGGTTTGTGTTTAAATAAGTGCAAACAGTTTGCCCTTTTCGGACGTAGGTACAACATATAAAAACTTAATAACTACTTCATGCTGATCATCACACATCATCATAATTTAATGTGAGCGAATGTAAGCGGTGCTTATCTGACATTATTTGACGTTTGTACACAAATCTGACAAGTGAAGAGCATCCTAAGTGGTTAATACGCTCCCAAATATTTAAGTATCGTTTCAGTATTTGGACATTACATAAGTTACCTACAGGTTTCTCGAACGCAGATATCTCAAAAATTAACTTATCAATGGTCAAATCACGTGACAGTGTCGAATGAGGAACAAATTTGACACTGTCACCGTGATTTGACCGTTGATTAGTTAATTTTGAGAAACCGGCTATAAGTGTCTAAACTCTCTTTCTCTCTCTTCCAAGCTATGTGTCCCACATGGTGGCGGGTACTATTACATGCTCTTTGGTGGCGGGGTCAGCTTTCCTGACAGATTTTCTCCACTTCGCTGTCCTCGACGTCGTTTTCGGAAACTTGACACTCTCTCATATCTTCACTTCGTGATACTTGATTACTTATATTTTGCCAAATTACAAATGAGACAAATCTTTCTTTAGGCTTCCTAATGTGTTAAAATGAATTTTTTTCAGTGATAGTGAACACAAACCGCTGGTACCACAAGACCACCGTCCTCCCAGGAGACATCAGCATCACTATTGGAGCAGAGTACGACTAGACAAAGCCAGAGGAATAAGTAACATTTCACACTTTGGTTGATTTTCATTTAAGTAGAAACAACTAATTATGTAATCCAAGAGATACCTCCCTATATCCCTGGATTGTGTAACTTGTTTCACATTGTATCCAAGTTGTATCAAAGCAAAAACCACAGTAAATCGCGAAAATAACTGTCAGATTTAACGCTGATTAAGTAAATTAGTGAGTAACTTACTTAATTACTGTCATATTTGACAGTTGTTTTCGCGATTTACTGTGATTTTTGCTTTGATACAACTTGGATACAATGTGAAACAAGTTACACAATCAGGGGGCTGCTTTAGTAAAACAACATTGTAACATGCTACGAAAAAACCTTTATTCACCACCATAACTACGCACTGAAGTGAACAGCGAATTCAACATTTAACTGGAATGACGTTAGGCTACAATATTAAATGTACTTTAACATCGAAATATTAAAATTTTAACAAGTTACATGTTTTCTAACAGTAATATTATAATTGTATCAATATTGAATGTTATTAGAATGTTATTAATATGTAATATTAAACATTTCAATGTTATCTATAAGACATTTCTAAGACTTCAAATGTTCTATAGGATAATATTTAAAGAGAGCCTTTAATTAAGTTGAATACAATAAATATTTGAATATAATTCTACTGATATAAAAAATTAAGTACAAGGTTTTCAAGAATAAAGGGTTGTTTCACATATTGTTCTTTACAAAAAATTCGCACAAACACAATTAAGACTAAAAAATACAAAACAAATGTAATTGTGTACCCTATTGACATCTCGCTATTTCTATTAAAATTTAGATTATTTAAATATTCAGGATATATATTGAAATTACATTTACATTGTAACAACTACTTTAGCAGCAAACGGTTCAAAGTTAGAGCTTAAAGAAACAGTAGATGAAAATAAAGTATTTTTAATAAATAAAAAGTGAAACGCAAAAGAGAAGATAATTTTAAGAACGAAAATAAATTAAACTAAGCCAATTTGCCGCCAATACACTTCTTAACATCGAAAGCTTTATTTATTCGCAAAACCACGGGTACATTATTACATTTCCACGTTAATATTCCAGACCTCATCTATGACGAACAACTTTACTCAATCCTGTACCGTATTCCTTCGTAATTTAAAGTTTGATTTCTCCTGAAGTTTTTTCACCATCTTTTCTTGAAATTTCATTCAGCATCAACGTCCCTCACATTGCCAATCGAATATGAGCCTTCGTGTTTTAAAATCAAACTGGCGATGTGATTCTTATAAGTATGAACAGAAGGTTGTTTGTCATAGACAGATCTGTGTGCTTAGTGACGCCTACTCTTCGCCCTGGCCGGCCGCATCTAAGATGACTTCGAAGGAGAAAGGTTGGAACAGGTAACCTTCACCAGCGTAGAACTTGCTTTGGAACTCCACCCTGAAATTATAACAAACGTATAGTGAAAGAGCGTTGCTGAAGCTAATGAGCATTAGAAAAAGAAACTGGTATTATACTACAACATTGCTTGATAATCAGACTGAGAATTTACAAAATTTCGTTTATTTATGTAGCCTTGGGCAATGAATAATTTAAACGTTAAATCTCGATCAGAAAAGGTTTTTCGAGCTTAAAAAGCACTCCTCCTCCTCAATCGGTCCCTCATTGCTGAGGATCGTGACTCTGTAGACGTAAAAAAATAAAAATAAAAAAAAAACTGCTACCTACCACATACCACGATATTTATGTTTCAATTCAAATTAGATACCTTGTTTTTGAATTTCAGACAGAATATAACTAAAAAAACATGCCCCGCGGATTTACCCGCGCTGAATAGTTTCCGTTCCCGTGTGAATACCGGGATCAAAAGTAGCCTATTTTTACGCCAGCCGTTTGAGCGAACACACAAACTTTCACCTTTATAACATGAGTGGGATAACATACCAGTGTAGACGCAGCGTGTGCAGGAAAGCAGAGAGACCCTCCATCAGCACGAGGATGGAGACGGAGATGGCGGCCCAGCCAGCGAACACGAGGTACAGAAAGATGCCGCCTTGGATGTCCCTGGACATCAGACCTGAACAACATTCAAAATCATTCAGCTATGTCGATGATAAAATCATTATCTTTCTTCTCTCTTATCACAGAACTACTGGGAACTCATTTCCCAGTAGTTCTGTGATAGAAAAATGTGTCATTTTATTTTAACATGTTTAATGACTGGTATGTAAATAGGACATTTTATTATTAAGTTGTAAATTAAAATATTGCATGCCTGAGATATAGAGGTAGAATACATTGATTCCAAATTATTTACTAACATAATTATGTATAGTATTCGTTCGCAATAAATAATACTTTGACTTTGACTTTATGTCGATGATAAAATCATTTTCTTTCTTCTCTCTTATCACAGAACTACTGGGAACTCATTTCCCAGTAGTTCTGTGATAAAAAATTGTGTTTTAATTTTAGTATCAGGCACACCGCCTTCCTGCAAATTCTCTTTTACCCAAATGGTTGCCTGGAAGAAATTGCTTTTAGCAATAATGCCGCCAGTTTCACAATTTGTTTCTTGAAATTGTTACTCTTTTAAAGAAATCAATAAAGAATTATCTATCTATCTAGTCTCTTGGAAGGAGTCGTCTGCTTTGTATCGAGACGATGTCGATGCAGTCTACAATTAGAGAAATACTAGCTGCGCCTCGCGGTGTTACCCGCGCTAGTTTCCGTTCCCGTGTGAATACCGGAATCAAAATTAGCCTATGTGTTATTCCCGGTCATAAACTATGTATATTCCAAGTTTCAGCCAAATCCGTTCAGTAGTTTTTGCGTGAAAGAGTAACAAACACACTTACACACACACAAACTTTCACCTTTATAATATTAGTAGGATTAGTAGGATAGTAGGATAGTAGGAAGTAGGATAGCAGTACCTTTCCTGAGTAGCATGTTCCAGGCGACCTCCGCGAGCTGCGCGTGCGCAAGCGAGAGCGCCCACAGCCGCAGGTAGGAGGCCGTGTGCGACACCGAGCCCAGCACGTACTCGATAGTGTGGATGCCCTGCATAACACAGATACATTTAAACCATTGTAATATTTGTTTCGTGTCTGGGTGTTTTCTATGTATAATATGTATGGTATTTACAAAAAAAAATGTATCTATGTAGTTTATCAGTCATCTGGTTACCATAACACAAGCATTAAATTGCTTAGCTTGGGACTAGATGACGCCGTGTGAAATGTCCAAAGATATTTATTTATTTATTGTTTAAACGAACATTTTTGTATACAGGGTGGAAAGTTTCAATGGGCCCTGGAGGTGAACTACCTTATGAGTGTGTCATTCATTGACATAATTGTTCTCCATGATGGTGGATGAGGGTGGGTATATTTTGACGGATTCGTATAGAGGTAGGTCTGGTGAGTTGGGGAAAAATCCCAAACCCCCCCTTTTTGCCCCCCTTCCCCCCCCCCTTTTGAGGATCTTGGATGCTAGGAGACTTGGTACAAATTCTCAGGGGCGACTTGTGCCTTAAGCAATTTAGTCAATTTACCGGTTCGAAATCCTTATTTATCTCAGAATGTGTGAAAGCTACGACTTAGGACTTCGTATTTAGGGAAATGATACTTCGAACCTTTATCTTGGGCTGTCTTTTAAAACACGATTTGTAAAGGTTTCTCGATAAGATATTTTTTTGATAAATATATGTTTTTCACACATTTTGCTATTTATCTCAGGAACAGAACACTATTTTTTGGTTTTATGTTTTGTCAAAAACCCTAGATTTATTTATATAGTTCTGTCTTTTTAATTTTTCGATTAGTTGTTTAATTAACTTTTAACTAAACAAAAACATTTTTTTCGCTATAAATTATGTTGCGTGTCTATCGTTCTACACTTCTCACTCACGAGTAAAAACATTATACGCTATCCCGCTCGCTCCTCAAATTATTTCGGCGTAAGGTACACTCTTAAATCCTTTAGTTAGCTCATTTACTGAAAGGAAACTACGGTCTACGGTCATTATAAGTTCGCCTCGCTGTAACACAGTTTAAACTAGCACAGGAGGTATGTTTCCTATTTCATAGTGCATTTATAAATCAACTGCATATTATGTAACTATAAATTATAATTTAAGCGCTTTACTTGTACCATTTAAGTTGTAGAAATAAATGTATTCTTATAATAATAGCACACGGGAAATTACTCACGTAAAATTATCGTCGATTTAGATACCGACAATGTTTCGATTCTTCCGGACTCATACCCAGATGAAGATTATCCGGAAGAATCGAAACATTGTCGGTATCTAAATCGACGATAATTTTACGTGAGTATTTCCCGTGTGCTATTATACTCGTAATGTCTAATACAACTCACGATAGTTTTGAAAGTGAAATGTATTCTTATTCTAATATAGGAACATGGTGTTGTATTTACCTGGTGGATGAAGACTTCAGAGATCTCCTCGTCTTGGTGTGGGGAAGCGGGCGCGGGCGCGCCCCCCGCGGTGCCGTTCTCGGCAGCGCCCTCTACCGGCTGCTGCCCTTGACGCTGGAAGTTACGAGTTTATACATTTGTAAAATCAATCAAATGTGTTATTAGTTACAACTATTGATTCTACTAAATAGTTCAACTAAATAGTTGTGACTAATAACACATTTGATTGATTCTACTAAATAGTTCAACTAAATAGTTCAACTAAATAGTTCAACTAAATAGTTGTGACTAATAACACATTTGATTGATTCTACTAAATAGTTCAACTAAATAGTTGTGACTAATAACACATTTGATTGATTCTACTAAATAGTTCAACTAAATAGTTGTGACTAATAACACATTTGATTGTTTCTACTAAATAGTTCAACTAAATAGTTGTGACTAATAACACATTTGATTGATTCTACTAAATAGTTACACTAAATAGTTGTGACTAATAACACATTTGATTGATTCTACTAAATAGTTCAACTAAATAGTTGTGACTAATAACACATTTGATTGTTTCTACTAAATAGTTCAACTAAATAGTTGTAACTAATAACACATTTGATTGATTCATCCCCATTTTCAGTTTTGCATTACACGTGACTTTAATTTGATACCAAACTAAACAAATAGTTGTGTCTAAAATTACACATTTGATTAATTAATTCCCATTTTCAGTTTTGCATTACACGTCATTGCCTTTAATTTGATACTTTGGTTTATAACCAAACTCGCGATACCAAACTTGCGATACCAATTTTGGAAACATTATTCATCCCCACTTTCATCCCCCTTTTCTGTAAACGACTGAACCGATTTTGATAAAACATATTTAAGACCCACCGCCAGGAACCCATCTTTTTAATACCTTCCCTTAAACATGGTATCACGGTTCTAACGGTTCTTAAACGGATGATACCATCTTAGGTACTTAGACTATTTAATAGAGCTACTTACTTCCAACTGTCCAAAATGATTGCAAGAATAAACGATAACATTATTTAACAGATAGTTTGATTGAGAGATATCATTTTTTTTTATTTCATTGTTCAACATAATTATAAAATAACATAGGCTTAAATTTAAGCTAGTTTAGGCAAAACTTCTGAATCGCCCACAATATGTAGCAAAATAATGTAGAAAGTGACTTACAGCGCGTTGCTTCTGCTCCTTCATTATGAAGTAAGGCTTTCCGAACAACATGACCGGCACGCACATCAGAGCTACGATCACGAACAACTGGGAACAATACAATTCATTAATAATTATAGTAACAATAGCTTTACAACATTACATCAAAGAGGGTATATGTATGATTCGTAATTGGTATGTTATCCCGGAAGGGGGATTTTGTGATCATGAAAATGAACAGTTGTGTAGGTGCAAATCTTGTGAATTCTAATTTTCAGTTTTTCAAAAACTTTTTTGCTAAAACACCGAAATTCAAAAAGTCGCAGAACTAATGTTGTTCACACTGATGAGGTGAATGCCCCCTTTTCGGGATAACATACCACTTATGAATCACCGTGTATATACAAAAAAGAACAACTATTTCTTCTGGTCACACTATAACTTGAGAACGGCTCTACCGATTTCATTCATCTTTCTTTTAAATGTTTTATAAAACTTCGTAGAAGGTTCATTATAATCTAAAGAAAATAAAAAAAATTAGAAAATTTAAGAAAACTTTATTTATTTATATCAGCCGTTCGTGTCCCACTGCTGGGCAAAGGCCTCCCCCCCCTCTTTTCAGACGTCGAAAACTTAACGACTACTTTTTTTTAATGTAACTTTAGCCCCAGCTTTACATACTCTTTGCTTTGACATAACTTTTGCACGTTTGAAATAACAGTTAGTTGTTTGACAGATTGAATGACAGGACAACGTCCGCCGGGTCAATAAGTTGACACTCTTGAGTTTAATTTTGTTCATAACTCCGTAGATTCTCATTGATCATCAAAATACAAACTATTGACGATTTAATCAGTGAATATATAAAAAACAAATACAGTGAAACATAATCTCCTCCTTTTATGCCGGGTTGCAATATTCAACTTACTAATAACCGTGGATCTGTCGCCATAGATATTGTTATCTGTCAAAAAGTGTCCTACATTTTTTGTTGTCTAAACAAAGTTGCTATGGCGATCAATCTACGATCATTCGTAAGTTTAATATTGAAACCGGCCGTTAGTAAGTGTGTTACCTTCTGTATGCCCTTCTGTCCTGCATACATGACCGGGTCGCAGACTTCCCTGGGGTTCTCGTCTTCCTTGAACAGCATCATGTTGATGAAGGTGATGAGGATAGAGGGCGCGCAGTAAGCACTGGTCTTCACTATCTCTGCAAGTTATCGAACGTGTTAGGAGTTGCCGTGTGACCGGGACGTATAGTTCGCGCCACGTAAAAAGAGCGCTGGCTGTCAAACTGCGCAGTGATGATTGGTGGAGAGGTGTTGCGGCGCACTTCACACCATTGATTTAGCGAGTGCTATTGGTTCGTCAGCGAGTGAACACAGGCGCTAACATACCCCCGCTACTTCCCCGACCGCGCTCTTTTTACGTGGCGCGACCTATACGGGTTAGGAGTTATCGTGTCGAAAGAGCGGGAATTATCACCAACTGACTGTCCAGTCCAGATAATATGATCCCAGGCCAATCCTATATCCTATTCCAGACGATGACGAATCCAAAAACACAAAAATCATAAAAATCTGTCCAGCCCTACTCGAGTTATAAGTGTTGTACTTTCTTTTATATAGAAGACTAGCTTACTACGTGCTTCGCTCACGTGGTACTATCTTGATAAAATATAGCCTATGTTCATTCGGAAAGTCCATGCTCCAAAGAATTTTTGAAATTGGATGAGAAGTTTCGGAGACTACCCCAAACATACAAACAAACAAACTAACTTTACCTCTTTATAATATAGTATAGATAGATAGATATAGAAGTATAGATACAAACGCGCAGGACTGCGCGATAAATGAGATGTACATAGGCTTTCGTGTGGGGTTTACAAAAGGACCCAGCATTGGGTACCAATAATACATTTCACACGTCGTCATCTAGTCCCAAGCTAAGCAACTTAATGCTTGTGTTATGGTAACCAGATGACTGATATACTACTAAGATAGGTACCTACCTTTTTTGTAAACACATACAATATTATAGATAGAAAAACATCCAGACCCGGACCAAATATCCGTAGAACATACAAACATTTGTCCCGTGGCGGGAATCGAACCCGCAACCTCCGCGTCTCAGGCGAGCCTTCGCCCACTGCGTCACAGAGGTCGTCAATGATGCTGAACCAGTCCATCTCCATAATTACCAGGGTCCTGGCTGCCGAAGTGTCCGACTGTGGGTCCGTAGCTCGTCCACTTGATGAACATAAGCAGCACCATATAGAAGAACAGAAGCACGAGGAATATTATCTGTGGCAGAAACTCTACGTAGATACTGATGCGACGCTTGAAGTAACTGGAATGTTTATATAAATAAATAAATAATAAATAAATATCCTTTGACATTCCACACGGCATCATCTAGTCCCAAGCTCAGCAATTTAATGCTTGTATTTGGTAACTGAATGACTGATATAAATTATATACTATTCATCATCATCATCATTCTCCTGCCCTTATCCCACGCTAAGATATATATATAATATATTATATACATATACTATTATATATAAGTAACTGGAACGTGTTACATTAACACTTATGATCTTATTAATAAAGCTTTGTCAATTGAATATAGATTTAAATAATGTTTTTTTCTTGTTACTCTTATGTCAACGAATAATAATAATAATAATAATGAACTCTTTATTACACCAACAATAGGAATATACAATTACAGTAAAAACAACTTAATATTAGTATAATGGGCGGTCTTATCGCTTAGAGCGATCTCTTCCAGACAACCTTTGGATGAAATGGGATAGCAACAGATTACTTATATTAGTTTTAGCTAAAGTAGGTTTACTAAACCAATATGCATAAGGGGGATGGAGGGGGGAGACTTTTATTCTTAAACTAGCTGTTACCCCCTGCGACGTTGTACGCGTTAGATAAATAAATAAATATCTTTGGACATTCGACACAGCGTCATCTAGTCCCAAGTAAATTTGATACCAGGATAGCTTATATCCTGGGCTACTTTTGATCCCGGTATTCCCACGGAAACGGGGGCAGCTAGTAAGTTGTATTATGTTGTACAGTATTCGTATATGGATATGTACTGACATGTGGTTCCAGAGTGAGAGTGAGACGCCGAACAGCATGTGGAAGACTCCGATGATGATGGAGATTTTCATCTTGTAGGCGTTCATGAAGATTATCTTGTTAGCCTCCGCGAGCTGTTGGACAATATTACATTATTATACCTATACATAGAGCTTTTAACGGTGAGGGAAAACATTGCGAGGAAATCAGTTAGCTCTCTAATAGCGTCGATGGACTTGCAACCTGTCACGTATGAATATTAACTTCTGTAAGATGTGGGCATGTACCAAATATGTATTTGAACATACCTCTGATTACCCCCTTAGACATTTTCAAAAGGATCTAAAAATTTTCTTATCTTATCTTTATCATAATTTGTTTGTGTTAAATTAGATCATGAAACGTTGTCTAATAACGTAACTGACTAAGAAGCTAATTGTCAAAATTTTAGTTTTATAAAAAAAGGCAATATTTTCGCTGTAATGACAAAATACGTATAAAATTGAGCGTAAAGTCCAGCGAAGATTTAGCGCGCGAGCAGGACAAACATACTGAACGATGCGTGGAGAGACAAAGACAAAATTCTGAGGTAGTATGAGGCTTAATCAATTGTCATGTTACCTGCCAAACAGGATCTATTCCAAACGGATATGGCGTCTGCGTATAATCCTCCGAGTCAGGGTTCAACTGCAGCAGTTTGTTGGCTTGCAGCGTCGTGAGGTTATAGTTCCCGCGCCACGAGGACCCGAAGATGTTGAGCGACTTGGAGAATATATCGTTGTATATGAAGCCCGTGTACATCGAGAACAAACCCATTAGGAGGATGATGTAGCGACCGCCGAAGAATATCGTCCAGATCTGAAGAAAACAGGAATTGTTAAAGTACAAGCATCGAGGTAGTATTATAGAGCCACAATCAGACATATAAAATGTAAACGCCAAAACTCTGCGTAGTGCGCAGAGTTTTTCTTTTTTGCGTACAAGCGACATTGAACATTAAAACGAACGACATAACGTCTACATTCAAATGTCAAATGTCATTGTAGAACATTGAATTTGCACGCACATTTTTTGAGTGTTGTCAGCTATTATTTGTGACGTATGTGCCGTATTATTTGTGATATGATTGTGACTCTTTAATACTACCTCGATGAGTACAAGTGATAAATAATAAATAACCTTGGACATTGCAAACTCGTTCATGTGCTTCGCTAGTAAAGTTGCACCGAAATATTGCGGGTAGATCGAAGTGGTTGTGTTAGCTTTGTGGGAATGATGGAAAACTACCTCGAAATAATAATATTGTTACAAACACTGACTTAGAATGTGAATGGTCACGAACTGTTTTATTTTTCTATTAATGTTAAAGATAACACACAAAATCTTATAGTATGCTCGTAAGCAATCAGGTAATAAATAATAATAATAATAAATATCCTTGGACATTCTACACGGCGTCATCTAGTCCCAAGCTAAGCAATTTAATGCTTGTGTTATGGTAACCAAATGACTAATAAACTACATACATACATTTTTTTTTGTAAATACATACATATTATACATAGAAAACACCCAGACACGAAACAAATATTTGCAGATCATGCAAACATTTGTCCCGGATAATAGGTGTTTAAATTATATGCTTTTTTAAGTTCTCATTAAAAGTGAATTGTAAATACATACATACCTATATATTACACATAGAAAAACAACCAGACCCGGAACAGAGATCGTCTAAAAATGATGATGATGATGAGTGTAGTTACCTCGCTGTCAATTTTCTTGGCCTGCAGCGGTTTCTCCTTGTAGCACATCCAGAAGCCGAAGGCGGCCATGAGCGCGCCGTGCCCGAGGTCGCCGAACATCACGGCGAATAAGAACGGGAATGTTATTATCGTGTACGGCGCTGGGGATGACAAACCATGTTGAGTAAGAAACATCTTCTTAGGAC
The DNA here is from genome assembly GCA_963582015.1 of Xanthorhoe designata. NCBI lineage: Eukaryota > Metazoa > Arthropoda > Insecta > Lepidoptera > Geometridae > Xanthorhoe > Xanthorhoe designata. The sequence continues at coordinate 973,781 of OY757038.1, forward strand.
ATAATGCAAACGGGTATTTATCACGAATTTTACATATATTCGCCCGACGTTTCGACTAGATCGCAACAGCCGTGGTCGCGGGAAGTCTTCCCGCGACCACGGCTGGTTCAATTCTAATCGCGAAAGATTAAAAAATACAATCTTCTTAGGAATATACGTCATTAAACTTTGATAACTATATCACACTAATAACAATTTTTTTTTTTAAATATTTATTATTGTTAAAAATACAATATTTCATAGTTTTTTGTTGGTTCTCATCTCAGGATAATTAACAGATTGCGTGGTGAGAGATTGGAAGGCGAATTACGTGGCGCCACCTATAGCAACAATATTAAATATTTAAAAAAAAATTTGGTAATTTTAACTAGAAAGTAATTTAAATTTCTTAGATTAAATTGATGTTAAGTTTCCAGGCTATCTGGTGCTGCCACCTACTTTAAACTTCCGGTTTGGGACATTTTCAGGGTTACGATTTTGTGTATGGCCTTTGTCTGTCTTCTAGGTATTTATCGTCTTTGGTAATACCAAGGACGATATAGGTAAGGACTGCTAATGTTCATACTAGGAACCGTGATTCAAATATTGTTACAATCGCGCTCCATATCCAGATAGCGCTCTATTTTGAGCGTGTTATAAAGTTACCAATAATTTCCGTAATAGGGTTCCGTTTTTATCTTTTGGGAACCTTAAAAAAAGAGAGTAGCTGATACCACACGACAATGAATCCAAACAGATAGTTTCTCACCTGGATTGACCTCCCGGTAGGTGGCGACTCCGTACGCATAGATGAGGTTCTGGAAGGCGGAGGTGAACTTGTTTGTCCGGTTGTATGTCGGCGGGTCATCCGGCATCTCCATGCGGTTCAGGATCGGAGGCACTGAACTGCCGCTACGCTCCTGTACAATATACATAGAATATAATATACCTTTTTTTATTTAACCTATCATGTCCCACTGCTGGGCAAAAGGTCTCCCCTTTCTCCCTCCACACATCCCGGTCCATTCCTATTTCCGGCCATGTAGAGTCAAACGCATCCAGGTCATCTCGCCATCTTTTTCTGGATCTGCCGCGTCTTCGTTGCCCGCTTGGCACCCAATGTGTAACGAGATTGGCCCAACGTTCTGAATGCATTCGAGTCACATGGCCAGCCCAATCCCACTTCAAGCGAGCTGTCTTGATGCCCACGTCTTCAATGCCCGTTCTAGCATTGAAGACGTGGGCATAATAATATATCTTATAAATATATCTTTATTGAAAAAAATACCCACATAAACAAGTAAAAACAGTGTCATACACGTTATTATAAATGAAAAATCTTACTAAAAGTTGATGACTTCGACGGGATTCGAACCCGCGCGATACAAGCGATCACCCTTTAGCCGGGATATCAGGGATTCGAATACAGTTGCTCTGATTCTTAAAGCTCGCGAAGTAGACCAACCAATAATTTCCTCTTATTATAGTAATCACCACTCACCGTTCCTCTGCGCAGCGCCAGCTGGATGGTCTCAAGGTCCAAAGCGGGCACCCAGCACTCGGCGATGAGACACTTCTGCGTGACGTCCAAGTTGAACAGGTTCAGGGTGTGGTAGATGGCCTTGATCTTGCGCACCTTCACGAACCAGTTCTTGATGTTCTTGGCCGCGGCGACCAGCACGCGGTGACGGTGGTCCTGGGTCTGACCTAGGACCTGAAGAAGGATGTATTTTAGTAATCGTTCGTTCGTATGAGCAAGTGGCCAACTCTGGTGACGGAGTTTTTGAACGCCGTTAGGCTGCGTTTCCATTGACGCGGAGCTGTGTGGAGCGGTGCTTAGCGGTGCATGAATTGACCAATCACTATGCTCAAAATCGCGGAACGAAACGCAGACTTATTTTAGTATCTAAATAAGTTAGAAGTTAGTGTTCTAAACAAGCGAGCGTGTATGAAGAATGTAATGAGAGTGGATGAGGCGAAGGAGGTGTCAGGATCGTACCAAGTGGAGATCCGTGCGGTAGACAGACAGCCCACGGATCTCCACATGCTACGATGGAATTCCCCGATGGAGATAGAAGTTTTTTTTTTATTAGTCTATATCATCCCACTGCTGGGCAAAGGCCTCCCCCAAAGGAGTTAGGAGTTATTCCAGTTTAAATGTAACTTTGAGAAATGGGTGAGTGCTGATACGAGTATGTAGGTAACAGTGCAAAATTAAAAAAATGAAATGAAATATGATCACGACTGTATCCCGAGAGCGGTAGACATTTGTTTAAGATCATTAGGAAATTTTAGATCCTTTTGAAGATGTCTAAGGGGGTAGTCAGAGGTATGTCCAAATACATACATAATTTGGTACATGCCCACTTTTTGCAGAAGTTAACTTTCCATACGTAACAGGTTGCAAGCCCATCGACGCTATTAGAGAGCAAAATTAAACCCTCAAAATAAATATTTTGAACTTTAGTGCAGATTGTAATCAGTCGGCAGAAAACTAACAAAATCATAGAAGCGCTATTTTCACTAGCACCTGCATTAATGCCTACACAAAACGTTGCAAAACTAACATAACAACTAAATAAGCTCCGTCATTTCCATAATCATATGACAAGTGCTCTTCGAAGCACGACTAAGTTTCTCTACGTGTTAGAGATAGGTACCTAAATGTCTTATTGTATTTTATTTTGTTTTAGTTTTAGGTAATTATTATTGCCATTTAAATGATCTCAATAGATTAACGTCTTAGATCCTAAGTCTGTAATGTTAGTCTAAGATTAATAATAAAGAATTTGAATTTGAATTTGAATTCTAAAGCTATTACATTACACAATACATCCTTATAACCGAAGATAATCAGGTTCAATAGTTTAATCAGTCGTTTTCTTATTATTTTATAACTAAACATTTTACAGAACATATTTAGGCTCAACTCACACCAAAAGAGCGGCGAAGAGCAGCGAAGATAATAAGTATTATATCAATGAAAATAAAGTTGAAATTCATATGACACTGAAACTGCGCTCCGCTTCGCCGCTCTTTTGGTGTGAGTTGAGCCTTACAGCATAATATTATGGATGTAGCAATTGCATTTGACATCCAGTCATAGAATCTTCGAGTTTTGAAGATTAAAATGCGCATAAACTTGGGTTTCCACATCAAGGCAAATCGATTTGACGCGCAAGTTGTTTTCATAAATATAGCATTGTGGAACTCATTGCCGTTCACATATTTACGATTTTGGTCATAGTCTAGCTAGTCAGGGTTACAACAGAATCAACGCCATTACCTGCTTACATAATTTTTTTTTACAATAAGACCAACCAGATTAGACAAGACAAATATGAGTTTTACGTCGTTATGCCTCGATAATAATCTATCAACGATTTGCACTCAGTTCTTTTTGAATGCATGTAAAATGTTGACCAATAACAAAGATAACAAAGTTATTGCGTCAAAAAGACTTCATATTTTTCTAGGTTTTATACGAGTACAACGTTTGAAGCCATAGGCTCAACTCACACCAAAAGAGCGGCGAAGAGCAGCGAAGCGGTGCGCAGTTTCAGTGCGCAATAAGTATTATAGTAATGAAAATAAAGTTAAAATTCATATGACACTGAAACTACGCTCCGCTTCGCCGCTCTTTTGGTGTGAGTTGAGCCTTAACTTTTAGAGACGTATTTATTCAGTACGATCGTTTATAGACCGCTTTGACATGTCACGTTCTTAAAACTAGGTGATTCTACTGCCTGTTCCAACGCGACTCCCTACACCAGGGAAAGAATCAGGCAAGAACCTGGTGGTGTGGGCTTAGCTTTTTTTTCAGCGGTCCAATCTTAGTAGTTTAATAATAAATCAATAAAGTTTAATGCATATCAATCATTTCACCTTGTTTGAGTTTCGTATTTAAGACGATATCCACAATTGGGGACAAAGACAATAGAGATATTGTAAAATTGTATGTTTCCTTCGACATAATTATGTACACAATTATTCAGTATCACATTTGTGATAAAGCCGTAAAAGGTCGCGCTAATAACGTACCGTGAGTAATGACTGTCGCATAACAATAGTGTAACAATGGACAGATTAGGTACATGTCAGAACATAATTCAGCATTGACCAAAGTGTATACTCTTGTGAAAGAAAGAAAGAAAAAAAGACGTGTGGCACTCGGAGACTGCCGCGGTAAAGCTATTGCATAGCATTTTTTCGGAGTGAGGTTTGTTAGGTTATTTTCGTTACGGAATTTCTGGATTCGGTCTCCACGCTCAAGGCCCGCGATAGAAGCTATGCAATAGCTTAAAAATGATTATTTTGGTAGGACATCAAGAATAACTTCAGTTTCGTCTTACATGCTAAGTGATTCTAATGCCTGTTGTGATTACTACCTGACCTAAAGTACACCAACATTTATTCAGTAGAATTTAACAAATGGTTAGTACCTACCGCTACTTTTTTCTGTAAATCTGGACTGGATTATGAATATTGCTGAAGAATGATAATGCCGAATGTGGATCACGATTGATCTTCGTAAACGAGACACAAACGAGGGCGAGTGACATCATAATATTTAGAATGCATGTTCAAGCGAATTATATAGCTCGCTTGTGCGTTCCGAGTGTCAATTTCACAAGCTCTGACAGATTATCAGCCTGTAGAAGTCTAAGACTGGACAAAGAACCCGTGAATACTATTTGAAACAACATTAAATGACATGACAATAAATAAATACCCTTGGACTTTTACAGTGTCATCTAGCCCCTAGCTAAGCATCATAATGCTTGTGTTAAGGTAACTCGATGACAAATATACTACTTATTTTTTATCAAATGTAAACACATACATCATTATTATAGATAAACACCCAGACCTACAATGACACTACTGTCATTGTAGGTCAGGGTGTATTTTTATTGCTGATACATGCATTTATATGTGGTTTTACCAAAGGAACATTTTATGGAGGACGAGGTTAGACGTGTTCCAATTCCAATTAATGTAACTAAGGAATTACATTTTAATTGTAAAACAAAATAACTTTTATGTTAACAATTAAGACAACTTTAACTTCGATAACCGAAAATTAAAGTTAATACCGATGACCTTTTTCTTACACTTTGAAGTGAAAAGATTGAAACTGTGATAAATCAACGAATTTGGTCCTTAGAATGCATTGGATCTCTTTTTGGTTTTTTGTTAAGTAAATATCACTACTCACAATAGAGAGGAGTGGAGAGAAGGAAGGGAGGCCTTTGCCCTGCAGTGGGATGATACGGGCTCCAAATAATAATAATAATAAATAAATATATGAGGCTCATTTTAAAATGTTAGCACTAAGATTTCGTAGACAATATAGACATATCTTCAGCATACCGTGTTAAACTTGCACAAACAAATTAATATCAACGTAGTCCGATGATGACTGTGCCTACATTGTAAAGAAATCAAGTAATAAAGATAAGATAGCTATATATTATATATAGCTATCATAAGATAGCAAGAAACAGCCCCAAAGACAAAAAGATACAAGACAAATATAAATGTTACCGCAATCATTGTAACAATATTCTTCAGAATGTTAAAAATGACTTTGATCGCCTCAAACTCAGTGAGTACAAGGGTGATATAAAGAAAACGTGGAGTGCCGTTAAGGAAGTGTGTAACATTTCCTCCAAAAAATCTTCACTCTCTGCACTGCTTGAAACCTCAGTAACACCGGTCCAATCACTAGATAATGTGAATAACTTCTTTGCCACGGTAGGTGATAGCCTTGCAAATAAAATTTTAAATGAACTAGACTCATCAGAAAAAGAACTGGCGATTAACGCTAGTAGCACACTTGTTCCTCTTGAAAACTCTATATTCCTTAGCCCCACCTACGAGTTTGAGATCTTGAAACTCATCGACGGTTTAAAGACGTGCTCTGCTTCAGGTTACGACTGCGTCAACAATAATTTATTAAAGCAGGCGAAACATATCTTAGTGACACCATTAACACACCTATTCAATTTAAGTCTGTCATCAGGTGTTGTTCCTGACTGCCTCAAGCAAGCTAATATCACCCCAGTTTTTAAAGCCGGTGACCCTCATGACGTTACTAACTACAGGCCCATATCTCTTCTTACTTCCTTCTCTAAGCTCTTGGAGAAAATTGTCAATTCGAGACTCATAAGTTTCCTTGAAAAAAATAACATATTAGCGGACAATCAATTTGGGTTTAGATCAGGCAGGTCCACGGAGGATGCCGTTGTAAACATGACAAACCACATTAATTCTATTTTAGACTCTGGGAAAAAGTGCATCGGTGTATTCCTGGACCTTGCCAAAGCATTTGATACAGTTTCTCGACATATACTTCTTAAAAAAATGCACTGTTACGGTATCCGCGGTGTAGCTTTAGAATGGTTTGCTTCTTATTTCACAAATAGAAAACAGAGAGTCTGCGTGGATGGCTTGAGCAGTGGACTTGTAGAACCCTCATTTGGTGTCCCACAGGGAAGCGTACTCGGACCTACGCTTTTCTTAATTTACATTAACGACCTATGCAAGCTAAGTCTGACACAAGCTCACACTCTTGCCTTTGCGGACGATACTGCACTGATTTTTCAGGGGGACTCGTGGGAACAGGTATCTGAAGTCACACAGCGTGGACTTTGCAATGTATCTCAGTGGTTAAACAAAAACTTGCTGTCACTGAATACATCAAAAACTAAATTCCTAACATTTAGTATCTCACAGCGATCTGCTCCCACCAAGCCGCAATCGATTAAACTACACAAATGTTCTCAACACACCAGCACTAGTCACTGTTCTTGTCCATCTATTGAAAATGTTCGTTTCACTAAGTACTTGGGTATCTATATAGATGACCGATTAACATGGAAAAAACAGATTGAAATGGTCAATATTAGAGTCCGAAAACTAAAATATATATTTTCAAAACTCCGTTATCTAGCAGATAAAGACCTCATACGCCTCATCTACATGGCACTCTGTCACTCAATCCTTTCCTACTGTATTGTTGCTTGGGGCTCTGCGGCTTGCTCCTTTCTTATAAAGCTTGAGCGTGCGCAAAGAGCTATCTTAAAGATTGCTCATTGTAAGCCGTTCCGCTACTCTACAGATTCCTTATATCGTGAATGTCGGATGCTGCGTGTGAGGCAAGTCTTTATAATAGCCACAATAATGCGTTTCCATAAAAGAGCAATCTACTGTTTAAAAACTACTACGAGATCAACAAGAATATCCTCCTGGCTGATACCTAAAACTAATACAAAATTTGCTCAAAAATCGCAACTCTTTTTGGGACCTTACCTATACACTAAAGCGAACAAACACTTAAATATTTTTCATTGTCTTAGAGGAAGGTGCCAGCGGCTGGTCAGACATTGGCTGTATTCGCATGACTATGTGGGGACTGAGAGGCTCATAAGCGTGGTGGAGTAGTGGCAGTGACGATTAAAGCTGCTAACTTTGATCCCTTAGCATGATCAATATTATTTTAAATATAATAATTATTCATTATTCTAATATAATCTATTTCTATTGTGGTATGATTTACGAAGCTAAATTATGTCGAATATTGTTATTATAATTAATTCTTAATTAATTATATTAATAATTAATAAATGAAATTAATTAATAATTGATTTCCTTGGAATCTATTTGATAAGTGATCATAAACATTCTCAAGTTATTTTATATTAGGTACCTAATTGGTTTATGCATGTATCTTTTTGTAGTTATTTGTCCAATTGGCACTCAAGTAGTAATAGGTATTACACTAGGTATGTAAATTTTAATTGAGTGTTCAAATATTACTAGACACTAATCTTATTGAAATACCTATTCGTTCAAGTGTAAAATAATATCTGAAATAGGATTACCTGATCTGCCTCCAACCTTATTCTTCTTATTTGCACGCACACAATGACTGTGTCACTGTGTGCGGTGCAGCCTACGCCGCGCCCCGTGCATTTATTTTATTCACACACAGACACTGCGGGCACACTAGCGCACCTTGGCCTCAACATATTCTTACTTATTTCTAATGCATCTCTTTGTGCTAAATACTAACAATTAAAAAAAAAACCTCTAATTAAATTTTAAAACTATAATATAAATACATATCTGTACCAGCAATTACTCTTGATTAAAATTCACTTGATCTTAAGTTTCGTTTGATCTTAAGATCTTAAACAAAACATTCAGAAAGAACAATATCTTTCTGAATGTTCTGTTAGGGAATACATCTGACTATTACAGGTACCTACACACTTTACATCAAATATATTAATATGCACCTTTGGAAGAAACTAGTCACCCACAACACAGGGAATCCTAGTGTGGGGACTAGTGTCCTTTGATACAGTTATAATCTGTTACATACCTACCTACCTACTTGTTATCTTAAGTAATCTAAGTACTGTTATTATCTGTAAGTAGGTAATTGTCTGTCTATTTATCTGGGTTGGTGTTTTCTTTTGCGCTAAAATGATACTAACAATCAGAATATCTACTTGTAAGTGTTATTTGCCGCGCGCGCCTGCCTAGATATTTAGAAGTCTAATGTAATTAATTAATCAACACTAAAATACTGTATCAACCTTTATAGTTGCAAATAAAAAAAAGATAAGACCAATCGACCTCAATTTGGAAATTCCATCAAAAAGGTATTTTAGGTGCCTTCTGTAAACCATCTCAGCGTAAACGATGTTGACAATTATTAGATTTTCATTTTGGTTTTTAATAGATTCTATTTTCATTTTCATTAGGATTTGATTCGCGGAGATGAATTCAGAACTCTATCTCGACGAGTGTGGCATTAAATATTGATTTGTATTTCGATACTTGAAACAGCTTTTTTTTTTATTAGCCTATATCATCCCACTGCTGGGCAAAGGCCATCACTTGAAACATCTGTTGATGAAATATGAAATTCATTTATCAATTTTATAATTGAAAAATTGATTGAAAAAATGAAAAACGTAATGACCTGCATTATAAGAACTGGTTATTATTATTAGCCGATAAACTGCTGTCATTTTCGATGACAATCAGATGAAGAAAAACTTCTTACAAGTTCATTCACTCATTCACTCATTCATTCATTCAATCACTCATTCATAATCCTTCACATCTTACAAAATATCATACATATTATACCTCTTTATAATATTAGTGTAGTAAAGCACCTAAAAACCAGCTTCACAAGACCTTCAGATTAATACCGCAACTTACCGTGTTGAGATCTTCAATCCTGGTCATGACTCCCATGGCCATCTCGCGCCGGTCCGCCGCCGACTCAGGACAAGGGTACAGGGTGGCGCGGAAACCTTCGCAGATCTTCTTCACGCGCGTCTTCAGCTGGTCTCCTTGGAAGAAGATGATGAACACGGACTTGTAGACTTGGTCCGACTGGAGTAGAAAGAAGTTACACTTTCAAAACTATCGTGAGTTGTATTAGAATTTTACGTGAGTAATTTTACGTGAGTAATTTTACGTGAGTAATTTCCCTTGTGTGTAATAATGTAGAAAGAAGTTGTTGAATAAGGTGTGTTTGTTTGTGGTTTTGGGGTTGTCATGTTCTGTAAATATTTAAAGTGGAACAATTGATCAGCCTGTGAAGTTTAGATTGATTTAGACCTGCCAGATTTAGCAAAAGCCTTCAAATCGACAGTTTTGGAATCACTATAGCCAATTAACATTATCTTCATAGCTACGAGCTTTGGCTAGGTTGATATTCTTTCAGTAAGTTCATGGCTGCTTCAATGTTTTTCAGTCACATTTCCAAAGTAACATCCAATGACTTCTAGCAGTGTACTCGAAATAGAAACAAAAGCATCTCCAATTTCAGGGCATTCCTCTTCACTTATGCCGGGTTGCAATATTCAACTTACGAATGATCGTAGATTGATCGCCATAGCAACTTTGTTTAGACAACAAAAAATGTAGGACACTTTTTGACAGATAACAATATTACTATGGCGACAGATCCACGGTTATTAGTAAGTTGAATATTGCAACCCGGCATTAGGTCAATACAACGGAAAATTGAAGTAGAATTTGGCTAGAGGAGTTAAAAACTAGCAAAAAGATTGTAGGGTCTCAGGTCTACTTACCGAAGAAGGATCTTCTAGCGGCGTGTCAATCTCAGACTGCCTGAGGAAGACGTTGCCGCGGCAGGCGCGCCACAGCATCCTCTCGAAAGCTGGGATCCTCTCGCGAAGGATCACGCCGGCCACGAAACTACGGAAGAGGTCGTTAGCGAGGGCCAAGGAGGATCGACATGAAAGGAGGCTAGAATAGGGCTCAATGCTTTTCATGCGACTTACTTCTTGAAATGGTTTTATGTAACGCCGGCACCACGCATTGGCTTCAACTTGTGGCCAATATTCAAATGGCCAATGGCAATGCTCCGTTTGTGTCTAACAACCGTAAACGGAGCATTGCCATTGGTCATTTTAATGTTGGCCCCAAGTTGCCGGCATAAGCTATGATCATAAGGCGATGTATGAATCAGGGCTGTGTTTATTAAAATGGATTAGACAATGAGCCCTAAACTAGATTGACTAGAAGGTTAGACGAATTTCAGCAATTTTGTATCTCTGTTGCAAGTGAATAATTAAGGTAAAGATAAGAAAATCATATTAAAAATCTCACTGCACGCGTTCATACTGTCGTAAGGTTATCTTTGGGGCGATTACACTGAAACCTGGCCATTGACAATAAGGTTAAGCATGTGAACTTTCTTACTCTTTAAAAGTGAGAATTTTAAAAATGAAACTCATCTAACTCTTCTTTATGGACAGTTATTTTTCAATTATTAAAACCTCCTTTCATTTAAGGACAATTATTTGTAGTAATAGCGTCCAGGGGTTATTGAAAAAACAACAATTTATTTCGCAAACAACCCCCGGATGCCCATCGCAGAAACAAAACAAGTGACTGTATGTTTCAGATCTTGTCTTTCTCACAAATCGACACGTTATTTCCGGTTGATAGTCATTGTGTTGCTTCTGAGAACAAAAACTTGAACACAGTAAACAATACCAGCTAGGTGATTAGCTAACATGTCGCGAGACCGAAATTTGTCGCAAACGCGACTAAACTGTCTTCTTTTAAATTGTATAATTAACAGTTTAGTCGCCTTTGTGACAACTTTCGGTCTCGCGACAAGTTAGCCAATCACCTAGCAGATGTTTTGATAAAGTACATTGAAATGAACAGTTGAGCCAAATTGAAAGAAAGAGTATTACGTAAACTTGGCATATAACAGTTACTATAAGACAGTGGAGACATTGATATAAATAAAACATACATCGACACGCTTTCTTTATACATCAGTCTTTACAATAGACACGTGCTTTCATAGTGGAATCCCATTTACCCTACGACTAAAATAGAAATCAGCTGATTATATTGTAAGAGAATAGTGATACAGTAGGTACAGTTTATTCATGAATAGCTTTATGCTGTTGTAAACACAGAATCAATAGTTTTACAGCTAAGACTTCAGTTAGACAAAGGTCACACCAGAATTGTGTTACGAATCGGTAAATTCAAGGTTTTCAGAACATAACTATTGTAAAATATGGGCGCCGGTCGGTACCATATTTTTCTTGGGTAAGAAATAAGATATTCTAAAACGTACTATTCCGCAAAATATGAATTATAAATCCAACAGCTAGTGAATGGAATCTTAGTCTTTTATCGAATTGAATTTTTCAGTGAGACGTAAGTTTCATTTTGCGATGTGAATGTGTGTGTGTTGGTAAATACTCCGTACAACCATATAAAGTAGCATCTTAAAGTACCAATGCGAAGAGCCATTTAAAGATGCATCTTTAAGTACAAAATAGCGTTGGTCGCGAGGCATTCACCTTCCAATGTCAAGAAGTAGTGACGTCATCAGTAGGTATCAGGTAAGGTTCTCATGATAGTGATGCAAAACGTAATGTCAGACGCACTTGACGTAAAATTTCATGGGAAATCAAAGATTAGATTATATCTCATCAAGTGTACGTTGCTATGTTAATTTATTATCACAATGATCATAGCATTTGAAATGTTTCCGCTACCGATAGAAGGTTAAAAGATAGGCCAAATTCATTTCCTAGAAAAAATAAACCCATCATATTCAAATCCGAAATTAAAATGTGAATCTTACTACAAAGAGTCAAACTGGTTGAACGAGGAAAAAGAGATATTTCCTTTACATTCAAGAGATTTACCTGTACCTAGTATAGTATTATATTATCTGTGCCTGTACTCAAGTAGACATGAAATCAGAAACACTACTAATTGAGAAATGGTAATCAGTGAATTTAATTTACTGTCACAAGAACAGCTAAGTTCTGCTGGCTTGTAGGCTGTTGTTCAAATGCATTTATGTTTCGAAATGTATTCGCAGAAAATCCCGCATGATCATTTTCTAAGAAATATAGTCAACAATACGCACAAAGGAATGCACATCAATACTGACGAGTCTCACTGACTGAAGCTTGACTATTAAGATTTAGGCGGATTCGACCCTAACCTTATCTAAGTATACTTCTATACTAATATTATAAAGAGGTAAAGTTAGTTTGTTTGTATGTTTGGGGTAATCTCCAAAAACTACTCATCCGATTTCAAAAATTCGTTCTCCGATGTGTAGCATGGACTTTCCGAATGAACAGGCTATTTTTTTATCAAGGTACCACGTGAGCGAAGCAGCGGGCGAATTAGCTAGTATCTATACTTATATATGTTTATGAAATAAAAAATTATGCCCTAATAATTACACAGTGTTTGTTGCTATGGTGTTGATCGCGAAAGAGCATGAATAGAATCACCTAGCTCAGACCTCCGATGTGATTCTAAAGGTTCTACAGAACAGATGATTTTGAATTTCAATGAATACGCATAAGTCAATAGAGTTTTTAAGGACAACTTGGAAAGAACTCGCAAAGAGTTTCGAAACAAACTGATGATTTTGGGACGTGTCCAAGTTATGTTGAATGTTTAACTCTCAAAAGTATTCAAATAAATTAGACCTCATCAAGGTTGCTCCTAAATTGGCAATCCCTCAATGGCAAGTATCTTTAAGAGAACCCATTCACACTGAATTAGAAATGATTATTTGCCGACATTTATTTGGACACCCGAATTAGGATGTTTTAGCAAAGTGACATTGATGTGTTCATATGGCTAAACTTATTCACACTTTAGATATAAGTACACGGTAATTGGTAAACACCATGATTTTAAAATATAGACTCTGTGAGTAAAGTTTTAAAGTTTAATTCAATGCGAAAGTCATAAGGTACAAAGCTGTTTAAATCATATTGATATTAACTATTACGTAAACTTTTCGTCACCAACTAAAATAAAGCAATGGATTGCTTTGTTTAAGTTAGTCGGAAACTAATACAGTTGGAATTTATACATTTTTCACTCCAACTTTTCATCGTTAAACCCTTTGCCCATAAAATGAATTATACGGAAATCCTAATTAAAGTTTGCAATTTACTTACGAAGATGAAAAAAATAAACAAATGCTAAAACAGTTTTTGGTCTAATCAAAACAATTTCTTTCGTTATCTTAAGAGGCCGTAGGTAGCAAATATGTGGTTGGAATCGTATTAGATCTCAAAATCCGTGAAAGATACCACCTTATAATGTTTGGAGAAATTAAACTTTGAACTTTTATCTTGCGTTGTGCCATTTTAAAAACATGATTTGAGTAAATTGTCTCGATAATATATTTTTTTGAAAATTACATGTTTTCTGAACTAATTGCGTTTCATCTCAAGAAATACAAATTAGTTTGGTTTGGTTTTTGTCTTGTAAAAAACTCTAGAATGATTACTATGAAATTGGAATTCAATTTTGTCGATTGGTTGATTAGTTAACTTGTAATAAAATAAAAACGTCAAAGAAAGTTTTCAGTCAGATAATCCGCTCGGTCCCTGCCTTTTCACTCCCCGCCGAGGCGTCACAGAGTGTGGACGTGTCGCTCTGTCTCGTCCCGCTTCCCATTTATGCCGTGCGTAAATAGAAAGCGGGAAATTTAAAATTATTCGAAATATTTAAACTTTCGATAGGTATCATAAAATTTGTTTGTAAGTACCTACCTAGCTGGGTAGACAGAGATAGAGGTTGATAAAAATAAGTAATAATAAATAATGATAAAAATAAAACTTACCAAAAATTGTTGAAAAAATATTGAAAGGTATGGTAAGTAACCATACCTACCAATGTACGGAATATTTAGGCGCTGTTTCTTTGTTGCGATTAGTTTCTTTCTACCGTAATACCTAGGTATTTATTTTCACTGCAGTCAAGGTCAAGGTACAGTGTAGGTACCTACCTTACCAAAATCTGAACGTGAGATGATCAATAAAATGAGATCGTATACCTACTGCTTGGCTGGATGTGATTCAAATTGAAAATGTTTCCGTAAGACTGTAATTTGCCTATGAAGGTCTACCTACCTACTGTATACCTACCTACTCACAATACAATAAATATTATATCGTTGGACATGTAACAGCGCCATCTAGTCCCAAACTAAGCAAGCTTGTATTTTGCGGTTTACTGATAAACAACTTAGATACTTTTTTTTGTAAACACATAGGTAAAGTAGATACTTATTTATATAAACATAGAAACACCCAGACTCCAAAGAAATATTTGTAGATCATACAAATATTAGTTCCGCCGCGGGGATCGAACCCGGAACCTCGACTGTATCGCAGGCGGGCTTTCGCCCATTGCGCTACAGAAAAGGTCGTCAATACCTATAGGTATACTTACCTATAGGTATAGGTATACTTACCTATAGGTATTGACGACCTTTTCTGTAGCGCAATGGGCGAATACCTAGTACTACCTACCATTAGATGTACTCATCTAATGGTAGGTAGTACTAGGTACTTACCTATAGGTACTTGTCAAAACTTTTCCATGTATTCTTCCATTTAGGTACTTACCTAATTATAAATTGCTAGGTATTACCTATAAAATAATTTGAAATTTACATATAAAAAAACATTATAAGTAATTATTTATTCAGTGCCAACAGTGCCGGCCAAAGACAAAATAGACTAGGTAGTCTATGGTGCGCCGGCGCATAAGGCGAAGAAGCGCAGCAAAGATCACCATTTACTGCCAAAGCATTTTCGTCTTTAGCTGCGTTGATATAGGATCAAAATTTTAAAATTATTGTGATTACTTGTTGTGTTAGTTAGATCTTATTTAATTGGCTACAAAGACGAAAATGCTTTGGCAGTGAAGAATATTGTTACAACTTTTCTCTGCACATCTCCATAAATACGCGACAACCATTATTCACTATCCCGCTCTTTCGACGAGACAATCTACCTATTCTGTTTTCTTCTTATTAGAGATGGGCGTTTTCGTTATATTTTGACATCGATGCGTATCGTTACCAAGTAAGGCGCATCCGATGCCGGCATCGTTTTTTTAGGCATCGATTCGACTATGGAATTTGCTAAAGTTAGGTGCCGGCTGAAGTCTGCTTAAAGATACTCGGTAACGGTGCCATAATGATAACATTTGTTGCTATTTAACGAAACTACTTCTACTCAAATACATATACCTACATATTTTTTACTAGTAGACGCCAGCGGCTTCGCTCGCGTGGAAATAAATAACAAACTAACTCACTTTTGCAATTATAATATCTAGCTATGATAAAAGTGAAAAGGTTAAAAAATAAGAAAAGGTAGTTAATGTTAGTTTAGTCTTTATTTTTAACAAAATTGGAGTTAACATTTAGAAAAACCAATTTTTCTAATTTTGAACTAGACAGACGAGTTCTTCGTTCATTCAAAATATACCCGGCTTTGGAGAATATCCGTTCGCATGGCACTGAAGTTATGACAATATTGCACCTGGAACGGTATATTTCTGCCAACGTCGGGTATATTTTAGAGTGACGAAGCCACCATTCAGTGGGATCGTTCCACTTCCCGTCAACGCCTTGACGGGGCAAAATTTCGTCTTCCAAGTACAACCGCATCTCCCTGATTGCTTTGGATAATGGCGTCCCTGGCACTCTAGTCTTGCTTAGACTGTCTACTTTATTCCACAAACTCGATCCAGAAACAGTTGCATTAGAGGCTGCTTGTATTGTAGTTGGTATTGGGACCTGTCTTGACAAAATGCCTGCCATTAACTCGTGGCAATGTTCTTTAATGGCATTTTTGTTGGTATCAGATTTAAACATCTCTAGCTTAAAGCGAGGATCTAACAGCGTGCACAAGGCTAGAGACTTGCTCTGTTCAATATTCTGGAGCCGCGTATCGAGGCCCCTTTTCAATTTTAATAAAACATTTTGTATCACCTCAATGTCTATGTAGTGTATGTTTTGTAGCATTTCTTGGCAAATATCTTGAAGGCTATTATTTAAAACTATTGCTAGCCCCCCAGTCACATAGTTCTGACCACTCAAAGTGGAAGTAACTTCTTCAAATGGTGCTAAAACACTTACCAGCAACTCAAGGTTTGTCCACTCTTCTTCTGTCACGATTGGCCACTCTCTATTGATCACTGCCGTAGTGGCTTTGACTGCCTCACTGAGCTCAATAAATCTTTTTACCATGAAATAAGTTGAGTTCCACCTTGTGGCTACTTCCATGACCAATTTTTTTGGTTGCTCTATTCCCAAGTGGTTGCTTTGGTACTTCATTAGTTTCTCAGTGGCTTGGGTGCTACGTTTGAAATGTGCGACAATTTTTTTAACTTTTTCGATTGTGACTTGGATTGGTTGGACTGCTTCTTTTACGATCAAATTAAGAGTATGTGCCAAACAGCCATAATGCTTCCATTTTAATTGGAATATTATTGCATTGCAAACATTGTGTGCATTATCAGACACTGCGAAATTTATTTTGTTTTGAAGGTTCCATTCTAGTACAATGCCTTGAATTTGTTGTGCAAGGAGTTCACTAGTGTGACTGCCGGGACATCCTTTGCATTCCAATAAGATGGACTTAAATTTAAACTTTGGCGAAATGTAGTGGGCAGTGACTGCAATAAAACTGTCATTATTACTAGAGGTCCAACAATCAGTTGTTATACATGCAGTTACCGCTTCTGCATTTAATATTTCTCGACATTCATTTGATGTTTTTTCATGTAATGCCGGTATTAACGAGTTCGATATAGTTTTTCTTGATGGCGGTATGTAACCAGGAATCCATGATAATACCTTTTTGAACCCTTTATCATCCACCATACTAAACGGCTGCATATCGTCTATAAAGAGATCGAGCAAATCTCTGTCAATTTTTTTTTTCATCTCTAGTGTTATGGGCTTGGGTATATATGAATGGATTGTCCTTTGTCGGCGTTGTCTGGCAGGAACAGTGCATGTACCTGAAGTTGAAGATGACAGCAGCTCTGCGGTCGCAGTCGTTGAACTCGTTGTAGGGAAGTCCGCTATTTCTTCTGTTGTAGCGATTTCCAGTGGTTGTGGAGGTTGAGGTAGCATTTGTTGTGGAGGCGGTGCTGATGGACTTATGGAAATGATATCGTTTGCCAGAATATGTGGGTGCTTTTTTTTTAAGTGAGACCTTAAGTTACCCGTCGTAGATTTGTAACTAATACACTGACTACAATATTTACAAATCCCGATAGTATCGTCTTTTTTATCAAAATGGTCCCAATACGGGTTTGCTTCCCGCCGTGGCATGATCACAAAAGAAATACAAAATAACTCAAAATTGTACGAAAATTGCGAACATCTGATCTTCGCGCGTAAATTACGCGCGAACACAAAATAACTCAAAATTGTACGAAAGTAGTTCTCTAAATAACTGTCACTCACATCTGAACTTCGCGCGTAATGACACAATCAAAACATAAACAAACTTGTCCTTGAACAAGTGGCGCTGAGTGGAGCGCTTGCTACACCATGGATGAACACGCTTTCACAAGAAGAGACATGAGCGCAACGAAAATATACTTAGTACCTACATAAATGCACGAGTGCAGTTCAAAAATAAGTAGATACATTTTATGCATCTTGCAAGAATAACTTGAGGATAATACCGATAGAAAAGGTAAGTAGGTACTTACCTACATTAAGTAAAAGTAAGTCATATTTTATGCACGATATATTCATTGTGAGATAACTATAATATGAATTTATGTCACAGAACATAAGTAATTAATTACGCATAAGCTACTTTACTACTTTAAAAAACGACTTCTTTACTACTACAAGAAAAATAATCAAGAATAAATGAGTAAAACTAATAATTCTTCATTAAATTTGATGTCGCTTCTAGTAATGTAATGTCAATGTCTCATAACACTTTCGCAAACGCAATCAATTCAATCAATCAACCACCGATCGTAATGAGAGTGAGAGAGCGAGCGATACGTTGTCGGTCGTCTTCGGTTTGTGGTGCCGGCGTGTTGCCGAGAGCCGATGCGATGCGAAGTCAGTCAAGTCAACTCACAACTGTCTCGCTCAGGTTTGCATCGGGTGTTGCGGGCATCCGTTTTTCGATTTATTGGCATCCGTTGCCGGCATCGTGTACTAGCATCGTTGTTCAAAAACGTTTTTACAAAAACGACCATCTCTACTTCTTATTCATTCTCATTCTCATTCGGGAATGTGTGCGAAATGAACTAGGTAGGTACGGCAGATTTTGAAAGAACATTTTCTAGTACCTAAGTAGATACTTGGATTGGATACTTTCGATCCGATCCGGCATGTAGGTAGGTATGTGTATCGATCCGTGAGATCGTATAGGTACCATTGTATCGATCGATACAAATAAGCCGACTTATAAGTAAGTACCTAACTACCTACCTACTTATTTAAAAATATACCTTTTTTATACCTACCATTTGTATATTATTTTATTCCACTATATTATGAGGCAGTAGGTAGGTACCAACGTATCAATTCTACTTATTTAAAAATATACCTACTTACCTTTTTTATACTAATAAATAAAGCGAATTGAGAAACTCCTCCTTTTTGAAGTCGGTTAATAATTTGAAAGTTAGATTTATTCATAATCGCACATTTCACGCGCGCGCGCCCCCAAGCGGACCTCCCCCTCCCGCCCGCCGCGCGCCGTTGTCACCACCCCGCTTGTAATGTTTACGAAAAAAAATAAAAAATATAGGTACTTACCTTTTTTATACCTAGGTACCATTTGTATATTATTTTATTCCAATAAATTATGAGGCAGTAATAGGTAAGTAGGTACCAACGTCTCAATTTGTGTATCTTTTGTCAACTGGAACTCAATTTTTATGTTCAAATAGAAAAAAAAAAAAAAAGAGTGCAAAAAGATCGCATGGCGCGTACAGACTTGAGCTTGCCATCATAAATTTCACATCAAGGGCTGTGACCACTAGGCCAAATTGATCGTACTTGATGCGACGAAAATATCAACCAGGCTGTCAACTCGCTAAAAACGAGTCGGTGCACGGGCGTCGACCCCGTGTATAAATCAACGCAATCGGTCGACGTCGTGAGTGCTGCCATCTTTTGATAGCTAGTCGAACTGATATTATCGCGATTCGATTGGTTGCGTGATTCGTCCAATCGAACTGATTTATCGCTTTATTTAGGGCGAGTCGGCGCGTTCTTAATTTGCTCTAGTAAATTCCAGAATAGTAGTTTTACGAGTAGTGGCCAGTTCTGGTGACGGAGTTTTAAGGCCGCCTTAAGGCCTCGGTCATGGCTTTACGACTTTAAAAACCGGGACCGACAATTAAACGTGCCCTCCGAAGCACGGAAGAATAATAGTCGAAGTATGACTAGCTTATGCCTGTAGCTCCACTAACAGAAATAATGCTATCCGTAAAATTATTTTCAATCGAATGAGTAATTTTGGATGACGGCTGAGTCGGCTGATATAGGAAAATTGATGATGATGGTGACAACTTGTTTCAAAGATTATCTTCTAAGTACCTACTACAAAGTTTACAAAATGTACCTCTTTAGAATATCAGTGCAGGTAACGTTATATAATCTGTGGCTCTCATTTCAAATTACCATTCAGTCATGCTTTAGAAACGGTACACTGTCGTCATAGTACCGTCACAATAATTCGCAAATATAACTATAACATTTGTATATTCACGCTATCACGTGAATAATGACTAATGTCAGGTTCTGACTACGTGAAAACCGGCTTCTGAAAAGATTTCAATGTAAATTAAACGTAAATGGGTTTGATTACTGCAATGTTAATCAAGATAGCGGTTTTTTCTTTAGCAATGATTGAGGTAAATTGCCGGCGTTATTCCAAAATGTATTTTAAGGCTTAAGTTTCAAGGTTACGTATGTTTAGTGCGCTGTAGGCGCCTGTTTCCTGGCAAAATACCAAGCCGACTGTCTGGGGGACCGTGGCTATTTAAATTATGTTCTGGAGATTGTCTGGACGCTGTAATGATGATACATTAGTACTCACGTGACCGTAAATCTATTTCAATGTAACGGCAGCTGTTAACTTTTGCTCTCTGTGCATAAACTTTGACGTAAACTAAAAGATAGTTATTAAAATGTAAGTAAAGTAATTGTTCCAACAGGTATATCAGGATCGTAGAGAGTGAAAATCCATGGTCGCTGTCTACCCCTATGGGAAAGACACTGTATGTGTGTATGCAACAATTACATTATATGTGTACTTATATCGATGTCTCCATATTATCAATCATAACATTAGACTAAGAACCACAAAACCTTACTTTGTACATTATTAAAAGCATTATTATAAAGAATTCTTGATAAAACAAAGTATAAAGTTTTCTGCTTCCAATGTCTCATAGACTCGTGTCATTCATTTGAATATCATCATAAAATACAAGAACACAATTAATGACTAGACATGAACCAGCTATAATATTGTTCGACATAATGATATTTTGCATAAATTATATTTCAATCTTGCTCGTAACGAAACTCTGTCAAGGCTCCTGATAGATTATACACCTAGGGCTTAATAGGCTTGTATGTTATGTATGACATTATTAAGTAATGAAAATTGACATTGACGATAATGATTTTTAAGTGGCCACGCAGGTCATAGCTGTCATTTTCATAATGGAAGGGACAGAAGAAAATATACTGAACAAATGACATTTAAAGAGAATAAGAAGATTCATTGGGTCATTGATATTATATCAGCGTGTGAACGGACATTTCATAGTTTAGAAAAATAGACATAACTGTAACAGTATTGCAAACAATGATAACAATTCAAGATTCCAGAGTCAACAAAGGAAACAAATCAAGGGCATTTTTAAGTGGCACACACTTTTCGCCACTTTTGTCCATAGGAAACAATATTTCTTCACATTTTTAACTCGACTTCCAAAAATATTACACTAAATACTAAACATGTAACACCTACGCAAAATGTTAACGTTATTTAACAAAGTCAGTACCTAATACCTAATAGTCTAAGAAAATATTTTATTATTATAGCAGTCATGATGCGCAAAGTTTCTATTTGAACAAACAAAGGATGTAAATATTTCCACAATTCCAATTTTAAGGTCAAGGTATTGAAAAGCCGCAATGCAGATAAGAACAGTAGAACGTTACATTTTTATGAATGAAACATAAACTTTATTATGAGCAATAATGTTTTATCATGTGTCATTATGATCACTTGGCTAACACATGCCATGAACTTGGTCCAACATGTTTTTTCGCGACGCGACAAGGCGTCAGTCACGACTGGGGTCGTCGGTCTCGAACGGTACTTGTATCTGGGGCTATTTATATTACTGAATGAACTGATATCGATTGCGTGAACACACAGAAAGTTCAAAGTGTACATAAATCAGCAGGGGATCCAACATAGCTAACAAGATTAGATATACAAACGAGACCTGGATATTGACATCTAGCGATGTGATGTGTAAATTGACAATGAGAACCATCAATTACTAGTAAGTCACACGAACAAACAACAGACAATGATAATAGACAGATGCGGGTAAACACAATGGATTGAGAGGTCAGTACAGTAGAAGAAACTACTAAACACAGTGACTCAGTGAAACTGGGAGTGGACTGGACAATACCAAGATTACTTCATTATTTGCATGAAACATCGTGTAATTCCCCGTTGAAACCCTATATTTAGATTTAATGTTATCGCTCGGAACCTGTTTTATATATTGCGGTAACAAAAACAAGGGAAAAGACCATAATTTTTATGAAGTAGGTACAACATAATATAAAGCCAAAGGAAATAATATTGAAGTAGCTGTTTTATCCAAGGCAACGTGGAGATTTACAATACAGATTACAAGGCTCAAGGGTGACATAGCAACATAATCTCTCCAGACGAACACTTTATCAGTGAAGAGAATCGATAGCAGAAATCAATCCTTTGTTTTGGTTTTTATCAGTGTTCTTTTTTAGGAACACTGAAAGATAAATATTTTTATTCGGTGAAAAGCGTGAGACTCACACACAGTTGTACCTTATACTGTAATAACAATAACATAGGTCAAGTTTCGATCATCTAACATACTTTTGGCCAGAAGACATTACATTGACAAGAAGGGAGATACTTATATATTTGTCGAATAGATTATAATTAGGGTTTGCAATTCGAATATTCGAATATTCATTTTATTCGAATATTCGCTCCATTTTCAAATTCGAATAATTCATTTCAATTATCCGAATATTCGAACAGTTTTTTTTTTTCATTAAATAGGCTAACATTTAACGCATTTGAGCCTCACTGCTTGATGTTAAGTAACAGTGGGATCTAAGATGAAGGATGCTTACCTAGAATGAAGTTATTACTAGGAGTACTAACATTTTTACCCTCGAAGTCTCGATTTTTATTTAATTTAATTTATTCAGCAGACCTACTCGGTAAACGCTGCCACTGTGGGAAGCGGTAAATACCGCGCGGATTCTGCTCATGGGGGTTAGCGCCAGTTTACCGTAGTATTGGATACTGTCCTCGATACCGAGTCAAGTATCACAAATGTATGATGTAAATCCAGTGCAGCGCTTCCCCCGGTAACTTGCATGAACTAAAATTTCCATACATTAAGAATACCTTGACACGTGAGCGAGGATAGATTACTCCATGCATCCATCCATATCAATCAGCTCACATCCACCCACAGCTGGGTATAAGCCTCCTCGTTATCTCGCTACTCTCTCCGGTCTCGCGCCTGTCTCACCCACTGCTTGCAAAACATTCGTGTAAGGTCATCAGACCATCTGGCTGATGGTCTGCCAACTGATCTGAGACCCTCACGGGGCCACCACTCGGTTGCTGCCTTTGTCCATCTTCAGTCGTCCCGCTGAGCCAAATGCTCCGCCCATCTCCACTTAAGCTGATTGATCCGTTAACCCACGTCTACGATTTTGGTTTTGCATCTACGTATTTCAACGTTGGGTACGTGATCCAGCAGCGAGATACCTAACATGGCGCGCTCTATTGCTCTCTGAGCAACTTTATTATATTGATAACTTTCTCGTTCCAATCCAATACTTTCATAAGATCTTCAAGTAAGGTTGTGAACAGTTTAAGAGAGAGAGTATCACATTGACACCCCGTTTTATGGGTACAAAATCAGTCAAGGTGTGCATACGCACTTGCAAGGTGGCGGCTTCATAATGTTTATCTATGTTACATCGACAGAGAGATTGAAAGACAGCCAGATAACTAATACTACACAAAAACCGCTACTACAGGTATTTTCTATGAAGTTCTGCGGCTAGAACGGAAGTCCGCGCGGCATTTACCGTTTCCCACAACGGCAGCGTTTACCACGTAGGTCTGAAATTGAATAGACCTTTAAAGACCCCTATAAAATTGTACTTTATGAGAACTGCTTACTATTTGGTGAATTAAATTGGAAAGTGCTGAAGTTAAGGATTGATTAAACCTAAGTTTAATCTGTAAACTTGTGATTTTACATGTGTTTTTAAATTTTAATCAATAAAACTAATAAAAAACCTTTTTTTTTCAAAAAAATTATGATATTGTAGTTTTTTCAAGAAATGTTAAAAAAATATTCGAATATTCGAATTATTCGAATATTTTGCTCTAAAAGTATTCATTTATTCGAATAGTAAAAATTAACGAATAGTGCAAACCCTAATTATAATAGAATTAATGACGGTGCAATAATTGACTGTTGCAATTAAAGCAGATGATTACTAATAGTTATTCAGGGTGATGTAAATTATGGAGATACATAAATTTCCTAAGACATCTATGAACTAGTTCATGGATTTCTCAAGCCTTTTTGAGCATTATAAACCATTAGAGAGCTTACCTTCCGAAATCTTGACGAGACGGTACACATAGCTGTTTCATCTCTAACATTAAGAAGTACCAGCGAACTTTTTTAACGAAAGCGTTTGATAGTATGAATGACACGAGTTGTACAACAAAAAGTAAGAAAAATAAAATAAACATTACTTAACACTCGTACCAAGACGCTGCTGTTAGATGTATAGAATCGTTTAAAATAACATTTCTCAGTACTTTTTCTATTTTAGGCGTATCACTAGGACCCATGATTGGTCTCATATTTTATTTACTATTCACATAAATGACGAAAAACAGAAAAAGTACCATTCGTAACGCGTCGAATAAATTTCAGCATTTACAGTTTTCGCCCCATATTTCCATCTATTCTTGAAGTCCAAGTTAACTCACAAATAAACATTGAAACAAAATACTGTGGTTTTTGAGGTGAGATGTTAGTATGCCAGTGAGATGTGTTAAACT
The DNA here is from genome assembly GCA_963582015.1 of Xanthorhoe designata. Lineage (NCBI taxonomy): Eukaryota > Metazoa > Arthropoda > Insecta > Lepidoptera > Geometridae > Xanthorhoe > Xanthorhoe designata. The sequence goes on from OY757038.1 coordinate 998,515, forward strand.
ATAAACCAAAACTAAACCCAATAAAGACGACAAAATGGAAACTGAGAGTGATTTTCTAATTTATCGCTAACCCATTCACGTAACCTTATCACAGTCATACACAATACCGACACCAACAATACTAAATCTAAACTACTAGTAATAATTACATTGTACGGCTACTAACCAAGGCAGGAATTCCAAGGATTCTTGTTTATCCCGTAAACTAGGAAATAAATCAAGCACATGTTTAGCAATTTGCATACGGTGTGTATCTACATTCGAATGTATTACGATTCTCCAAAATCAAATTGACGGTCATTGGACACACGAATTCTTTTACTTTGTTCATTAAATTTTAAATTTTAGCATGCATTAATGTGTTTATATCTTTAAGTCTTAAGCTTGCTCCTATATACATTAGGTTTACTTCAGCAAGCGTTACTTCATTCAGGGGTGTTACTTCATGTTTATTGTCACTTATCTTTAGCTAAAATTTATCTTTATCTGTTTTCGTAGCAGTATTTAAATTTACGATGGTAATCACGTGTCGTTTGTTTGAAGGTATCCACATGAAACTCATGATAAATTAATTGTTGTATTTAATCAGGTGGCGAGTCAATAAATAAAATAATTGAAACCACAAACTATTATTTAAGGACTTTAGATGAAAGCGGTAGTCTTTGAACAAACTAAGTAAATATTTGGGGCAACGTGTGCCAAATATTAAGCTGTCAGTTTATGTGAACACCTTGATCGATCGCATCGTCTCTCGTGCTCTGACGATCAGCTAATGACGTCTTTATGACGCATGTATGTTATTATATATTTGATTTTTACGTACAACAAGTTATTATTTTAGAACAGAAAGGGTCGTTTTATAGTGCAATAGTGAACATTTGTTATTACTTTGAGACGAGAGAACGAGCGATCATTTAACAAATTGCAATTGAACTGCTTCTCATAAATTGTTTCTGATGCTTGTTCCGAATTTGATTTAGCTGTTTGGATCTGTTCTGATATCTAAGTAGTTGATGTGGACATTATAGTCAGAAGCAGTTCAATATAAGTTTAGTGGACAGTGTGAGATCACAGCGGTGCCTTGGGAGCACGCATACATACCCTAACTGCACGTGCCCCATATGGCGGTTCGGGTCGTCGGATATCAGCGCGCGCGTCATCGACTCAGTGGTACTGGCACCACCCTCGTGCTACATCAAAGACAAACAAACATGTACACAAACACTGCCCAATACGAAACAGTCAGACGCACGAGACGGACAAACGCACCAAATGCCTGTTGTAGTAAAAAAATAGCGCCAGAGCATCACTGAAAAAAATCCTTTCACTACGCGATCCTGTGCCAACCTAGCTACGGTCTAAAGCGTTGTTAGTTTGTGTCTACTTCGTATAGTTTGTGTTCAAATTACAGTGTCGTTTAAGCTTAACTTTATATTAAAATCTGTATTGTTTCGCGTCGTGATGTACTAGACTACAATTATAACATAAAAATAAATGGACATGCATAATTATGACAGTACAAATAAAGCATGACGGTATGGAAAACCAAAATAAACATAAAGAATAACCTCCAGTTTTGAGTGTCTGAATGTCTTCACAGATGGACTTCAAAAATAAATCGTCGGGAAAACTTTTGTTAGTCTCAAATTAAGAAATAAAACTCACTCAGGCAGCAATCGGTTAGCACGCTCAACAATGGGCTGGATCTAGACCGCGGATTGCGTTAACTTTACATTCGCAAGGAGTTTCGCTACTGAAAGCTATCATGGCATCACACGAAAATTTAAAAGTTTACGATGAATTTATACTTTAGACCGGCCGACTCCAATGCTTGCCTGAGTGGTGATCGGTAGACTCCGGAATCAGCGTCCCAGTACAAGCACTGCAAAAATAATAACGCTCTGTGACATGCTTCGAGTTCTGGGGGGAAGTCGAAGCGCGTCTCGAGCGGTTCTGTGGAGCAGCATACCCCAGCTTGAGAGCCTGCCCGCCCGCCATCAGCCCCTCCTCCCCCAGGAGCGTCACCTGCTCCTCCTCGCGCGACGGATCCGCCATCTTGTGCACACACGCGCCGTGGCGCCACTCAGCAGACGCCAACCAATCTCACACTCTCGACAACTTTGCAACTATAGGTCGCGCCACGTAAAAAGAGCGCTGAGGGGAAGTAGCGGGGGTATGTTTGCGTTCACTCGCTGACGAACCAATAGCACTCGCTAAATCAATGGTATGAAGTGCGTCGCGTTACCTCTCCACCAATCATAGACCACTCGTTCGTTCGTATGAGCACTACGCAATTTGACAGCCAGCGCTCTTTTTACGTGGCGCGACCTATACCTACCACTTGATCCACTGCAGTTCATGGCTCCCGAAGGACAAGCGTGCAATAGATCAAGTGACGAAGTCCAGAGTGTGACATTGACGGCGACGTCATTATTTCAAACAGTAACGAACAGTTATATTGCATGTAGTTTTTGAAGCCCACTTATGTGTGTAGAATTCTCATAGAATACATAATACCGACGATTTTTATATAAGGTAATGTTATCATTACAAAGAGTCAAAGTGTTGGGACATAAATTAGTATTCGATTGTATCTTGTTATTGTGCTCGAAATAAATATAACACATAAAATAAAATAATTTATGAGACACTGACAAAAATAAACAATAAAAAGTGATGAATTGAATATAGTACGGCTGAATTCGTGGAGCTAGTTTTTTTCTACAACAGCTTCGACCTCGGCATTATTGCGTGATTTGCCATTCTCCGGCTTACGCGCATCCCTCTGATACAAATTGATACAATAGACAATTTAACAGTCGAATTGATTAGGGCTGAGACGAATTACTTAACTACCAACCAGTGACTGTCATAATATGACTTTACAGGCTGAAAATGTGACTGTGACGTGGCAAGATCGTCAAACAACAGGTGGATTTATGTTTTTTTATTAATGTCATTACAAAATACGTGCGGCGGTATCTAATCTGACAAATTACTCGGCCTGCTAGGTAACTACTTTATCGCAAGCTGATTTAATCGATCGGGAATCATGTGACTTGCTCGAGATGTTGGTACTGGTCCAGAACTAAACATAATACAATTACATCAGAAACAGCAATTCATTCGACTGGATAATTAAAAAAAACTAAGGTTTAGTTATAGTCCTGTGGTATGGGTAATGAGCTCCTAACAGGAAGGCGATGAAGACTCACCTCGTCAAAGAACACTTGAGTTTTCCTCAGAATGTGCTTGAGTTCCGTCAGCTCGAGGAAGTTCCTCTTGAGGGCTTCAGCGTTCTGGTTCACCTCGCGGAGCTCATTCTCGAGCTTCTCGAAGGTTGCCTGTGTAACAAGGTACAGAATAAATTTTAATACATAATATTAGGTAGGTAGGTACCTAAAAATAGAATAATTATTGAAAAAATATTATATATAATATAATGATCACGAATGTATCCCAGGAGCGGTAGATATTTCTTTCAGATCTTTTTAGGCATTTTATAGATCATAGAATAATTATTGATTCTCAAATTAAACCCCACAAGCGTTCCCTTACGAGAAAAAGGAGTGATTTTATGTGGTGCAGACTGGAGAGAAAGTCCTAAAATCTATAAACGAGTATCCAAAGTCAGTTTTCAAGAGGACGCAAGATCACCTACAAAACACAAAACCGTTTCATCCAAAATGCAATAAATAATTTTAAAATGGGAATTTGTTCGTAACTTCTTTGTAGAGATCTAGTGCAGAATTAGTCATTCAAACATAGCCCACGGCGAATCCTTATTTGATCTGTGATCGACGTAATAGCTTGCAAATCTTGTTACGCATGTGAGTAATAGTTCATATGGTAATATGCCTTAAGGCAGTATTGTAAGTCAAGTTCAAGTGTATTTTGCCGACTGGAATGCACTTCAGATTATTGTGATATGAGACAGGAAACTCATCGAGCAAGTTGTTGTGAGTTGTGACGTAACGAAGGTCGGAATAGAAAGTAAGTCGAGTGCCGAAGACTGCTTGGAATTTTAAATATTGCTAATTCTTTCAATGCATTGTTTAAAACAGTAACATACATTCTGCCGTTTCTACAGCAGATTTTTTACGTACACCACTTTTTTAATCTAATTGCGATAGGCAATAAGAACTAAATGGAGAAGTTGGGGTAACTACGGAGATACTGACGACCTCTTCAGCGCGGTTCTCGCCTGAGACGCAGAAGTTGCGGGTTCGATGCCCGCTTCGGGACTGTTTGCATGATCAACAAATATTTGTCTCGAGTCTGGGTGTTTTCTATGTTTAGCAATATGTAGTATGTATTTACAAAAAAATATATCTATTTAGTATATCAGGTATAATATCAGTCATTTCTATGTACATAGTTAATAGTTAATCGACCACTGCGCAGTTCGACAGCCAGCGCTCTTTTTACGTGGCGCGACCTACGCTGTGTGGAATGTCCAAGGGTATTTTTTGACTTTATACTGACCTCAAGATCAATCATCTCCCTAGGCTGGGGCGCTTCGGGACACTCCCCCGGGATCTCAAGCATGGGGATCCCATCTCTTCGGATCTCCTTCTCCAGATAACGAAGCTTGCGCTCCATCTCATCGCAGCGGCGGACCTCATTGACGAACTTACGTTGGAAGGCGTTTACGTCGGGATTTAACTGTGGAAGAATGAGAGTAGTTTAATAAGTGAACTTCCATTACACTTTTATGCGGGCACCACACATTGGAGGGTTGGAACGTGTTGGTTCCAACATGCCAATGTGGGGATCGATCTTGGACGGTTATTGAACACAAACGGAGTATCGCCATTGGCCATTCTATTTGTAGCCAATGTAGGAACCAAGTTGAAGCCAATGTGTGGTGCCTGCATAAAAGTATTTGGTGGATGAAATGTTAAGTGCGGCAAACTCTGGTGATAGGTTACTTAAAAGCTTCTGTCATCGAGTTTTTATTTAATAATAATAATTGTCTGTCAATTATTATTATGTAATTTTTCAACTTGACAACTTCAAAACACGGAGGCTTAGCTGTTGTTGCCAATAGCGGTGGCACTATTATATGACAGCATAGAACATTGCTTAACTTAGACAATCCATCAAGAAGATATAAGCAAGCTACACTATGAACTATTAGGTTGTTAAGACATAGGCCTAAAACACTTACAAAAGTTGGCTACTAGCTCCTATGAACTTTCCTAAAGTATTACTTTTTAGTTTGCATTATCAGCTGAGCGCTTCCGTGCTTCGGAGGGCACGTTAAATTGTCGGTCCCGGCTTTTAAAGTCGTTAAGCCATGACGGAGGCCTTTAGGCGGCCTTAAAACTCCGTCACCAGAGTTGGCCACTTGCTCATACGAACTTACTTACTTTGTTTTATCAAAACAAATCATACACATACCATACATATTTCATTTCATACTACTTAAGTTTTGGTGGTAGTATCTAATATTATTTGGTATAGATAAGCAATGATTAAAATTATAATCAATATTCTTATCATCATTTCGTAATCAGAATTAAGAGTATCATGTGATATAAAGTTTACTTTCAACAGTTGGTAGTTGTGCTCTAAGCAGCAATTTTAATTGCTGTGGATTGTTATTCTAGATTACCTAATTCTCATTTAAGTACTTTCAAACATTTTTACCTACTTTTTGTCTTCAAAGTCTTTTAAAGCTTTTTAGCCAGAGACATATATTATTTTAAATTGCAATTTCATTCTTTTCAATGAAACTTCACATAAAAGAAAATGAAAATCTATAAAAATTAATCAAGCCATTTATGAGAACACAATAAGAAACTTACATAGGTACACTATTAATTGTATATCTTTAAAGATAGCAAAGTATTTTACTAGTAGTTATTGTTATAATCTCAAGTACATAGTATTTCTCTAAATAGAATGCATTTAACACTACATTTGCATTGCATTTAAACAGTAAGTACTTGAGTATTATAATATAAACTAAGTATACATAAAAATAAAAGTGAATCATTAAAAAGGTAGGTAGTTGTATATTACCAATACCGAGAATAGGCTAGATTATAGAACAAAATGCTTGGGACATGAATTGTATTAATGGTAGTATGTGCTTTGAGCTGTATAGCTTTAAATCAAGCCATTTTTGGAGTTTGATTTTAGATGAATGAACACCTGATATTTTATAAGTATGACTGTAAAATCATTAAGGGTGGTATTACATTAATCAAATATCTTGGTCCAATGTACATTTGATCAAAGAAATTGATATCAAATATCAAATATTGAACATCATAATTGGACAAAGATATTTGATAAGTGTAATACCACCCTAAGCCATGTGGGAGGCCTTTAAGCGGCCTAAAAACTAAGTCACCAGAGTTGGTGGCTTAGTTTTTAGTTTCAAACATAAAATCCAGAAAGTTATTATAGAGATTCTATGTATATGTGTGAGATAAATAAACACTTTTATTATTATCTATTATTTAAATCTTTATTGCTTATTATTATTTTCTCTGTTCTTAGTCTAAATTGTTTAACTAAAAATTATAAAATGTAAATCATTTAACATTTTAGAAAGGTCAACCATAACCTGGTCTGGTCACTGACTTATAGAAATACCAACCAGTCCCAAAGTCAAATTATACAGGTGGTATTATATCGAAATATATGCATCTTGCGTAGGTATTGGCCGTATTGGACTGGCGCACAGTATCTCTGCAGTAATCAATACAATCAGATAACCACCGGCGCAAAAAATTAGGGCAAGATTTTCTTCAAAACGAGGTCAAAGATCCGATTCTACCTACACCAACGTAACGTAAATCTGAAATTCTGAATGGAAATCTCATACTCTTTGAAAAGGGGCGTATTGTAGTGACTGGTGGTACTCACGTCACGGAACTGCACGAGACCCAGTTCTCCGAGTTCCGACACGCAGGCATAGGCAGCTTCGCTCTGCAGGAAGAGCTGACATAATGTCATTTCTTCACTCCTAAACAACGACCCCATTTTGCACGGTTTTCCAGCACTGCACTGTAAATTTCTTAACCTATCTACGAAAATGCCTCGTCGCGAGTCTGCGAGCAGACTAAAAGCAGCGACGAAAACGAATTGCACGAACTGTGTGACAAATCAATCGATACGAGCGGGTCGAGCGGGCAGACAAACGTCATCGGCGCACGGCACGGCGCGGCGCATTTTTATTTTGCCTTGCTTGCCTATTTTGCCATTATGTTGTCAGGGATACCAGCTACTTTCCCTAAAATAACCCTTCGCGTTTTGTGGGGGCGCGGCGGGGCGCGGGCGCGGGTTAATGGTGGTATGAATATTGCTGCTCATAGGCATTTCATTCAGCGATCTGACTCCTTATTAAAGAAAGCTTGCAAAATATGAACAAAATAGCATCTCTTGTCTCACAATGATGATCTAAAAAACACAACTACTAGGTAGGTACCAGCTGCCATGCTTGCAGTCGATGATCAAAATACCTTATGTAATTCGAATTGAAGACACGATACCTAACGAAAAATAATCAATATTGTATTCTAATCCCTCAGATACTATACCTAATTCATCTGAGATTATTAATTTTAAAATGAACTTTATTATGTAGGTACCTAGGTACCTATTAAGTTGATTCGTTTTCTGTCCTTTTGATATTTTTACATTGGTTGACTTTATCTCAAACGAGTTAGATCTTAACACCCAAGTCGATGTAATTTATTTAGATTTTGAAAAAGCTTTTGATCAAGTTGATAACGACGTACTCCTTAACAAATTAAGTCTTTACGGGTTTACTTCTAATCTTCTTAAGCTGTTCGCTGATTATCTACGCGACCGTACACAGTTTGTGAGGCTGGGGTGCTTCGATTCACCTTACTATCATACGAGGTCAGGCATTAGCCAAGGATCATCCTTAGGCCCCCTGCTATTCACTTTGATGGTAGATGATCTTGCGAAAACATTAACTACGGCGAAATGCCTACTGTATGCCGATGATCTCAAACTCTACTGTCCTATAAAGTCCCCAAATGATAGCTATGCCTTACAAAGAGATCTGGAGTCGGTAAGTACTTGGAGTAAGGAAAACAGACTAAACCTAAATATCCCTAAATGTCAAGTTATGACCTTTACTAGATCTGCCAGACCAATTATCATGCCCTACTGTCTAAATGGGGTGCTTCTATCGAGACCACATACTGTTAAAGACTTAGGTATAGTATTTGAGCCAGAACTTACATTTCATAACCACATCAGAAAACTCACAATAGATAGCTTTAAAAAACTGGGATTTGTCACAAGAAACAGCAGAGATTTTTCTAATATTGCAGCAATTAAAATCTTATATTATTCTCTTATTAGGTTTAGGTCTAAACTTGAGTGTAGCGCATGTGTGTGGAACCCTCATGAAGTGACGTATACCTTGATGCTGGAGAGAGTTCAGAAAAGGTTTCTGCGCTTTCTTTACAAAAAGGTATACGGCTACTATCCATTCATGTACCCCACTAAATATCTTCTGGGTGCACTAAGTTTCAACTCGCTTGAAACACGAAGGCTTAGTGATCAAATTATTAATATTATTAGAATTTTACGTGGAATATTAAATTGTCCTGATTTACTGGCTGAGGTAAGTAGGTTGTATGTGCCAGAAAATCGCGCTACGTTCCGTCCAGGGCGAGTGCCGTTGTTTGCTCCTAGACCAGCACGCACTGTAGCTCGCCAGCAATCGCCTTTATGTCGCGCACAACGCCACCTCAATGCTATATCCGCATCAAAAGCACAGTTTGATGTCTTCGCCGACAGCTGGCCGGTACTCGAGAGAGTGTGTCTGAGCTATTGTGAAGAGCCAAACTCCTTACTACCGTGGTAACTTAATATAACTGCTGAGCTTACTTAATTCGTTGCTTACTAAATTCTATTGTTATTTTGTTATTTTTGTAACATTTTTTCTTTATACAAATACAATACAAATACAAATTGTTTATTTAATTCTCTCACAACACATAAATATAAAAATATAAAGCAATAAATTTTTAAAATAAATACAGTTAAAAATAATAATAAAAGTTAGAGGTAATAATAAAAGTTAGAGGCTTTATAAAGTTGTTACTTATTCGTTGTTTGTTATGTTTATTATTTTGTAAATTATATAGTAGTTTATTTGTCAGTTTTTTTGTTAGAGATAGGTACCTAAATGTCTTATTGTATTTTATTTTGTTTTTAGTTTTAGGTAATTGCCATTTAAATGATCTCAATAGATTAACGTCTTAGATCCTAAGGCCAGTATTCAGAGACCTGACTCAAGCGTCGATCTGTGCTTGAGCGTCGATTTAAGTATCGTTTCTTATTCAAGAACGTTACTTGAGAGTAGTTTTGCTGATCAGAGTTCAGCTGAGTCGAGTTCAGCTGAGTCGAGTTCACCTGAGTAATTCCTTATTCAGAAACCTCAATCAAATGAAATCGATGCTTGAGTTTGACATTTTTCAAAGGAATCTGAGTAAATGCTTGAGAGTGGTCTGGACCACGCTTGAGCATTTACTCAGATAGCATTTTTGTTTTGTTTTCAGTAAAAATGGATAATATATTCGATTCGTTGTATTTTCGAGGTCATCTAAGCATGCTAGAATAACGGACACACAAGACAAGACTTCAAAATATGCATGGGGACCTTGTTTCTGTTTCATACAGACAAATGTTATAAGGACTTGTGAATTTATAGTTAGTATTAGCACAGATAAAAGAATACTATTAGTTTAGTCTTGGTAGGTAGGTACTCATAAGGATTACTTACCTACTTTATTTATGTCGAAAATTCTACCTACGTACATAACCTAAACACATTTGGTTTGGCTGGGGTAAAATAAAAAATATATTGACAAAACTACCATAATGTTTTTATTTAATATTTTACACACACTTATTTAAAACGTATTAAATAAAGTTTATAGGAGTCACGGGAAACAGCTAATCGTTAGATCATGTCCAGGCTAAGCTTGTTGAGAGAGATCCTTCGTGAATCGTGTCTCGTCATCTTCAACGAGTGCTGGTGCTATCTTCCACAACGTTTGTGTCTACAAACACTACATGATGCATCAGACCAGGGCAAGAAGCACTACCGCCGATAACCAAGCAGTATTACCTGTCTTTGGTCAAAGCGTAAAAATAAATTCATTGATTTCACATTTTCATCCCGCGATTTGGCGATTGTTGAAATTTGATTGACTTGCTTGACGACTGACGTATGAATGAATAAATTTGTCAGTTTTCTAAAGTCGTTCCGTTACACGTTATTTTTACTTCACTTTCGAGAGTCGCCATTAATTTTTCATCCAGGCATTTTGAATTTCTGCGTATAACGGAATGGAAGTACAAAATAAATTAAAAATGTAAATGAGAACAGACTGAATTCATAAACAAAAAGGAATCGACACTTGAGACTCGATTTAGCTGAGCATTTACTCAAGCAACGTTCTTGAATACAAACGATACTTAAGCAACGAATCAATGCTTAAGCAGAGTTCCGCTGAACCGAGTTCAAATCGACGCTTGAGTCAGGTCTCTGAATACCGGCCTAAGTCTGTAATGTTAGTCTAAGCCGGTATTCAGAGACCTGACTCAAGCGTCGATCTGTGCTTGAGCGTCGATTTAAGTATCGTTTCTTATTCAAGAACGTTACTTGAGAGTAGTTTTGCTGATCAGAGTTCAGCTGAGTCGAGTTCAGCTGAGTCGAGTTCACCTGAGTAATTCCTTATTCAGAAACCTCAATCAAATGAAATCGATGCTTGAGTTTGACATTTTTCAAAGGAATCTGAGTAAATGCTTGAGAGTGGTCTGGACCACGCTTGAGCATTTACTCAGATAGCATTTTTGTTTTGTTTTCAGTAAAAATGGATAATATATTCGATTCGTTGTATTTTCGAGGTCATCTAAGCATGCTAGAATAACGGACACACAAGACAAGACTTCAAAATATGCATGGGGACCTTGTTTCTGTTTCATACAGACAAATGTTATAAGGACTTGTGAATTTATAGTTAGTATTAGCACAGATAAAAGAATACTATTAGTTTAGTCTTGGTAGGTAGGTACTCATAAGGATTACTTACCTACTTTATTTATGTCGAAAATTCTACCTACGTACATAACCTAAACACATTTGGTTTGGCTGGGGTAAAATAAAAAATATATTGACAAAACTACCATAATGTTTTTATTTAATATTTTACACACACTTATTTAAAACGTATTAAATAAAGTTTATAGGAGTCACGGGAAATAGCTAATCGTTAGATCATGTCCAGGCTAAGCTTGTTGAGAGAGATCCTTCGTGTCTCGTCATCTTCAACGAGTGCTGGTGCTATCTTCCACAACGTTTGTGTCTACAAACACTACATAATGCATCAGACCAGGGCAAGAAGCACTACCGCCGATAACCAAGCAGTATTACCTGTCTTTGGTCAAAGCGTAAAAATAAATTCATTGATTTCACATTTTGATCCCGCGATTTGGCGATTGTTGAAATTTGATTGACTTGCTTGACGACTGGCGTATGAATGAATGAATTTGTCAGTTTTCTTAAGTCGTTCCGTTACACGTTATTTTTACTTCACTTTCGAGAGTCGCCATTAATTTTTCATCCAGGCATTTTGAATTTCTGCGTATAACGGAATGGAAGTACAAAATAAATTAAAAATGTAAATGAGAACAGACTGAATTCATAAACAAAAAGGAATCGACACTTGAGACTCGATTTAGCTGAGCATTTACTCAAGCAACGTTCTTGAATACAAACGATACTTAAGCAACGAATCAATGCTTAAGCAGAGTTCGCCTGAACCGAGTTCAAATCGACGCTTGAGTCAGGTCTCTGAATACCGGCCTAAGATTAATAATAAAGAATTTGAATTTGAATTTGAATTTGAATTTGAATTTTTATCGCCTACTCAATGTCAATGTGGTTACAACTTGACTTGACGACGGTCGACGGTTGTTCTTGATTTGACTGCTAGCTAATGGTTTCAGAATTTTTGTTTGGTCAACTGTTTTCTACCCATGGATTTTGGACATTCAGAAAAAGCATGCAACACAGTTTTTCCATCTCACTCTTTATTAAAGTTGTCTCACTCTATCATATCGTTGAGTTTATAAAGCCTGTCCTGTTTATTAAAAAGAGATATTTTTTTTTAGAACAGAATTAAGTATTGCAATAAAAACCGAGGTTGAAATAAAATTTAAAATATTAGTCTTAAATGAAAAACTATTTTAGTAGTATTTATCTCTAACAATCTAGGCAAATTAATAGTCGTCGTTTGCGTGGAAGTGTTATTATTTGTAACTCATTTTGTAAAAAAAGCTTTTCTGTAAACTCAACCGATTCTAAAAGTCATTAAATAATCTTTCCTTCTCTGTTTTCCCTATATTTTTTAATTATGCTATCTCATTCTTCTGGCTTTGACAGCTAATATTTAAATTAGTCGGGCTGATTTTGTGTGGGAGTTCGACTGAGGTTATGAATTCCGCTGTGAACCAAAATAATTGAGCGAGATTAGACTATGAATAGACACAAAAAGTAAATGAAAACCAGGACAAAATGGTGTGGAAATAAACTATATTTCTTTAAAAATGCCTTCAGTTTCCATAATAGCATAGTTACTAATCTTTTTTTAACATTTCAGGCGCTTCTTGGTACTCAAGCAGTTATCACCTTGGTAATGATATCTCTCATGCAGAAATTGAAGAGCTATTCCTTTGCGCGATGGCTCCTCTGCTCCCAAGGGTTGTACCGGTACTTGTATCCTACAGACAGTGAGCTGAAAGCTTTAACCGGCAAAGACAAGGCAAAGGGTAGAAAAGGTGGGAAACATGAATCAAATGGGAAGAAAGAGACTTTTCATGTTCCTAGAAACCTGGAGATTAATTTAGAGAAGGCTCCAGTGACAGCCTTGGATGTAGTACATCTGAGGTTTTACACAGAATATTATTGGATAGTTGACTTTTCTCTGTACACTGCTATAGTTTATACATTATCTGAGGTGAGTATTTGTTCCACTTATTAGTGTCTATGTGACAGTCGGTCAAGAGTCTAGTGATATCTCTAAGATTTCACAACAATGTACTGAATCTTGGGTCCTAAAGTCCTAACTGATTATTGCTATACACAGAGATTAGAATATTCATTAGATACTTAACCATTTTTATAAGTATAATATAGTTAAATGCATTTAATTTTGTTCTTATCATGCAATTGATGTCTATTACAGATTTACACAGGATTTTTTCCCCTCAAAGACGAGTTCAATTTAAGTATGGTATGGTGCTGCCTGGTTGTGTTCTTTGCCTTGTATCCTTTACAAAAGTATTTCACTTTCATAGTAAATAATATAAGATACTACTACAGGTCATACTTACAATGTTTTCCTTTACCATGTAGACTTCGCCTTAATTTCTATTAAATTACCGAAAAAAAAACAATAAAAGTAGTAATAATTCAATCAAAAGTCGAGGTACTATTTAACTTAATAACAATCTTTATAGCTCTTAGTAATATTTAATTATGTGAATAAACCCCTTAACACACCACAGTAAGGTCTTGCTGTCCCTGACAAAGCAGTACTTCACATCAGAAGAGTCTATTGGAGAGAGGTCCACTTGTATTGTGGCCTTCTCAGTCTTCCTGCTCACCGCCATGATTGTGCTGATAATAGATGAGTCCAATCTGGAAGTTGGGGTGGATCCAGCTTATGACAGCTTCTATGAGAACGCGCAGAAGTTTCTTGAGAATCAGGGACTGTCTTCTGTGTAAGTTATTACTATTACTACTACCCCTTGTATCTCTCTCTCTCTCCGAGATACAAGACCAAAAGAAAAAGGGGGAGACAACTCATGAGATGGGCTGACGATATTTATAGAACTGCAGGACCACTATGGGTACATAGCGCAAGAAACAGAGAGGAATGGAAACGGTTGGAGGAGGCCTACGTGTCTACAGGACACGCTGATTAAAAACGGAACTGGTGTGTGAATCTTTAGATTAAGTATTGTTATATTTTTAAGAAACAGCAAATAAAGGCTTTGAAATTGAAATTGAAACTAGCCCCTACTGTCCCATTGTTGGGCAAAGGCCTCCCACTTTCGCCAGTCACGCCGATCCAGTGCCTTCGCCCGCCAGTCCCTCTCAAAGGCGTCTAGTTCGTCCCGCCATCTCATTCGTGGTCGGCCGCGCTGCCGGGTCCCTGTGTCAGAGCTCCACGTAGTGGTAATTTTGGCCCACAGATCTTCCGGCATGCGGCAATCATGCCCGGCCTAGTATAAAGTGTGTAAGTTGACATTATTACATAATGTTAACACCTATGTACAGACGATGGGTGGAAATAGCCACCTAATTAATGTTCTTGGTACGTATAAGTACTCTAAGTATTTATTATTTTTATTTTAGTTATTTTAGTGCTTAAAACTTGACAATTTACCTACATAGTAAAATGTAATTTTGATATGTCTGATGTACCTACTATGTACCATTGTGTCTGCAATAAATGCCATTTATTTATTTATTTATTTATTTATTATGAAATCTTAGTTACGATTTTAACGTAGGTACTGACTGAAGATTAAAAGAAAGTATTTAATTGGAAATATACGAGTCGTAGGATACCGAGTTTAGTACACGCGCTAACGACACATCGGTTAAGTCTGTGAGGTTGCATGTTGAATAACTTGCTAGTCTGATCTGGCGATAAGTCACAGTCAGTAAATATCGTCTTGTATACTACATACAAACAAAGCCTTCATTTTGTCAGGATTAAACATCTGTCCATATTACGTGCTTTTCTGTCAGGTTTCATTTTACATTAAATTTAGAAAATGGTGTTGACATTTCCAGAGGTCCAGCGTCTAAGCTGATCTTGAAGCTCTGCCTCGCCGTGTGGGCGGCCATCATCGGAACTCTCTTCACTTTCCCTGGTCTAAGGGTTGCTAGGATGCACTGGGATTCACTCAAGTAAGTTACAGATACAAAAAAATACAATGGTCACGATTCCCAGGGAGCGGTAGACATTTTAGGATCTGCTGGCATTTTCAAATGCTAGTATCTGTAGGCACTTTTAGATACAAATATTATCTACTAGCTGCGCCCCGCGGTGTTACCCGCGGTGAAAAGTTCCCGTTCCCATGGGAATACCGGGATCAAAAGTAGCCTATTCTTTAATCCAGGGTATAAGCAATTCCATTTAAATCCATCTTACATTACACTTACATACTTACTTACACACACACACACACAAATAATTTTAGTGCAATATTAGTGGCAATTCGGAGTATCGCAAAAGCTAAACTTAACTAACTGAAAATGTTGCCGTCCCTTTCATAGCGATGGGAA
Organism: Xanthorhoe designata; assembly: GCA_963582015.1. NCBI lineage: Eukaryota > Metazoa > Arthropoda > Insecta > Lepidoptera > Geometridae > Xanthorhoe > Xanthorhoe designata. The sequence goes on from OY757038.1 coordinate 1,013,876, forward strand.
TAAAAAGGATGGCATTCATTTTAGTTAGTTTAGTTTAGCTTTTGCGACACTCCGAATTGTCACTATTATAACTTCTGTAATTTTCAGGAACTACGAAGAAAGCAAAATAAAAGGGTTACTGCTTAACCTAAACTTTGCTCTGCCGTTCATCCTGGTGCTGATGTGGATCCGACCGATCACCCGCCACTACCTCACCGCGCGAGTCTTCAGCGGCATGGAGAAACCACTGTCAGTTTTAAGGGTTTTAATGTTATTGAACCATAGAGAAAGTAAGAAATAGAGCGCTGTATATTTATTTCTCAGTGACACAAAAACAAAGAAGAATATAATACAACATTCTTGTGAGTAAAAGAGACAAAGCATTAGATCTTTTGTCCCTCATCGCGTGCCGCTTTTTTGTATGGCCGGCAACTTGATGCTCCGAATTTTGTACTACGAAACTATGGATTCATTGCAATTTTTGTCCCTCTCGGCGGCACGCTCACTGTTCGACCAGGTACTATATACTAGGTCCATGTTTTGAACAAACCGTACCTACTTCTTATTAATCAAAGAAATGTAGAACAATATTTTTTTCGCTGAATCCGCCAAACCAAACCTCTGTGGCGCAATTGGTGTACGCAAACTCTGCCTGAGACGCGGAGGTTGCGGGTTCGATCCCCGCCACGGGACAAATGTTAGTATCATTACCTAGTATTCTTTTATCTGTGGTATCATCTACAGATATTTGTTCCGGGTTTGGATGTTTTTCTATCTATTAGTACATATGTATTTACAAAAAAAATGTATCTATGTAGTATATCAGTCATCTGGTTACCAAAACACAAGTATTAAGTTAGCTTGGGACTAGATGACGCCGTGTGGAATGTCCAAGGATATTTATTATAGATCTCCATTATCCCATGTCAACCCCTGAAGTTCTAGTAAATTATTTATTTATTTATTTATTAGTTAGATGATAGACGAGAAGCTATAGCTGGTATGTCTATATCACACAGTGTTGGAACAGTCATTATGTTATGGTAGTTTATGATTGGTTAATCTTTTTGAGCACTGTTTTGTTAGTTTGTAGCCAGATGTCGAGCTTGTTTTTAAACGCATTATATTTATTATCCTCTCTTATTATCGTCTTAGGGGAGGCCTATGCTGAGTAGCAAGACAATCTTCGCGAAACGGGTGTCAATATTAGAAATTTAACTTAGTATGTAAAGATAAATGTGTTTTGTAAAATTGTTGAATAAAGGCTTTATTATTATTATGTATGTCAAGGTTTACCATCACGGGACTATGGAGTCCCGGACCTTTGGTAGGCATGCATGGGGCCAAAGCCAACACACAGAGGCCCTTTTGACAGTTTTGATGTTTTTGTGATGGAGACACATACCGGTGACTATCCTGAATAACACAAGAAATGCATCCAAAGGCAGTCCTCGGTCTGTGCAGGACTATTAAAAATGTGGGAAACTACTACCGGGCTATGGGGGTGTGATGGTAGTGGACTGGTTACCGGGAAACTATGGGGACTATGGCACCCGCGCACACAATGTTAACAAACATGTATTATTATTATTATTATTTATTATCCAGGATGTCGTCAGACGCATTCGACACTCTCCGCCTCGTGTTGGTGGCAGTGATAGCGGTGTCCCGCCTGGCCCTGATGCCGGCCCAGCTACAACACTATCTGAACATGGCGGAGCGCCGGCTGCGCGCGCAGCGGACCGAGGCCGGGAACATCACTAATATAGATCTGCAGAAAAAGGTACAAAGGTAGACAAGGACACCGTAATAGGGGATGTCCACCGGCTCGATGGGTAGATGACATCCGCTAAACAGTTGCACGTGGCTAAGACTAGCGCAGGATAGAGGCGACTGGCATTCACAAAGGGAGACCTATGCCCAGCAGTGGGTTAAAAGATGATGATGTCTCTAAAAACCAAAAACGATACAACAATGCATTTTGATAACATTGCTTTGCTGCATTTTTAGCTAATAATGACAGAAATACTTTTGCCTTACAAATATTTTTGTAAACATACTCAACACCTTATTTCCAAGCCACCTGAAATAACTTCTAACACAATATTTTCCAAAAATAATAACAATTATTATAGCTCTGCAAAATGTACCAAATAAATATTTGGACATACCTCGGACTACTCCATACATCTTTCCAGGCTCTAAAAATACCTAAAGATCCGGAAGAAACGTCTACCGCATCTTGAGAATACATTAATGATCATATTTAATTTATTATCTCATATATTTTCCCAAGAGAATACCAACGAAAAAGAGGCAGACCACTTAAAAGATGAGCCGACGACATAATTCAGATCGCTGGAAAAACATGGAACAGAGTAGCGAGAAATAGATGGGAATGGAGAAGGCTAGAGGAGGCCTTTGCCGAAGGGCATCGGACTTTCAACGAATAAGCAAGAGAAGCTTAATAGAATACTAGACAAAACTCCGAAAAGTTCGAAGAAAAGGCTTAATAATAAAAATAATAAAAAATATTTTCCCATTCCAGATATCATCGGTATTCTACTACCTATGCGTAGTAGCACTACAGTACATATGCCCAGTCGTCATGATAGTGTACTCGGCCCTCATGTACAAGACGCTCGGGGGGTACACGTGGACGGCGCTCTTCTACGAGACAGAGACGGAGTGCGGGTTGGAAAACCCAGCGACGACACCCGCGCCCGCGAGCGGGGCGGAGGGGGAGGAGTTTGTGTTGGCGTGGGAGAATCTCAAAATGGTAAGTTAGGCTCAACTCACACCAAAAGAGCGGCGAAGAGCAGCGAAGCGGAGCGCAGTTTCAGTAGTGAATTTCAACTTTAAGTATTATATTAATGAAAATAAAGTTGAAATTCATATGACACTGAAACTGCGCTCCGCTTCGCCGCTCTTCGCCGCTCTTTTGGTGTGAGTTGAGCCTAAACGAGCAAAGTCAGATGAAGATTGATTTTCTTAGATGTTTTGGAAATTTAGAGTTGATAGATTTTTTAAGGGTTTCAAAACATAAAGTTTTGAAAACCTTAAAAAAGTTGAAAGATGTTTCTGAAAAAGAAAAAAGGATACATAATGATTTTATATAAGTAGCCAAAAATTCTCAAAAATTAATTAATTAAGATTGGCGTAGACCAAAGAGGCGACTACTACTGGCATATAGATTTTAGTAACATTAGTAAAACATAGGTATTAAAATGTATTTCATATTAAGATAAAGTTAGTGTTTAGTTTAGTTTTATATATTTTGTTAAGGTAGCAGAAATAAAGGCTTATTTTATTATTTTATTTTTTAATTAATAGGATTATTATTGTTAATTTTTCAGGTGTTTACAGTGGAAGTGTACCGCGGAGTGCTAGGGTTTAGTACATGGTGGTGCAGCTTCGCTTGGTTCGTGACCACAGCCCTCGGCGCCGCGTATCAGACTTACTTCCGGATCTCATGATCACAATAACACTGAATACAGTACCTAGACCTAAATATTCAATTCAAAAATAATTTCAATAGGACCTCATTGAAACGTACTACCAAAGACGATTATAGATATTAATCGTCTTTGGTACTACATACATACATAAAATCACAAGAAAGAAAAAATCATTTATTCTTGTAGGACCTCAAGGATCACTTAAGTTTCGTTTTACATGCTAGGTGATTCTAATGCCTGTCCCGACGCGACTCCTAAATCATCCTCAAATCACGCCTCTTTTCCATGGGGGTAGGCAGAGACCACGGATCTCCACTTGCTACGATCCTGACACCTCTTTCGCCTCATTCACTATCATATTAAAATTTGAAAGGTAGAAATCCTAAAATAAAAACAAAATACTTGCATCATTTTTCTAGAATCAGTATTGGGTAGGTACATCGGATAACTCATGAAAAGTCATGACTAATTATAAGTAATTATTTATTTTCCCGAAGCATCGACAATATTATAGCTGGATTTATTTTACAAAACAAAATTTAGTTATGATGAAATTAATAACTACTTCTTCTAACATGCTATTATTTGGCGACTCGAAATTCCATCATCATTATCATCTCAGCCCGTTTTCACCTACTGCTGGGTATACCCAGGCCTATAGGCCTTCAATCTATTCACGCCTGTGCAATCCTGGAAAGTATTTGTTTCGTAATGTAGATCTTTAAAAGTATAAGCTTGTGATGTTCAAGCCTTCTAGAAATTTCCAGTTATTATGCGCGCAAATTACGACGTATTGCCGATAGATAAACGAATAAGGATAGATAAACGAAGTCCATATGAACGTGTACAAATAATATACCTATAAGTATTTAAGTTTATAAATGAAACTGTATTTCTATTGCTATTTTTCCATTGCATTCTACTTATAGAATTTGTTTATATTTTGCAAAATGGTTCATTTATAAAGTAGTTAGGTATAAAGTGTGTAATTTTACCCTGAATTTGCATTTAAGTTTCTTATTTTTCTGTTTTGCAATGTATTTTATATTTGTAATACCACAGATAAAAGAATACTAGGTAATACCAATGAGTGAAATAACAAAAGACTTGTTTATAGAATTTGGGCTGTTACATATTGGTTTGTTCGTCTTTGTTTTCTATTTATTGTGGATTGAATGGACTGTTGTTATTAAAGTTTTATAGTTTTAAAATGTTTGTGTACTTATTATTTTCTGTCATCCCTGTTTCCGTAAGCATCATGTTCTATAGTTTGTTCTATCTGAAAAAAGAACACAAAATAATAGCGTTTTATTGTGATTCTTGTTTTGATACAATCCGAGACAAGTACACAATCATAAAAGCGTCGTGGTACAAAAAACTAATCAGCTGTGATTTTTTAGTGTAGCACCATCTAGCGTTGCCTTATCTCACTGCTAAACTGAAGTATGACATTCATTGATAACGGTAGATGGCGGGACTAGTCAAGTGTAAATTATTCTTTTTATATACCTACCGTTTTAAATTTTTATTTAACGCAATATCATATTATTACTGGTATAATGTAAAGAAATATTAAATCACTAAGAATAATAATGTTCTGAATACCACACACATACAAAGGTATTTTGTTTTGGCTCAAAAGACTCATATCCTAAACATAAGCATAGTGCTGTGAATTGGATCATGACAGCAAGACTTTTTAATTAACGCACCATGTAATAAGAGCGCTGGCTAACAGGTTGCGCAGTTGGCAATTTATTTGAACCTAACGACACTCCCAACGTATCTTCGTGTAACTGCCAGATACACACATATAGGTACCTACGTGTAATGCATTTTTGGCATCTACCTAGGTACATAATTATATTTGAAATTTTTTAAAAATTTTTAAAATTGTTTTTTGGGTCTCCTGTAAAAACACAAAAAAGCACATTGGCCCATGCTTCTTACCCACAGAAATTTAGCTGAAGCTAGTATTATTTTATCTGTGGCTGAAGTATCATTGAGATGTATTAGATTAGAGAGCCACAATCAGACAAATAAAATGTAAACGCCAAAGATCGGTGCACGCTACTTAGTGCGCAGAGTTAATATTTTTTGCGTACAAAAGCGACATTGAACACTAAAACAAACGACTTATCGTCTACATTCAAATGTCAAATGTTGAGTGTTATCAGCTATTAGATTGTAACTCTATAGTACATCTCAATGTGAAGTACCTACCTTATAGATTCAAAATCACTAATTTGTGACGTAAGGCCACCATCAAAAACATTCTTATTTTGCTAGAATGTTATAATCAAGACTCAAGACTGTGTTTATTGACATCAATATTATTATAATTACCTACCTAATTATCTACTTAGAATTAAGATGGTTTTTTCTAATATTTGGCTATCAATTGATGCATGTAGGTACGTACATTAGTGGCAATTCAGGGTGTCGCAAGAGCTAAACTAAGCTAACTAAAATTGTTGCCGTCCTTTTTATTTCCATCGCTATGAAAGGGACGGCAACAATTTTAGTTAGCTTAGTTTAGCTTTTGCGACACTCAGAATTGCCACTAGTGTAACCCTATGTTGGGAATCCTAAAATAAAATGCGAACAAATGATAACCATCTGCAGAATCCTGCGTGGCATCCTCAACTGCCCTGAATTACTCGCTGTCATAAGCAGATTGTATGTACCGGAGAATCGCATCAGATTCCGTCCTGGGCGTGTACCGCTATTTGCGCCAAGAACGTCCCGTACAGTAGCGCATCAACAGTCCCCTGTATGCCGAGCACAACGTCATCTTAATGCTCTGCTTAGTTCTGCAGAATGTGATGTGTTCTTTGACAATTGGCCAACTCTAATGGTAAATTGTATGAATTACTGTGAGGAACCTAGTTCCCTACTTCCATGGTAGGTATGTAGTAGGTACTTATATATTTTATTTTGGTACCTACCTATAATTAGTTTTTTACCTAAATATTAAATAATTTGTTACTTTTGTTTTAGTATTTTATGTTTTGTTTTTTGTACTTTTAACGTTTTATTTTATTTTTAAATTAGTTAGGTACCTACCTACACTGTTTTAGTACTTATCTACATTAATTAATGTTCCTGTACCTATATTAGTAGTTTTTTATGTTATTTTTAAGTTTTTTGATCTCACTACCTAGCTAGATTATCGCTTTGGATGTACTATATCTGTAATGATAATTTATTGAAATAAATAATTGAGTAATTGAGTAATTGAGTAAAATAAATAAATCATCAACACATCACTATTTAGGACAAATGTGACAATGTGACGCACTTTGACAAACGGAGCTGTCAGATTCAGCCAATAAGATCTATTCGCGGTTGGGAAGCAGGCACCCCATTGGTCCGTAGCTGGAACTTTCCAGAAATTCCCAGTGACGTCCATTGACGCTGCGCGCGCCTATATACTCTATAGAAAATTTCCAGCAACGAATTATTTAGAGAAAAGAAGCCGTCAATCGCGCACGTTTGCCGAGTTTGCAAGCTGATAATAAACGACTGATTTTGAAGTATTATCAATTAACACACAAGAAACACAAAGTAAGTCTTTTTATTTATATTTTCCTAGTTTTGTTTTTATTATCATCTATTTATGCATTGTTACTTAGAACCAAAATTTTTCGTTAGACCCACGCATAGGGCGAAGGCCGAAGTTCTTGAACGTGTCTTCTCGACTTAGCTCATTATGCTCAAGGATATCACATTTAAGTCGAAATTATTAATTCATTATTACTTAAACCTTAGTGCTGTTCCTTTGTTTCTTGTCATACCTACATACTTTTACGGCACGTGGTTCAAACACCAGAGGGTGTCGCACGGTCCAGTTCACAGGAGAATAGATGCGTCATCATAGCAGCTTATAGATTTCCGCATAATTATAGCATTGAAGGTGAAAAGTCCACAACGCTTTCGAGAAGGTTCGTCGATCGATATTGCTCGTGTAATGGCCGCCCGGTGGGCTTTACGCATTTCATTCAACTTACAACTCACGTAACACGTTAATTTATTACATCGGTCGGTAGCTCAACCACCACTATTAGCAACACAAATATTCTGGTAAAATCGAGTTTTCGCCCACGTTTTTCCATCGTATCGTAACCTCGGACCGCAAAATGGCGGACTTACCTAACCTAACTTTGAGTTTCCATCCATTTATTTAACACAATATTACAACCTTCCTAAAGATCTCAGCACATGGTATGGGCACATGGTCTATCGTTGAGTTTTTTGTGACTAAAACATGTCGATCTAAAGGTCAGTTTACTTGTTTCAGATGGCCAAAGCACCAGCCGTAGGTATCGACTTGGGGACCACCTACTCCTGCGTTGGAGTGTTCCAGCATGGAAAGGTGGAGATCATCGCCAACGACCAGGGCAACAGGACCACGCCCTCATACGTTGCCTTCACGGACACCGAGCGTCTCATCGGTGATGCCGCGAAGAACCAGGTTGCGATGAACCCCAACAACACTATCTTCGGTAAGATCTTGTAAATTATATCAGTTTCTTAGTAGCGTGTCCTACCTACCACTGTTTAACCCTTCCTGCCTAATATATAGCTATAGGTATTCGTATCGTAGTAATAGCCTTCTACATACGAATAAGTAGGTACATAATCAAATCAAAATCAAATCAAATTGTTTATTTAATTCTCTCTACAACATAATATATATAAAAATATAACGCAATAATTTTTTTAAAATAAAAACAGTTAAAAATAATGATAAAGGTTAGAGGTAAGCCTGTTTTGTGAGGGCCTTCATCATACATTCATGTAATACATTTTACATTGCATGAATCATGGCTATCAAAGTATTTTTATTTTCAATCTTTATTTATCATTATAAAACTGCTTTGTTTTATCAATGTTAAAGCAAGTTCAAATCATTCTTGCTCATGAGGTCAAACTGATGCTTATAATTTCAATACTTTGTAATAGGTACTTAGATAATGTTGATACTGATTAAACCTGTTTTAACATACTGTGAATGAATGGTATAGTAACTATTACTTGACCTGTGCCATGCCCTAGTTTTGAGATCAATGACATGACTAAAGCAGGTCACATACCCATTACACCTATGTAGGTATAGGTAGTATCCAATTACACTACGTACAGTCACTTATATTGTCCTACAAAGAATAATTTTATTGTAATGTTAGTTAACTTGAAAGCATCAAGCATGACAAACCTGATATTTGGTTACTCACAGTAACAGGAAGTGGTATAGTCTGACTCACTATGATGCAAATGGATTTAATTTCAACAATATCGTACAAAGTTACTACTTAGAACTACTTTGAAAACAAATAGTTATGATGAGTAATACAAAAGTATTTTTTTTTTATCAACCTGTCTCGTCCCACTGCTGGGCAAAGGTCTCCCCCTACAAAAGTAATAAAACAAAATAAAAAATAATAATCAACACAATGACTCAAACAAGAAGCAAACTAAACAGTGGAAGGTATATTATTTACAGTTCATGATGATACCCAATATACTAGACTAGAGTCTCTGAACATATTGAATGATACCAGTATTCTGAGGAATTTTTTTAAATTCTACTAATCCTGTAAAAACGAACAGATTTTCATGAGTTTGTATTGTTACAGATGCTAAGCGTCTTATCGGTCGCAAGTTCGAAGATGCTACAGTACAAGCCGACATGAAGCACTGGCCCTTCGAGGTCGTCAGTGATGGAGGCAAACCAAAGATCCAAGTAGCATACAAAGGCGAGAACAAAACCTTCTTCCCTGAAGAGGTCAGTTCCATGGTGCTTACCAAGATGAAGGAGACCGCCGAGGCCTACCTCGGCAAAACGGTGCAGAATGCGGTGATCACGGTTCCGGCGTACTTCAACGACTCTCAGAGACAGGCCACCAAAGATGCGGGTACCATCTCAGGCCTGAACGTACTCCGAATCATCAACGAACCGACCGCCGCTGCGATAGCTTACGGTTTAGACAAGAAAGGACAGGGAGAACGCAACGTCCTTATCTTCGACCTGGGCGGTGGAACCTTCGACGTGTCGATCCTGACCATCGAGGACGGCATCTTCGAGGTGAAGTCCACCGCCGGAGACACCCACTTGGGAGGAGAGGACTTCGACAACCGCATGGTCAACCACTTCGTGCAGGAGTTCAAGCGCAAGTACAAGAAGGATCTCGCCACCAACAAGCGCGCGCTGCGTCGTCTGCGCACCGCCTGCGAGCGCGCGAAGCGAACCCTATCCTCCTCCACCCAGGCCAGCATCGAGATCGACTCTCTGTTCGAGGGCATCGATTTCTACACGTCCATCACCCGCGCTCGCTTCGAGGAGCTCAACGCTGACCTGTTCCGCTCCACCATGGAGCCCGTCGAGAAGTCTCTGCGAGACGCCAAGATGGACAAGTCGCAGGTGCACGACATCGTGCTGGTCGGCGGCTCCACGCGCATCCCCAAGGTGCAGAAGCTGCTGCAGGACTTCTTCAACGGCAAGGAGCTCAACAAGTCCATCAACCCCGACGAGGCCGTGGCGTACGGCGCCGCGGTGCAGGCCGCCATCCTCCACGGCGACAAGTCCGAGGAGGTGCAGGACCTGCTGCTGCTCGACGTGACGCCGCTCTCGCTCGGTATCGAGACCGCCGGCGGAGTCATGACCACGCTCATCAAGCGCAACACCACCATCCCCACCAAGCAGACGCAGACCTTCACCACCTACTCCGACAACCAACCCGGAGTGCTCATTCAGGTGTTCGAGGGCGAGCGAGCCATGACCAAGGACAACAACCTGCTCGGCAAGTTCGAGCTCACCGGCATCCCGCCCGCGCCCCGCGGCGTGCCGCAGATCGAGGTCACCTTCGACATCGACGCCAACGGCATCCTCAACGTGTCCGCCGTCGAGAAGTCCACCAACAAGGAGAACAAGATCACCATCACCAACGACAAGGGCCGCCTCTCCAAGGAGGACATCGAGCGCATGGTCAACGAGGCCGAGAAGTACAAGAACGAGGACGAGGCCCAGAAGGAGACCATCCAGGCCAAGAACGCTCTCGAGTCCTACTGCTTCAACATGAAGTCCACCATGGAGGACGAGAAGCTGAAGGATAAGATCACCGACTCCGACAAGACCATCATCCTGGACAAGTGCAACGATACCATCAAGTGGCTGGACACCAACCAGCTGGCCGACAAGGAGGAGTACGAGCACAAGCAGAAGGAGCTGGAGGGCATCTGCAACCCCATCATCACCAAGCTGTACCAGGGAGCCGGCGGCGTGCCCGGAGGCATGCCAGGCGGTATGCCCGGCTTCCCCGGCGGAGCACCCGGCGCCGGGGCCGCGCCGCCCGGCGCTGGCGGGGCTGGACCCACCATCGAGGAGGTCGACTAAACATTCCACTCCATTTCATTGACACATCGCGGCACTTTAGCCTATTGAAACGGAATAAACGATTTTGAATCTTATTTCTTGTTTTTCTAGCTACATAGATATCATATTTCATTCTGCTATTGCGTCGTCTTTAGTATAGTCAGATTTAGGCAACTAAAAATAGTCATTCCACTGAACAAATATTATTTTTGTCACTAAAATATCATAAGCTGATGTTAAAGAGAGGTGATTACTGTGAGAATAAGACTCATCTATATTCATGGTGAGCGACCTCAGGACCATAAGGGCATTGGCCGCCAAGGTCATTGAACTACGCGCGCTTCCACGTGCTTTAGTAAAGAAAGAGGGCAAAGGTCTGTAAATGGTTAGAAATATATAGACGAAACCAGAAAGGGGCAAAGCAGCGAAGAGACCGGTGTGCCCAAAGAGTTAGCGTCAGGTTGGCAGGTTGTCTGAAGCGTATGGAACTAAGAGTATATCCAAGAATTGCTACCAAATTGCTACTATTTGCTACTTTATTCAAAAAATTGCTACCTGTTACAGATTTTGAGATATTCAATAATTTTTTTGACCAGCCATTCAGACATCAGGTTCTCAGGTTGCCTCTCTGTTCGGCAATAAGGACACCGACTTTCTGAAAGTGGGATGAACAAAAAATTGCTACCTAATTGCTACTTCCCTGATTTGAAGTTTAAATAGCGTAACATACATTGATTTTGAAAATATAAGCATTTTAAATATTTGTATGAAGGAAATCGCCTGATAAATTGACATAGCAATCATTGTCTATGAGATTTCATACCTACTTTGTGCAGGTGTTCATTTTCATAGAAAAGTAACAATTGTTTAGAGATAATTAACAATTCTTTTATTTGCAATACTAAAAAGTTGATACAATTATGTAGGAATATTCTAATAAAGAATGGCTTACACAGCCGAAACGTCGGGAAATAATAAAAGGTAAGGTACCTACGCGATAAAATTCTGTAAATTTCAATTTAAAAGCATGAATTGTGATCGCGAAAGTTTAAGAAAGATTATCATACCTAGGTAGATAAATGATTTTCAAGATTTTATTTAGGTAAGTAGGTAGGTGCATACTACTTAGATACTTTCCGTTAGTAAGTAGGTACTTATATTTGAAATGAAAAGCAGTGTTTATAATGGATCAAAGACCTTTTAAATATTATGTAAGTAAGTAGGTACTTAAGTACCTACCTACCTACTCTAACTTTTGGCTAATCATACCTAACTACCTTAACCATCTCGTAGGTACTTTTAGGTAGGTATTAAGTACCTATACCTAGCACATCATATAATACTATTCTGATTTAGTAGGTAGGTACCTACTAGGTATTAGGTAGGTAATTTTTTAACTTTGTATTGCTATCTACTAGGTAGGTAGGTACCTACTATAAAACCACTACAGATTTTTAAGAAACTTAAATATATAATATACCTATATTAAGTATACTTACCTACTATAAATACTTAGATGTATAGTATAGGTATACTTAAGTACTTACATGTCACACATTACTTACTCATAATACTTATTACGAAATCCTCGTTGTTTAAATTTGACGCCTGCACATGTAGTGTACGTACGGTCTGCCTACTATACCTACTGTTCATAGGTTCAGACCTTTGGAAGCCCAACCGAGTACAGAAAAAGCTCAAACTTCAGTGATATATCATATAGGTAGGTAACTAAACTAACAGTTCTGAAACACAGTTGCGTTGCGCAGCACTTAATTAGCTCGCTCGCACGCTCAAGTAGGTAGGTACTTACTCGGCCGCGCGCGCTACCTACTTAACGCAGTGACAAGCGCATGATTTTTTTTCATTTGCGACCTCTGTGGCGCAGTGGGTGAAAGCCCATCTGAGACGCATAGGTTGCGGGTCCGATCACCGCCGCAAGACAAATGTTTGTATGCTTTGCAAATACCTACCTATTTGTTATTGTTTTACGATTCTTATCGACTCGACTCATACAAGTCGGTAATTACTTAATGAGCACGGGCCTAAGCCAAGTGCACATCATGTGCTACAACTGAGGTTGATTGCTATGGGGTTTGATGTCTGCACATCGCTGACGAGGTCGCTTTGTAAAAATTTACGCACAATCCTACACAGGTGTTTAAAATTACTGCTTTTTGGAGTAGGTAATGGAAAAGTAGGTATGCTTTGGTAAATCGAGCGCCTCTCAACTCAAGTGACTGGAAGAGTTGGGTAGTAAGTATAAGTAGTACTTAACAGTATAGGGATAACGCCGGTAGAAGATAATGCTATGGGTAAGTACCTACTATGCAGACTTTTTCTAGATTCTAGGTATTTATAGTACGGGGTTGGTCTTGTAGGTGGTGTTTCTATTAGGTTGTATTTTGCCGCTAGTCGTTGGTGTAGGTATAATGTTGGCTACCTGATCATGCCTAAATTTTGAGTAAGTACCTACGTTTGAGCGATCGATTTACAAGCCCCTGTTATTATGAAATCAGAAATCAAAAATCAGATGCTGGATAGTTTTGGAAGAACTATTGCAATTATTAATAGATTATGTAATCAAAGACATTAAACAAACGATAACCTAAAGATAAATAATCTTTTATTTTAGTGTTACAATCTAAAGAACATTTACTTAACACAAAACAATATGAAGGTTTGAAAATCCGTTTATATTAGGTAGGTACTTTTATTATGCTCTATTATCATAGATGTTTACATCTAGATAGGCGCGGCAAGTGGGTAAGTATCTTCTGGTAAGTATGTCTATAATTTTACACTTTACCAGCCATTCTTTATTGGAATGGCTGGTAAAGTGGACTCCTACATAATTGTATCAACCTTTTAGTATTGCAAATAAAGGAATTGTTAATTATCTCTAAACAATTGTTACTTTTCTATGAAAATGAACACCTGCACAAAGTAGGTTTGAAATCTCATAGACAATGATTGCTATGTCAATTTATCAGGCGATTTCCTTCATACAAATATTTAAAATGCTTATATTTTCAAAATCAATGTATGTTACGCTATTTAAACTTCAAATCAGGGAAGTAGCAATTAGGTAGCAATTTTTTGTTCATTCCACTTTCAGAAAGTCGGTGTCCTTATTGCCGAACAGAGAGGCAACCTGAGAACCTGATGTCTGAATGGCTGGTCAAAAAAATTATTGAATATCTCAAAATCTGTAACAGGTAGCAATTTTTTGAATAAAGTAGCAAATAGTAGCAATTTGGTAGCAATTCTTGGATATACTCTTAGTTCCATACGCTTCAGACAACCTGCCAACCTGACGCTAACCCCAAAGAGAATATAACACTATGTTTACGTATGCCTGCCTGTAGGCAGGTGGTGTGTGGTATGTATAGACGTACACCAAAGAAATAATACGTACGATTGTATGTGTGGTGTGGTGTCATTAGACACACAAATTCGAATAAATAAAATCTCGTTGGTATCCAACCAAAACCTTCGCCTCGTTCTTTTTTTCTGGAATTCTCAGGAATACCTAAGCCGTAAGCCGTAGGTATACGTATTATATAGGTACTACATATTCCACAAAGTGGAAGATGTCGTCGCACATAAATAATTAAATCTTAATTTCTTAAAACTTTACGACTGAAATGACTACTTATGTTGGTGTTGCGTTCGTTGACGCATTCAATTATTGATTGCGCCAAATGAAAGTTGAATAGAAAGGTGTAGAGGAAAGTTGAAGATGAGGTGCATTGTGGACTTAGCTAAACGTCTGGGTTTATTCGTAGTACCTAGTAACGTGATTATGAGTAAACTACCTACGAGAAGATAAAAGATAGGTAGGTACCTATTTTCAAAAATTTTACATGCCTGTCCCAAAAGAGATTGCGATCAACTTTTGAAATTGGTTGAACCAACCAATAATATTACAAAGCAGTCAACCCAGTTAGGTAGGTACCTACGTAAAGCAATACCAAGATTATTAAGCCACTGGTGACAATTTCATGTATCTTTCGTATTTATTCAAGGTAGGTATCCTAACAATTTTAGTAGGTAGGTACCTATATCAGCAATGCTACCAGATGTAGGTATTAAAATCCATGTTAAAAGTAATAAAGGATGTTTTATTTAAATATAGGCAGGTAGGTACCTATAGCACGACAATTATTTTTTAATAGAACTTATTCCTGAGGAATAGCACTAATATCTATTATTTGTGTAGGTATCTGTTGCAGAATCATTTAGCATCTCGGTATCATTTTTCATTCGGTAAGTATCTCGTTATCATTCTGCATCACAGTAATATTTTGCATTGCGGCTGCACCAGTTATCTGTTCCATTTCCAGATCAAAGAGTATATTACCTATGCGCTGTTGAGCTAATAACCGATTAATTGAATTAAGTTTTCGAATTTTATGAGCTATTAATTGTCCATAGATAGTAAACTCATCTTTTTGAGTTAATTCTTCACTAGCTTTTTTCATAAATTTGTAAGCTTCCTCCTCTTTATCCTCGTAGTCAATAGTTGTACTTTTAGTATTTCTCTTGTTTCTTATTGGTGTTATGGTAAATTCATCCTCATCTTCAGACATACACGTAGACCGCGATGTCGCAGACCTTTCCTCAATGAATATTTCAGCTTGTACATCCTGTAACGTAATGTAAATAGTATTTTAACTCGAAATATTTTAGTGTAGGTATACAGTTGCCAACAGGCGAGCAGCAATGGAAAGCATCTAAAAAATAATTTGACTAAATATGCGTTACCTTAAATACCTTTTCTTCCTCAGTACTAGATCTAGTTTCTCTAGTTTCCCTTGGCGTCACAGATTCAGCTGTGAATAATAGATGTTTATATGCAAACCACGGTGAAATATACATCTCATCGGATCCAGCGTCACTCTTGTTCTTCATGACTTTCTGATGCTCTTTGGAAAAATACGAGCGAATACTTTTTATCTTTTTTTTAACTCCATCGATGTCCATATTATATTTAGTTGCCAAAACTTGCAAACCATCGTTTCTCTTTACTTTATTTGTGTAAAGTTTATGATTTGGATCCCAAAGAAGAGGAAAGCTTCTATAATCTTTAATAAACTTCAATGTAAATTTTTTTTCTTTGTCCGCCATCTTGTTGATCGGTTCGTGTGTGGCACAGAAATCCATCCACGCGCGTCGGAAAGACGAGTATCACAGCGCGCGCTACGCTTTCAACTGTCATAGCGTAGCGATAGCGCATACGTCAGACGCACATGCGTCAGGCAGGCCTTACTTGCGCAGCTTGCGCTGTGACGCATGCGCCCTTGATGAACAACACAAAAAGGGCACAGTGTGGACTTAGCTTTGTCCAAGGTGATTTGCGTCAAATCGTAGGTATCGTATCAGTACGCGAGGTGCAAGTTGATTGAATTGATTGAATTGAATTCGTATTTTCAGTAGGTACACTACCTACCTAGGTAGTTAGGTAGGTACCTACTTACTTAATTTATTTTTTAATTGGGTGACTACTTAAGTACTTATAGTTTGTAATCTGCCTGCCTGCCTCTTACCTACATCCAAACTAATAGATAAAGTAGGTAACTACGATAAGAGCAGGCACCTACCTACCTATTTAAGTATGGTTAACAACATTAGAAATCAATTGCTGATAAAAACAAGACCTAGGCCTAGAGCTAGACCAACAAGGCGATAAGATTACTACAGTTGAACGCATCCTTGTCTCAGCTCCTTGTATGGTCTGCTCGCTCAAGGCGCCATAGTTTACCTTCTGAGGCTTTCACCATCGCTGAGTAGCACCAGGTTTGTTTAATCCTTATTAATTATATTAGGCAATTAATTATATACCTAAGTCATTGATTAGAGCAGCGTTCAGAAGGAAGAATAAAACACTTGCTATATAGGCGGTAAAACAAATTGAGCATAAACAAATGGAGGCCTAGGTATACCCAGCAGTGGGTGAAATCGGGCTGCGGATGATGATGATGATGATGAGGCGGTAAAACAGGTAGTTTGATTGAGTCTAGCTTTGTACACCATGATTTGCAAATCTCTGGCTCGAAAGAGTGTAGGTAGAGCGCCTATAGTAGAAACCCCACTGACTGTCGTTGCTATTATAATTTGGGAAGGAGATAGGAATATAAAGAATGGTACTAATTTCTGGTTGACATTTTTATTTTGGCATTATGCAATCAGCAATACCAACATAATAATAAATAACAAATCAATAACATATTAAAATGTATACATAATATACTTACTTACATAATTATAACTATTTCGTGCTATCGCAAAACAAGTACCTACTTAGGTAGGTAGGTAAGAACATTATTTAGGTATAGTCAACAACAAAAAGATTTATTAATCTGAATCTTACCAAAAATTGTCTGTTTGTGATCAAAAATATCTAACTAAATACGTACCTACCTACAGCTACGTAGACGTATCAATTTGTTAGGTACCTATTCACAACGTTTAGGTAGTTTTTTAATCAATTTTTGAGACAGCTGGTTCTTAGCATAATTCCTCTTTATGGTCCTTTTGTTGTTGAACTTTCGACTTCTGTATTGTCTTCCATCATCTGTAGGTATTATATTTTAGGCCATTAAACTCCGTTTTTATTAATATTGCTAAGTATGCGATAGATAGATCCTTTTATTTTTGTATGATTAAAAAATGGTACAGCCAGCGAAGGAAGTAGACGATACCTAATCGTAATTAAATAAAAAAATTAATTTATAATTTGTATTCATTTCATAAAGGAATTACTTCATTCATGAATTGAATACAAAGTAAATACCTATAGCAGCGGTCAGATTAATATGCGTTTGTTTTTTAAGTTAACTTATTTTAACTAAAACAAATGGTCACTATGGCTTGCTTCGCTCGCTGACTGAACCAGGCTTTCAAAACGATAGCGTAAGACCAGCAAGCTACTACCCACTACGTCCTAAATCCTAATAACTATGGTATAGGTACTATTTACACGACAGTACAAAACGCTACGCGCTAGCTTCACGCCCCCATCCTGTACTATAAGGCTTGGCATAAGCCACATTATACAATACTCCATACAAGAGAAACATTCTTTAAAAAATTTTTTACTAGAAATGAAAAACAAAAAAAGAAATGGGTCTTTTTTCCAGTCGTCTCTGGCGTTATCAAAATGAATAGAAATAGTAATTGCAATATATATAGGTACTTAGGTATCTGTCTATTAAACAAGGGTATCTAGATAAAAATGACTAAATAAAAAAAATCTTGTTGATTATATAACAACAGATGTAGCAAGTATTATCTCTCGCGGATAGGACCTGGGAGGCCTAAAGGGTCTTTTTTTTAAAGAATGTTCTTCATTGATAAAATCATCGATCCAACAATATTTTTCACGCCACTAGGTATGTGTTATCAATCAGCCATTGGAACATTCCTTGATGAAAACTAAAAATTTGACAGGTTACAAATATAATTGTAAGACAAATATAATCCAAATCCAAGAACATAAAGTTAGAATAGCTTGGAAATAATTATAGTTATTGACAGTAGGTACTTTTGTAGAACACTAGCTTACTCGCCCGCGCGCGACTTCGCTCGCGGTGTACCTACTTTAATAAAATATAACCTATGTTCATTCGGAAAGGTACCTACACAACACATCGGTAAAAGATTTTTTGAAATCGGATGAGTATTTTCGGAGATTACCCCAAACATACAAACAAACAAACCAACTTTACCTCTTTATAATATTGGTAATAGAAGTAGCACATAAAACACGTAGCACTGCCACTACACGCGTAGCGAAAAATAAATGGGCCACTACGTGCGTAGCGGCACTGCTACGCACGTAGCGGAACTTCTACGCGCGTAGCAAGCAAATTAATGCTTTTATAGTTATTGTGTTTTTTTGATCACGTTTCTAACAATGTTGTGAATGATGCAGATTCTTGCTATAAATATTGGGTCGTCACATCAAGAGTGTGGTATATAGGTACAAACTGTATTATTATGAACGTTTCATTGTATGCCCTACTTCAGACAATTTCTTTCCTTTTGACTCCGCCATATCTCGTATAATATTGAAATGTATTATAATATTGTAATATGTTATGGAGGAAATCTTAAGTAGATTTCCTGAAGTATTTGTTTATATTTACCTAATAGATACAATGAGGCAAGTTGTTTGTAATAATGCCAAAGCTCAGAATGTTATCTTATCAATTGTTCGCGATCAACCTTATCCTAATATCCGTACAGTCTTTGCATTATCTATTCTTAATCAAAACACAATATATAATACTTTACATGGGATCAAAACATAAACTTCTCAAAACAATACATTACATGCACCTTACATCTAAATAACAATGATTTGAACGATTACTTAAATAACGATGATTATGAACTTCAGAAGTCGTCAAAAGTTTATTTAATTGAAGCATTTAAATTACTATTTAGATTTAGAAGGAAATGAACTAGCTATTAGCTATGTGCTACGAAGTTTCAAAAGCGCAGAAATGCCTAGATAGAACCTTTATTAACTTGAACATGTCA
The DNA here is from genome assembly GCA_963582015.1 of Xanthorhoe designata. Taxonomy (NCBI): domain Eukaryota; kingdom Metazoa; phylum Arthropoda; class Insecta; order Lepidoptera; family Geometridae; genus Xanthorhoe; species Xanthorhoe designata. The sequence goes on from OY757038.1 coordinate 1,033,235, forward strand.
CAATTGCAAGAAGGTGCAATGTACATTTATTTCTATAATTGATTACCTGATTATAGGTACTTAGTTGTAGTTAGAGAAATAGCAAAGCTATAGGTGCTACGAAGCTAGGAACGAAACACTAGATATAGTCCTTATTCGTAAAGGGCAGTGTTGAACGATATAATAGTTTTGTACCTTGATAAATCAGAGACACAGCCTTATGTCAAACTCTGTGGTATAGTTTTCGTGACAGTCAACAAACCGTGTCGTTCTCTATTTTCCCCACTTTAATTGCAACTTGCTTTCTCTTTTTAAATCGATCACAGTTAGGGGGTCAAGTGATTTATATCAATAGTTTTGGCTAGATATGTCTAAGATCTTGACGACTTGTGAAGCCCTGGTACCCAAGCATTAAGCATTCATACCTTATCCTTAACAGTAACAACTATCAACTTTCAGGATTCTATTGGGTGGTACTATTCAAACTGGCGTTTATAATACGGGGTTTAGTTTGTTTCGAATTAAGTCTATATATTTTTATATTATTTTGAATTACAATTTCTGGTAACATTACGAATTACACATCCTTTACAGAAGATTCAATAAAAATAGTTATTCATATTCATTATTGAACATTTTATTTTCTTATGAAGTAAAAAAAACGACTTTATCCGTATATTTTCTGATCTTATATCATTCCAAAATGTTACCAGAAATTAGAATTAAAATCGGTCTTTCGTCGTCATTGTGACTATCTACATAAATACCTAGATCTATGTACAGATACATAAATTCGGAGATCCGTACAATATGCTCACAGAAATCATTTTGGTCACATTCCTCTAATTATGTTCGTCGGCAAAAGTAACTGTCGAGCATTTTCAGAATACTTAGAATATTGCAAGCACTCTCGCGATCTCTAGCGACACTTATAGCCACGAACTATAATAAGCCTTTATCATAGTCCCATCGCACAATCAATCAGTGACGCATACGACTGCAACTTTAAACGACATTTCCAAAATCTACGATTCGTTATCACTTAGAGAACATCTCTTTGTTTTAAGTCCTCTGTCCAACAAGTAAGTATACTCCTTTGTTTGTTTCAACCATCACTCAGCGACTAACTTAATCCATAATTTTCTTTCCGTTTATCTTTCTTCAGTGTCTAAAGCCACTGTCGATTCAATTCCTGTCTTTAATGTGGACTAACCATCAGCTCTGAACTTTTCATCTGCTCCAGCACATCCTGGTTTAAGTCTAGGGAAAGGCAAGCCTTTGGAAGACACGTAGCACAGTCCATAAGGGTCTGTACATTAGGTATTTTTCTTCCAGATGATTTGCTAAAAGAACATAGTCTAACGTGTCTTGTCTGGCCCTGGCTTGTCTAATCTAAGTCCTGCTTTGAGCTACACTAGCACTAGGTCCTGAGCTAGATCCAGGCGATAGCAGGGGAGCCCTCGGAAGACATGGAGTCTAGGGAGTGCGTCTTGGCGCGCGCCTGCTGTCAGTAAAGTGAGGAGCTGGTGCAAGGCCCGTCTACACCTTGCAGCTGACAGTTACCGGCCTCAGGATTTGATAGCAACTGAAAAATGCAATCCGTATTGATAAGTTAGAAAAAATAATTATTTATTGCAACAGTCAGTTTAAAATTTCGTGGTTCGGAGGGCACATTCAATTATCGATCCCGACTTTAAGCCTTTATGGCGGAGGCTTTCAGGCGGTTTACAAACTCCTTTATTAAAGTTAGCCATTAACGACATTACTAAAACACGAACGAACGTGACCTCTCCTCACTTCATGGGTTTTTGTATATAAACATAGGTTACATTCTTACGGTGTTGGATTCTAATAGTGGTGTGTGTCTAAGATTTAGAAGTTTTGTGGTATTTACAATGAAAGACATACCTACGACTAATGTAGTAACCTTACTGCAATTTTTATAGTCATGATTTATTAGTAGTGCACAAGTAAACATTATTGCTTTTAAAAGAGGTCAAAGAGCGCTGCAAATAAGTACAAGTTAATTAACGAGCAGGAAATAACATCTAAATGGTTGTCTGAATAAAGGAGTCTCAAAGTCACCGAACATTCTGTTTATGGTTGAATGCGTTATTGTTCGCTTCACCTTTTAAGGAAGTTAGCATAGTTAGGTAGGTACTGTATGAAGTGCACGAGCTTCATTACGCACTGTGCATGTCTCATGGGTTAGTTAGACCTTAACAAACACACTTTCAAAAATACTCTATGAAATACACCTGTATTTGTAGGTATGAGCTAAAAGGTGTCGAATGGGTAGGTACATTATACATACGTTGTTGTGTGTTTAGCTGTGTAGAAATAAGTGCAGTTCAATCAGAAGAATCTACAAAGGAAAGGAATGATCTTACTTCTCTAATTTCACATACAGATGGCAGCAGCCCATCGGTGGAGTTATTAGGCGAGCGTGGAGACGGGGTGGGGGCGTGTTTGGGCATCTCTCTCCCAGCAGCCATTTTGTCGTGCAACTGAGCGAGACGCATGCTCATCTGTCGCCTCTCCTTCTGCTCCCTCTCTCGTTCCCACATCCTCGAGCTATAACTCCTGACTGAGGATGAGCTGCTTTGCATTGAAGTTAGACTTGGACGTCTTGAACCTGAGAACGGACGGTGGATTTGAAGTATCAGAAATATTGAGGAAGAAGTGAAGCGTGCGTGAAGCGGGTAGTTCACAACTTTTAAGAACCTGATTGCGACTCCGGCATTTCAATCAATTTGTGAACACAAAGATAGTTATAGGAAAGCTAGTGTTGTGAAAAGCTCGCTTAGCCATTGCAATATTTTTCTGTAGATGTTTTGAGGTGAGATTATTACCTATTCTGTTGATCTGTACATATTTAGTTACAGCGAGAGTTATGAATGAATTGCTGTAGGTAATAATTGGCAAAAGTCGTCTTCAAACTATGAAAGTACATTCTGTCATGGTTCAGCAATAAGTTACTCGATTTGTCAAATATCTAATCTCATATGAACTTACTTACCTTTTTGCATTAATGAAACAATTGGGTACATTCTCAAATAATAAGTTACATCACCAGTAGGTACTTAGATCAATCCATTTTTCCAAGAAGTAATATTTATTAGCAGATATTGAATCCCAGAAACCACGGGTTCAACTATCAAAACCCTTTCATTGAAATAAACTGCACTATTTTTTCCTTACACAGGAAATTAAGAACCCGAGTTAGGTATAGGTACCTACTGAGAACATTCCACACTGCCAAACCGGGTGCACAATATAAATTGTCTTATATAATACGTGGGTGGGTATGACAGAAGAATGACTGGTATACTTGTAACATGCTCAGCCTCAGAATTACAGACAGATTATAGACATGAAAAGCGTGACACAACGTGCTAGGCCGATGAAACTGAAGCTGTTCTATCAATTGGTGGAGTGTACTGTGCTTGTGTGGTGTCGCATGATCTTTTGAGGTTTTGGAGTTAGGTATTCATGTCAGTAAAGAGCACTTTATCTTAAAGCAAACAGAGTCCAATATTCATCCCTTGCAAAAAAAATGATGGTAATGAATGCGAGCCTAAAATGTTGAGATGTTTATCTATGTTTTAGCATTTGGTAAATTCTAGGTAATGTGTCTCTCAAAAGATTTATCATTTAAAGATCATGTGACAGTTTAGCTGTGTTGAAGTGAATATAAAAAATGTACATACAAATCTCCAAAGACTTCCAAAACGTGTTTAGTTCAAACCTTCAGTTTCGTTAGCACTTAATCACAACAAATAAGGCATGTGAAAGACAGTAATCACAGAAGGCCAGGCCATCTTGCTCGCGCCGCCGAGGCTGATAATTCGACTGATACTTCCCGACCCCGTGCCAATATAGCTAGGACAGAGTCGAGCTTCGACGATTCCTCATTGTGCGACTAGAACAGCCATATGGTGTACCATACAACAGACAGAGACGCACAAGACGAACCAGCGTTGAAGCCCGCCAGTGCCGCAGCATACCACGAAAGCTTCGCACACCAAAGCTGTTCTACTTACGGAATTTTGGTCGATGTTTCCCAAATATGCCTTAGAAATCGATGAAATTACTTGAGACCATGGAATCATCATGGATTAGATTGTACATTGATACAGCTCCTAGTCGCACAGCAAGCCGTTTGAACACTTGCACATAAAATAATAATTCTTCTCTTGAGGACCTTTCTGGACTCCAGTATAATGCAAATTTAAAAACAATACTGAACAATGATAAACGCATAATAGAATACTAAGAAACATACTTTTAGGGGAGATTCTGCATCATACCTGTATGAAGTGACCTTGTACTTTTTAATCTAATTTTTAAATATTGGTTGGAGATACTTTTCTACTTAGGTTTAACTGAGTAAAGCATCAACACATTCGATTCAGGAGCTATAGGGTTAGTCTTAGTTGGAAAAATACAGTGTAATATAAATGTAAAATTACTTCAAGGGACTCTTGGATCTTTGAAGTGACTGGAGCCTAGGTATAAGGAGTTTGGAAGTTGGAAGGCATACTTGGATCAACATCTTGGGCTTCAGTCGCTCGAGCGTCCGGGCGCTAACACCGAAACGAACATCTAACGGACACGGGCAGCTCACATGCTTTGGACCTCCCGAATGCTTTCACCGTCAGAACTCCATGATTTTGATTTTCAGAATGTTTGCAATAGCGGACCTTCATTTAGTGGGCTGTAGTTAAGTACCTAAGAATCTACTATTTATTTTTTATTTTCAGTAGTTAGGTATATAAAAAAACTGATTACAATTCAAGTTGTTGATCAATACCACTGATTTTAGTAACCGTAGACTTTCACTAACTGAGCGCAGTCTTGCTCTATGGTTCCGACATCAGGACCTCAGAACATATCGGTAGGTTCTGGTCTACCGATATATCCTGACTCCTGATGCATATAGGTGAACAGATAAAATGCAGCTTCTTGGATGCATTTCAACAGGTCAAACCGATTCGAGTAGATCTATAAGAACAGACGGATCGAAAGAGTTGAAGGTAGCATTGGAGCGTCGGTGTCAGCATCCGGGAGCGCCGCCCACACGGCGTGCAGATGACGTTCGGCGCGCATACATTATCCAGTTCACCTTTGGCGGCGCACTTGAGCGGGTGCGCGCCGCCGAGGGGCTGCGGGACTTGTGGCGAGGGCCGCAGGTGGCGCGAGATTAGCAAGATGGCGGCCGCGCGCGCCGCACCTGCGCGCGACGCCGACACCGCCACGCCGCGCCGCGACCCGCGCCGCGTCTCGTCCAGCGTGCCCGACGTCGCGCCGCTGCGGGACGACGCGCGGGATGACGCGCGGTCAGCGCTCAGCGTGCCGCCTGCAACCACGCAACTCTCAGATACATGACCATATTCAGGCTCTCTGACTGATAGTCTAGCTTAAAAAACTTCAAAGAGTCTTCAATTTGTACATGTTTTTGGTGTGTCCTAATTCAAAATCGAAGTGCTTATGCCGATTATTCTCTGCCACCTGCACTTGCATCTTATTTGCTTTTTATAATTGAAGATACTGAATAGGTCGTATCTATGTGATGTATAAAGTACCTTAGTATTATAAATCCACGATAACACATCAGATTATTTTATTAAACCTATCAAAAACCAAAAAGCAATGGAAAGGTTCTTACATTGAGAGGACTCACCGGTGTCGTTCAGCGAGTAGAGCGCGGGCGGGGTCAGCCTCGCGTCGGCCAGGTGCGTGGGATGGTACCGCGCGCGCGTGTACAGGTGCAGCACCATGCACAGCAGGCCGGCCAGCACGAAGATGCCGGACGCCACGCCCAGTAGCGTCGGCATGTCCGCTGTCAGCAGCACCAGGTCTGGAAACCAAGGAGAACCGATTGACTCGATTGTCTTCAGAGGACAGATAGTGAAGACATACAGTAAAATCCAGAATTCCGTTTTGCTAGCCCAGATTGGGTGAAGGAAGGTTTGCAATCACCTTAACATTTACCTTTAGTGAGATTTGATGCGAGGTGTGGTGGAGTGGTACCCGGGCTCGCATTGGCACCACACAATGGAGTGTTGGAACGTGTTGGTTCCAACACTCCAATGTAATGCCGGCAATGAAATACGGTTATTAAACAAAAACGGAGCATTGCCATTGGCCATTCTATTCGTAGCCAATGTTCGAACCAAGTTAAAGCCAATGTTTGGTGACCACATGAAATGATTCTCATGTGGGCACCACACATTGGCATAGTGATCTATGTAATAGCTAATTGCGGGTTCGATCCCCGCTACGGGACAAATGTTTGTATGATCTGCAAATATTTGTTTCGTGTCTGGTTGTTTTCTATGCATATTATGTATGTATTTACAAAAAAAAAAATGTATCTATGTAGTATATCAGTCATCTGGTTACCATAACACAAGCATTAAAACGCTTAGCTTGGGACTAGATGACGCTGTGTGGAATGTCCAGGGGATATTTATTTTTTTAATTTACCTTCAGTGCAGAAGACTCGATGCGTGGGGCGCGAGTGCGTGGTGGTGTGGTACCCGGGCTCGCACTGGCAGTACGCATTGTGGTTGTTCTGCACACAGGAGGCGTGCGCGTCGAACGCCTCGCACGTCTGTCGGTAGAAGCACTGCTCGCCAAGCTTCTTAGCTGGAATAAAATGATAACAATTAGCTTTGACAGTCGTTGTCCTGTCCAAATATCTTTCTTTTCTTGGGCTACTTCATAACAAAGGTATGATCAAGATATATCAGATTTTTAAGCATTTTCAGATTCTCTGAAGATGTCTAAGGGTAATCCCTTGGAAGTCAGAGGCATGTCCAAATGCATATTTAGTTCATGTTGTAAGGCCGCTTTACAAAGGCAGTGATTAAGTGGTACCTACGTGATGGTTTGGTGTATTTCTGTAAAAAAAAATACCAAGCGAACCACATAATGGTATTTATTTTATTGTAAATAACGTGGGAAAACATTGATTTAAAATGGCCCTGACGTATATAGAGAATATTATAGTATCTGGAAATAGAGGAGTGAAAACAAGAAGGCCTAATCTCATCTAACTCGCCTTGCTCAAATGTGGGCAAATTGCTAATAGATGATTTAAAATACCATATCGCAAAGAAGGTTACAACTTCTTATCCATGTTTTCATTCGACAATTTTCTTCAGAAATAGGTTATGGCAGTGATTTAATCGATAACAGCTACTTCCATTATGTCATACCTTGTATGATATAAGCATGACTGTTCCACAATCGATATTCACATCGCAATCAAAACAACCACAATGTATTACGATTTATTTTACCTACAGTGCAATATGGTATGGTAAGTATAAATACAAGGTAGGTATAGGTTATAGGTACCTACCTTCTCGTAATATAAAAAAATAAAATGATCACGACTGTGTTCCCAAGAGACGGTAGACATAAATATTATTTCAGATCTTTTTAGATTATGTGTGTTCTAAATTATGTGTAGGTATACACTTGATTATACTTAAATATAGGGTATATAAACTTTTAATGCATGCAGTAACTCACATTTAAGCAAATACATACATACATACATAAAATCACGCCTCTTTCCCATGTGGGTAGACAGAAATAACTTTAATTTTAAACAAATAACTTCAAGAAAAACAGCCTTCATAAACTTTATTGGTTCAGTAGGTACTAAGGCCGCTGATTCTTTTAAGGTTTCCTTAACGCTATCGTTTGAAGAAATAAAGCTCATCTGCATTATTTTTTTTCGTTCCGTCTTTGCTTTTTCTATTGGGATGACTGTACTGATATTTATTTTCAGGAATACAAAAGCTCTTTCTTATTTATAACGCTTGGCAGAATTGAGGTAAGTGGTTATGTCACTTCCAATGTTCGTGAAAGGGCGTAGAAAATTGATCTTCGGAGACGTGTTCAAAGCTTGCCGAAACTAAAAGGAAGCTAACCTAATTTTATATCGTCGTGATTTGATCAAAAGTTTTATGATCCTTTTCAGAAATAGACGTGTACCTAGATGTAAATTTTATTTCCTTGCACATAGGGCATAGGGGCATGTGTGAACGTGGATGTATTACATAGTTGTCAAATAAAAACAATGAAATATGATTAAGTACTACGGCTGTATTTGTATTCCCGAGATGTTATGTTTTTCTGATAGTAGATAACGGCAATTTCAGAACGGCAATCTCTGAAAGATCTACATTTTTAATTGTAATTAAACCCAGTAGATCCAAACTGCGCCTAATTTTTACTGCAATCGTCAATGACGATCCAAAGTCTTCTTGATTTCTCAAAAACTATTCTAAATGATCGCAGTAGTCTGTGACATATAAATCTACTTTGACTTATAACAACTAAGCTTCAAATACAAGCCACTTTGAATAGTTTGAATTCTTGAAAAGTTCACAAATCTAGCCCTCACGAACAAATTGCTCTGTTAGATAACAGCGGGCCTCACGCGAGGTCAGCCCACACTCCGAACGAAGACATTGACGAGCTCTCCGTCGCTCAAGTTTCTTTTGTGTTTTAGCTAATTTGCATTCAATTCCACAGATCGTTGATCAACCCCGCGGTTAATATCATGACCTCGATTATGCCCATGTATCTTTTGCATCAAATCTTACCATAAAATTGTGGCTATCTGATCATATGGTATGATTATTATTAGCTGAACAAGAAAAGAAAACGATTGACGACTGTTGCCTCAATGGACGGTAGAAATGTTTTATTTTTAGGCAAATAAATAATTGTCATTTGTCTAGGTATTCAAAGGCAATACTATAACGAAATAAAAACTTTTATTTAGCCATTAAACATTTTTCATACGTGACCTCATCACACTAAAACTTTCTCAAAATTATGAGGTAAGTTACCTAAAATTTTCAGACCTCTGTTTTTACTTTTGAATACTATACTATACTACTATAACACTGAACTACAGGATCAGTAAAAAATCACCTTAGATCTCAATCATGTATGTACGTACGTACTGCAAAATCTCAAGTGAAATACGATTCAATCAAGTCGGAAATTCAGACTCTGAATATGCCGCCAGGTCGCGAGTAACAGCCACTGAAACAATTAGCTCCCTTATTTGACTTGAGTTTAAATTCAGTACGAGATTTGCCGAAATAATTTAATTTATTCGTCCGAAATCACAATTCCTCGCTGACATTTACGCTCGGAGTATCTCCTGTGTCCCCAATTAGACAAGCAGTAGGTAAACACGCCCACGACCATAACCCGGACTCCCGGCACGGTACGGCGGTAACTTCTCATATATTTATTGTTTTTAAATTTAGTTTTTTTCTGTGGAATCTTGCCCACCAGCTATATTATTTTGTTTTGATTTAAAAGTATATTTATTTTGCTATTTGACGTTGTATCGTGGTGGGGGCGTGGCTGTGTAAGGCCCCAGGCACATGATTTCTCTAGTTATACTTAAAATAAGTTTACTAACGCTTAGTGCAGCCCTTGGTGACCCCCAACGCGACGGGTGCTTGGGGTGGAAGCGGCATATCCCGCTGACGGGGTCGCATGATAACTCAGAATCTCTCTAAATATGTAAGACTACTCACGTTTAGCGCAGCCCTTGGTGACACCCAACACGACGGGGTGCTTGGGGTCACAGCGGCACACCCCGCTGACGGGGTCGCAGTGCACGTGCACCAGCTCCGGGCTGCATGAGAACTCGCATGGTGAGCCCAGGTACATGCCTTTCTCTGAAAACAAAAAAACACTTTATAGCATTGCCATAATTTATGATGAGATCGTGGCGGAGTTTGTTAGATACCTTCTGGATAGCACTTTTGATTGATGACGCAATGGCATTTAGTTCAGTTTAGCACTAACAGCTGAGAGCTTTCATGCTTCGGAGAAGCACAGAATCACCTAGTTTTAAGAACGTGACATGTCAAAGTGGTCGTTTAGTGAAACAAGGATTTTAAAAAAGTATAGGTATCTACGACACTTAATATGTACCGACAACAAATACGGCTATATCAAATAGAATAGATCTAAACTCCACATAAGTTAACCAAATGAACCCTGTCACTGTTTTATTACCATTGTTTTACTTTGGACAGATTTATGGGCCACTAAAGCACAAAACTTCCGTACAAAAGAATTTACAATTACAAGACCACCCCGAGCAACTTTACTTGGGAAGAATTCAATGATAAGGCTTACTTTGCATATATATTAGCTAAGTCATGTAAGATGAGCTACGTTCCAAGTTGCTGTCAAAAAATCGCTATTATTTATACCTCATTCTGTAAATATTCGAACTCAAATTCACTCAAGTGACCGAGCTCACATGCCACTTGTCGACAAGTGAATTTGATTTTTCAGTGTCGAGGACTTGGAAATTACTATTATTTAAATTTTAATAACACTGACACACTCGTCACAGACTTTATCCTTATCAAGTTCTACAGAATACGAAATTGGAATCTAGCTGCGGATCCAGCTCTTGAACGTTCGAAATGTGTTTATAGAATAGCTCAAGATCATTTTACTTCAATCTTTCTATCCTTTGTCCTTGACTATAAAAAAAATGTTTCTTTGAATAAGGTAATAATGAGCCATTTTGTTTCCAGTGCTGGGCAAAGGCTTCGATTCGTGTATAACATTATTCGCCTCGGTACGCTAGCCTTAGACACGTGCAACCCACAGTCTTGTGGATGTCGTCGGCCCATCGTGCTGGTGGACAACCTTTATTACGGTTGCCTTGTCTCGGCCAGCGATTAGGTTATAATAAAAAAAACATGTGACAAATGTATGCACACAAAAAGTGATGTTATAAAAAAGGCTTGTCTTTGATTTGGCTTATTCCCTGACATGCAGCTTTTGCTTCATTTTCTCATCACAAAACGTAGTTTTGGTAGAGAAAACTAATAGCATTCACTCGTCTTGAAATGATTACTAACACCAGTCCTGTCTAGTGCCCAAACAAAGTCGCAAAGTTAAAAATTCACATTATCAATACTGAACTTATTCCTTGAACACTTTCTACAGATAACTTTTATTTACCTTGTAATTTCTTCTAAAAAACACGACCAACCTCCTCCAAGCTCAACTTTAAATGAACAAATTAACGATAAACCAAAAAGGTTGAATTTCATTCGTTATTGCTAAAGACTAAGATAATATTTAATTTCTACGAGTATTGTTACAAAGCTGAAAACTTTCCTTGTTAAAATATTGATGAAACTGATATTATTGAGCAAGAATTCTTAGATAAATAAATTTAATTAATGTTAGCTATCTTTTTTACACGTCGCTAAAATGTTTAACTCGTATAAATATGTTATAAATGACCTATTATTAGATTATCATCCTACATAATGATAAGTTTTCTATCAATAAGACTTTGTATAATTATTGTCAATGTGAATCTTAATACCTAGAAATGAGGATCACAGATTAATGTCAACCCTTGTACAAAAATAACTTAGCTTATAATATTATAAAGAGGTAAAGTTGGTTTGTTTGTTTGTAAGTTTGGGGTAATCTTCGAAACAACTGCTCATCTGATTTCAACAATTCTTTCACCAATGGACATGGACATAGGATGGAGCATGGACTATCCGAATGAACATAGGCTATATTTTATCAAGGTGTACTTACCTACCACGCGAGCGGAATCGGAATCTGACCTAAAAATCGACTACTGTGCAGCTTTTCCCCTCGGGGTTCTTTTTACGTGACGCGACCTATACTTTGGATGGCTTTGTCCGATATCTATAACACAGTTGAACCAATATCCGTAAAAGTTAAGGAGGTTAGTAAAATAGAATTGGCAAGTTCTTAGTTCGGAAGGCTTTACTTCGGGTCGAACTAGCTACTACTAGTAGTGTAGTTATAGTTATAGCCGTTCTAGTTGCGGAAGTAAGCAGCGGAAACAAACTCTCGGGATTGAGGACATCTGTGTCCTCAATCTCGGTGTATTTATTTTTATTTTATTGTAAACTCCATTATTGTATCTTTGTATTCCAATAGGTAACATTAAGTTACACTCTAGAGTGCTATGTAGAGTTTTATTATTTTGTTCATTTTATGCTTTATTTATATAAATGAAAAATCTATTTAATAGCTGGTATAAACGATTAAATACCGCCCATTGTACTTCATTTTAATTATTCTTAGTGTTTTTTATTTGATGTAATGTCCATGTGGTGTACAATAAAGTGTTTATCTATCTATCTATCTATCTATAAATACGCTTTTATAAAATCTGTAATTTAATAAATACTCGTATATCAATATAATCTGTGGATATTTCATGCTTTGCAATCATAAATGAATAAAGTCAACCAATATTTTTGACACGATTGATTAGATAAATAATTAAATTAACAATTTATTATGACACAATGGCCCATGTAATAGATCAGTATGTAGTTATTAATGAACAACCCTACATTAATTAATTTAGTTTAGATGATAATCCTCTATGAATATTTGGACAATGGACCGAAACTACCAGCCATCGCTGTAAATCATTCAGAATGAAATATTATGAAAAGGTCTACGTTTTTTGCACACAAAATTTCATTAATTTTTTCATCATGGCACAGATTTTTGTGTTATCCGCCAAGCTGCCGGTTGCGGTAGACGCTGCTCTCGATAAAACAAAGTTGGCAACTTTTAATAGTTTGTAAATGCATTACGTTGGGAGAAACACCAGAGCTATCACTGATTCAGTTAGAACGTAGTGTTTATATTCTCTTTGGATGCAGTCTGACCAATAATTCGAGGCAACTTTTAAATCAGATTATTGGTCGTACTTTAGGCATATTTTTGTAACCGAACCACTGTAATGCAAGCCACTGCCAGACGGATAGTTTGAAAAAAATCAGTTGTGAAAGTTTATAAGTATTCGTAATCTAAACCATTCGTAATCAACGTCTTAACTTGGTCGCGAGAAAGGACTAGCTAACTTGTCGCGAGACCCAATTCTATCGTAAACTTTTAAATATGACAGTAAAATGCGACAAAACTGTAAAATTTGACAGCCGTGTCCCCACACGGCAAAAATAAAGCAATTCTTTGTGTCCAAATGAGAGAAAATCAGCTCATAAATCAACAGGATCAACAGGATCAGGATCAGATGTCAGAGTTAAGAGGAAACTAGGTCCGACTGCTACAAAGATGCATGTCAACACAGTTTTATTCTGGCAAATTATTTTGTAACAAAAATATGTAAGTAAGTAGGTAGGAAATAAACGATGAACTCATTTTATTAATGAAAATGATCTGACTACTAGGAATTTGGGTAAAATATTTACTGTTAGGTTATATGAAGGCCTGAAGGGGTAGGTATTGGGTATATACCTTTTCTGAATATTCACTTCGCTTCACTTCTATAAATTTCGCACCTAGTAAATCACAATGGGCAATACCATAAGTCAATTGCTATCAATAATCACATTGCGAAAATCGTAAATACAGTTAAACGTACCTTCGAGTGGGTACATAATGTCCTAGAATCAAATTATGTTAAGTTATAGGTATATTTAAATACCTGTATATAATTGGGTCTCATGTGTAGGGTCCCTCATAGAAATTCTCATGGCAATCTGCGCTTGTGATTCATGATTCAGTTATCAGATTACATAACGAATTTCCATCATTATTATGAAGGGTAAATAAGGTATGAAGGCTAAGTAATAAGGTTACCTTTTTAGAGTTACCCTTTTTCGCTAAATATTTCGTCAAAAAATTGTCAGTAAGAGGTTTCGTTTTTCAATTTTTTTAAATTTCGTGTTATCTCAAAGTGTAATCTGGGCAAAGTTTCAGAACTTTATAAACTTAAAACATGTACAAATATATTTTTCTCTTGGCAAATTTAATCATAAGAAGCTTCTAAACTTTATCTTTATACTCTTTTCGTCTGAGTCATGACCTTATTTGTTACCCAATTTATTTGTATGGTTCATTTTGTTATATCTCTGAACTTTTAAGCTGCGGGAACGTTTTAAATCTAGACTAGCACGATCTGGGAGCCATTGTGGAAGCGTTTAAATGAAAGGTTCTCCGACATTTTAATCACTCTTTTGTTTCTCTGTGCTTTTCATCCTTTGTTTCTTTTCACAGAATAACTATTTTTGGATACGAGTTTCGAATGAGGGTTAAAAGTGTGCTTCTGACCTTACGAGGGTCAAAGGGGCAGTTTTAAAGAAAGGAGCTAGAAGATGTATTGGAGCAAAATTGTCATGACGTAATTTTCAACGTATAAGAAAATACGTGTGTGATACTAAAATACGCATTAATACACTGAGATGATATTGTGTGATGTGATGATTATGTGTGATGCTGTATGAATAGGAGCTGATTACAAAAATATGAAACGAAATAAAGAGTCTCAAGACATTCCATCCGATCATTACCTCACATCATTATCATCACGATCTTTAGTAGATGTGTCAGAGATACATCTAAATATTTCTGTATAAGTGATACAGGTGAAATATCACCGATTTGAATACTACTTATATTATTTGATTATCGTTTAGGCTAGTGTTAGTAGAAAATGTATTGAACCGAGGTTCGGTTTTCGAAGGCCACTAGACCACATCAACTCTTTCTCAAGAACAGTATGGTGCCTATCTTTAGGACTATCGATGTTATTGATAGTAAACTTTTCAAACGAAATTCCAGGCAAAGTCCAGGCGTTAAAGATCGTCGATTATTTCCTGACATTTTGAGTGAGCTGCTAATTACGCGCGAAAGTTTAAATTGTAGTGAATCTTTCCCTATACTTACCTATATAAGTCCTATCTGTCCTTTAGATATTATAAAAGTACACGGATAAATATAAAAGTATAAAAAAGAAGATATATAAAAGTAAAAGTAAATTCTCTGTATATATAAAAGTATGAAAAAGATATAAAAGTACCTTTAGATATTATAAGATTCCCCGGACGACGCCGACGCCGACGCCAGCACCAACAACAGCGCGCGCCCCCCCGCCTCCTCCTCCGCGACCTTCGTCCCGCGCCGAGCGATACTTCGCACGCAGTGTGAGACGCGACCGCGAGGAGTGACCACACTCATACCCAGATGAAGATTCTCCGGAAGAATCGAAACATTGTCGGTATCTAAATCGACGATAATTTTACGTGAGTAATTTCCCGTGTACTTTTATAATGTCTAATACAACTCACGATAGTTTTGAAAGTGAAATGTCCTTTAGATATTAACAAAAAGAAAGAAGTCCCTTTCAATGCAAAGAACAAAAATGCCCAACTTTATTTTGTCAGCATAAGACTCAAATTACCATAAACACGTAGATAAAGACATGCTTGATACATACGTTTTCAGTTCTTTTTCAGTCACATGTAACAAGAGGTCGCGCCGAAATGAAACTACCTTTACAACTTTGAAGGCGGGGAAATTTGTCCCCTTTGATCATTACAGCAAAGTTTATTTTCGTCTGGCAATTAAGAGTGACATGTGTCGTTTATGACGCTGTCAGGTAATTTTCTTGGAAGAATTTTGTAATATCGCTGGGTTTTCTTCGGGTGAAGGGTAATTTACCATATTTTCTCTTTTAAATTACGCTAACTAGGCGAGTAACTCAGTGCTGGGTGATTTTCTCTAGTACCTACTCTGCTTTTATTAGAAACGCCAATATGAAAAAATCTTAAATGAAAGAAAATAATTTAAAATCACCTAACCGTAGGTACCACACACACACACAGGTACTACTGTACTGTTACACCATCTTACAGTGACGCGTAGGTATATTTTTAACGCTTTGGGTTAATTGATTAATTATTCTTAAGTAATTTGATCCACAGAGGTATTAGGATGAGTGATAATAAACCAATAATAAATACCCACTAACATAATTAAGCTCACAAGAAATAAAATCAAAGCTAACTAACCAAATAACACTTACACTTACAAAATTTCTCTAACATGTTCCAATAGGCACGCCTGCTTGTGCGAAAACAAATAACACAAACTAGGTTGAAACTTCGCAATGTGTCTGGAACGATATTATAAAACCATTGCACTCGAATTATGGGTGTAAGCGGACCATCTGGCATACATACCTAGTTGGCATCGCGCCGCGGCCCCCTGCCAACACAGCCTCAATACAACTTTTAATAACTTTATCAAATTAACGAACATGTATAAAATTTATGTAAGAATTATACCTACCGCAAAAGCTCATATCATAGGGTCAAGGGTGCATTCCTTATTTTAACAAAATATATATTTTTTCGGAGTTTTCACACGTGTTTGAAAAAGGACTATAATAAACCAAACTCTATACCTTAATATAAACATCATGAATCAAACAGTGTTTGTAGTGTATACTTGGTAGGTATAATATCGAAATCAGCGTTTCAATATGTAAAGCTTTGCAAGCGAGCGAAAACATTATGCGAGCGTTAATTACACGGAGTTAACAATAAATAAATAGAAATCCGTTTTCATTTATTATAAAGTTGGCGTAACGTCCCCCGTATTTGACAAGAAGCATAATCTCAACAAATTGTTCCTATTTGATGGAATATATCAAATAGGAACAATTTGTTCCTGCATTAGGTATGTATTGCATTATTATTGTATTGTATTAGTATAACAATCGCTATAGGAATATATCAAACTGTCATTATTTTTAGAACCTTTGTAAGATTCTATTTAGATTACGTAGGTACTTGCCCGGCGTCTCTATAAAAAAGAAATATATGTTGAACCCAAAACTATCTACTAATACAACGAAAGAACTAATAAGTATTATTGTTTACTAGTATGTACCATATTTAGTATATTATCGGATGTATAATGTAATGCACTGATTAATTTTCTAAAAATGTTCACACCTATCTTATTTGAGCCCGCGACCTTTGTATCAAAAGTCGAATTAAATTCCACTATACACAGTCGAGCTTCGAAATCAATACTCAAGTAAAATGTATCAGCTTCATACATAATAAGGGCAGTTCACACGGGCACATTTTGCAGCGAGTGTCATTAAGTCGTGAGGAGTGCTTTCGTAGTTCGTGGTGAGGGCGCTTGTATTGATGGCCCTTCTTCCGAGACACCGGAGCTGACGATCATCAAAGAAAATAAACTGGTGAGTTTTACTAGATATAACTATATGAGAATTACATAATTGTTGGCTGGTCACGGGTTTTTAGCCAGTATAGTATTATTTTATCTGTGGCCGAACCAGTAACAGTGTTCTGTGGTAAGGACGGAGGTTTTCAAGCGGTCCAAAAACTCCGTCAGCAGCCTCTCTTCTCTACAAACTTAAAACGATACATCGTGCCAATAATCGCAGTTCATTTTATATTGGTTATCCTTTCGAATTCAGTTTCCACCAACATCAGACCTGCGATTATTGGCACGATGTATTTTTCGGTTTGTAGAGAGGGGGCAGAGTCAGCCACTAGTTCAAACGAACATAAATTATTACATACGCTGCGAATTCTACTTCCTACTAATTCTCCTACCTCTTCCTCTAATAGTGAGCAAGTTTGTGTACATAATTAGTAATACATACAATACTTTTAACCGAGTAAGTGCCACGAGAGCGAAGCTGGGCGGATACTAGAGTACTGAAATAATGATTAGGTAGGTATGTTGTCGATCATAAACATTGACAGTTTCCTAAAAGCTATACAACTCTCTACACTTCACACTTCACGTGTATTTAAAGGGCTACAAAGGGCTTTGGTTTCGTGCGAGAAGCAATATTGACACTCTCTCAACAATATTTTCAGAGATGATATTCATTAAGCGATCTTTGTCTTGTCGTGTACAGAGAAACATGCATTGTGAAATACTGTCAAACGTTTCTGACAGCAGAAATTATGTTTATTGAGTTGTCGAATCAAAATGTGTTTGTAACATGGTGTGTATGTCATGAAAACCCTAACAAATTTGTGAAGGTCATGTTGTCGATAAATATAATAAAAAAAAGTGCAAAGTAAAATAGAATAGAAATTCATTTATTTTCATCACTCACATACATTTATATAATTTATTAGGTATAATTTTCATCACTCACATACATTACAGGACAGGTAGGGGAGCGGGGGGCTAGTTGTAACAATTTTTAGTTTTTTTGATGGGGAAGTCAAGATAACGAGTATTCTAATAATTAAGTTATTTTATAGTAGAGGAAATATATCCATTTATCTATAAGAATGATAACTGGGCTGGATTTCATAACGATTCCTTAAATATAATTTTTTTTGCAAACATAGTCACTTGTTACAATATGCCCCGTTCTTGGGGCAAGTTGTAACAGGTGTGGGGCAGGTAGTAACAACATAATTTAAACAACATAATTATAGAATGTTAGGCATTTATTGTTTGGTAAACAGACTTAAACCTAATTTTAATTAGGCACATTAACACACATAAGTATAATGTTTGATACATACTAATTATAACATTATTTCATACAAACTAATGAGGTAACAAGTCTTTCTTTATCAATATTAAGAGATCTTGGTTTGGATTTTGATCTTGGTGGGATATTTTATTACCTATAGCCACAACGCACTGGTAAGCCAACTTCTTCACTTATCAGAAGTGAAGTGGCAGCAATCCGAAGTAAATAATATCTGAACATTTAAGAAGATACGAGGAAATTTCTCCTCTTTCTCTGGCGTAAATACTAATCTTGGTTTGGTGTATCCAACAGAAAGAGGCTCGCCCTTTTTTTTCCTTATGTATCTATAAAGTGACACATTACAAAGGTCAAATATTTTTGCAGCTTGAAGAATTTTGGTTCCATTTTCAGAAACTTCCCTTGCAGCTAGTTCGTAGACCTCTTGTGACTTAGCAGCCCTTTCCGATTTTCGCTTATAATTTCTCATCCTAAAACATAGAAGAAAAAAAATCTACTAGTTCTGTAATAGTTTTTTTATATCTAATATTTGGCTATAAATTGATGCATGAAAAGTGTAACCCTATGTTGGGAATCCTTAAAAATAAAATAAAAATAAAAATAAAATATGTAGGGATTTTAACCAGCTGTAGGATATTGTGTAATTAGATATTTAAAAAACGATTTTAAATGTAAATAACGACAAGCATAGGTACACACTTACGTTTAAAAACATGAAGGGGCAAGTTGTACCATGTTACAACGTGCCCCGAGATTTCGTTACAACTTGCCTCATAGCAACATTTTAGACATTTTTGTTTATTGAAAATAAATGGAATAATATAGCCAAAAGAAAATACTAACATAAGATAGCTGAATATTTTGACTACACAAACCAATGGAATGGAATCCAACTTTACTTACTTAAGTTTTATTCAATACCTGGCAAAAATAGAGCACCTGCACACGACCACTCACTGCGTGCTCCCACGTGATACCCACTGTGTTCACGTCGTAGGCCACCGTATAAGGACTTAATTAGCGCAAAATCCAACACAAAATATTCAATACCTGCTGAGTAATTAAGCTGTTAATACTTGCCCCCGTTACAACAAGCCCCCCGCTCCCCTACATGTACAAATTAAATATTTTGTAGGAAATATGAGTGAAGCAAATCGCTCACTACTCAGCATTTGCTGTAGAAGCTCTAGGAGCGAACAAACATAAAAAAAAATTATACATACCTACGGTCGAATTGAGAAACCTCCTTTTTTTTAAGTCGGTTACAAACAGAAATACACGCAAAAATTTTTAAAGTCACCAGAACTTCAGTTCAGAGTCTTGTTTGTATTACAACTTTTATAATCACGTGTTCTGGACATTGTGCGCAGCTTGTGTGAAAGTTTTTTGAACGCTTTCAGAAGTTTTCAAAGGATTAGTTGAAACTTGAAGCTTTATGTTTAAACAACTACGTGATTTGATCACGAGTAATATTCTCACATGATAGTTTTGTAATCAGAAATATAAAGCCCGGGAATAGGCGTGATAGGTACCTATGTTGTTTCCAATACCAAAAGGCAACATAATAATCTAGAATAGTAAAAGCCTAACTTTTATTAGAGGCCTTAACCTCAAACACGTGTCAAGGGTTACAAAAACCTGGCAGACTGCCAAAAATCCTTGCAGAATAATCCGCTATAAAACTTAATATACGTAGCGTAGTGAAAATTTCGTCGCATTCAGGACCACAAGCCGAGCAGTTAACCCACTTACATAGGTACATTGATGCAGCATGTAAGCTATTACCACGTTTTACTTAGAAAATATGAGTTCGAGAAACGGGGTCTATTGTGAACAGGTATTTTATATCTTTCTCACCTGTCTGTCTCATTCCCACTCGCTTTACAGGTACACCTGTTTCAGTAAAATGGCTGAACAGATTAGAAGTCAATTTGGAATGGATAATAGTTAGTCTGTCAACCAGGCCAATTCTCATCTCGTGACATGCACGTAAAATTACAGAAATGTAGGTAATACCAAAGACTATTAATATCTAGATATGAATCGTCTTTGGTTATACTAAAAGTTGTCTAACCTATGTAATAAAACATTATACATTGAGGCGCGGATCCGTGTCATCCAGCTTTGGTTATATAATTTAATAGGTATATTAAATGATATAACATAATTACATGCCCACTTGGAGGTATCTAAGTAGGCTAGTAATTACGTTGGTATGTTGTTTGGTGGTAAGAAGGTACTGAAGGTTACTCGGTTGTTTAATTGCTAACTGTTCGCCTCGCTCGTTTGGGCGCCCCGACTCACAACGAATACCAATGCGGCATCGATTTATGTACACGGCTCGAAGCGTGTCGACAAGTCTGACAGACGTGCCGGCCGTCGTTTCCGGGGTCTGTAGGGCCACCTTGAGTGTCGACAAAATACAACTGGCAAGCGAGACAAATTCTAGTGATTGATTTTGAGTAAATGTATTTTAGGCCTATTTTACACACAATTAGCTTATAGTAATTGCTGCCTGAGAAAATGTTTCGGCTCTATAGGCTCTAAATATTGTCTAAGTGTCAACACTATCCTATTAGCATTAATCAGCCTTATCGACAGTAATGACATAGACAGTGTGAGCTGACTAATCGTGTAAATTATCATATTAGTTTAAAAAAAACACCACTTTTTGTTTTAACAAACTAGTGTCAATAGTGATAATTAAATATTATTCATATTCATTCCATCCCAAGGTCGAGAATAAAAATCAGTAACATTTCATTACTACTACCACAGATAAAAGAATACCTACTACTAAGGTTGCCAACAAATAAATAAAACATATCCACACAGTAAATAAAAATGTTCCTGAAAAATCTTTCAGAACACCCCAACTGTTTCCGCACAAAACCGCGACGCTATTGTTTGCAAGAAATAAAGAGGTGTTTTTCATTCAATTTCCGTTGAATAAGAGGCTAAGTCAGGTCAAAGGGTAGCTTTTGCACTGCATTGCGACAGACGAAATAACTGAAAATAAATATTTGAATTATAAAAGATTATTTAATGTTGCAATGAATATACTGGTCAAGAACGAGTTGACATAGGTACGCCTATTTTATGAAGAGTTTAGAATTGCAACACGAATTATTTATTGAATCCAGTAGTGGTTGGTAAAATATAGTTTTTTCTTGACTAGAATAGGCATAATTACTAGTTTGCCCGCGACATGGTTTTTGTAACATAGCCCAAATGCAGGAATGTACATAATGTACAAAAAAGCGTTTAAATACCATGTCCTATAATCTTTATGTAAAATTAAGTAGGTATCACAAAGCGCAAAACTTACAAAAAATATTTTTCACGGCAACGTACAAACCTTCTCTTTTTAGCAGTCGGTTAGTCATGTATTACATAAACGTTCCCAGGCGGTCCCCGGACACTATTGCGATAATGTAGTAAAACTTAACAGCCGATAATACTGCGTGAGTGTCATTCAACCGCTTAATGCCACCATTTCTGGTGTAATCGAGACTTTCCTTTAAAAAGCTGATAGGTTTTTAACAGCGAAGGAGGGTATTTCAGAGGTTTAAGTTTCATATCCGTGTGACTTTTTTTGTCTGTAGCTCAAAATAATAGTTAATTAATATTTTGACTAAAATTAAAACCTTCAAACCATCTAATTTCAAGTTTCTTTCAAAATGTCTCAGGATAGTCGGATTCCCGTACAAATCTTATGCTTTAGATGTGATTATAGATATATGGCAGGGATTTGATCCCACGACATTTAGATCTAAAGTCAAGGCAACTCCGTCAACACGACAACAGTGTGACTGAGCCGGCCGCATTACGAATGCAAACGGTAGCTATGACCTAATTCGGTAACAAGTTTTATTATGCATAGTTTGCCTGTACCTTAGAACACGACATTTTCTGCGCGAATAAATAAAAAGCTTGTTATCAACCGACTCCAAGGAAAGAGGTTTAAGTTCGATAGAAAGCAGTTAACTTCATTATTTGAACTCAATCGTAGAAGCAATAAAACAAAACAAGTAAAGTAGAGACAGGGCAGTTGACAGGCCTTCTGCCCTAGCCATGTTACATTACGACAATCGCTTTCGATTAGAAACTAAAAAAAATTATAGGAATTGACATTCGATGACGAAAACTCGAGCGATCAGAAATGTCAAAACAAAGGTGTAGCGATTATAGAAAGAGAAAAGATACGAAACATTTGTCACTTGTCTACGCGCCCTGGATGGAAGATCAATAAAGGCAACGCCGCGAGCAATAGCGGTTGGCATAACAAGTAATTTTCCAAATAGTGATTTTGTAGATTGAACCCTAGATCCTTCAGATAAATAGTCATACCATCCACCATCTATTTGTGGTATACATTCAGTGGTAGTATCGTAGTAAGCGCACGATTGGGGTCGCACCGAGATAGGCTATCGGCAAAGCTGGGTCGCTATTTCCCGCTGCTACTGTGTCTATAATTCAAAACATAATCCCTGAACGAAGGTTCTAGAAAGTTAGGCTTGGGTTCTATTGAAGGTCCTTTGTTTGGATTTGATTTATAAAGATCTTTGACCCAAAAATATAGGGTTGAGAACAAGATTTCTCTGTTATTTTCTATATTGTGACTTGTTTACCGGCTTCCTAGGGGAATTATGCCATAATGCCATAAGTTATTGAGCGATTCAATAGACACAAGGCTCGTATTCGGAAAGTTTTCATTTGTTCTCAATAATCGATGGAAAGTTAAAATCGAATGTTAGAAGATTGAGTTACAATTAGTGTTTGAGCAGAATTGTATGTTTATTTTAATTATGTCTTACAGATAACGATTTTAATACTATGAGCTACATTTTGCAGTAAAATATTAAGTAAAGTAATTCACTATAAATGAAAAATCTTACTAAAAGTTAAAGGCTCCGGCAGGATTCGAACCTGCGAAGATACAAGCGATCGCTCTTTTAGTAAGATTTTTCATTTATAATGAAATTTCCAATACCTAAGTGTGGTTTAACACTGTAAAATAATAAATAAACTATAAAGTAATTTATTTTTGTAAAGTCTACAATTAGATAGAGCAGATAATTTTTAAATCGACTCTTAGCTCCAGAGATTAACGCGTTTTAACAAAAAAACTATCAGTTGTACGTTTTAAGTTGGTATACTTAGTGCCTCTTTCACGATCTTCAAGTAAGTTCCGAGTAGGCTAGTCACCAAGTAAAGTGTCGAGTAATTGACATGATTGACATTTGGCGCATAGAACGAATGACGTTACTCGTTAAGTAACTAATCAACACTTTACTTGAGGATGGTGAACGAGGCCCTTAATATAATTATTTTTTTTACGGCTTGGCCACCCTTGTCGCGTTACAGAAACCCATTTGAGTCAGGCTGGATTTGTGGACAATCACATTCTTTAGAAACCGAAATGCCGAAATTGTAAGCTACTATAGTATTAGGGTGCCTAAGTTCTAGGCTTAGAGTCTACAGTCACACCTACTTTTATGATTAGAAACCCAGGTTAAAGAGATTTATTCCGTATTCGTCCACTGGAAGTTCGGCCCACATATAAAAATCTGTTTTCGTCCCACATTATGTTATAGGTAGAAAGGAGTTTAATGTTCTGAAAAAATACTTTTTACATAATTCATATTCACTTGTCAATTTAGCGAGCTTTTAGAGCGTACATTGTATGCAGTGATGCGCGACCCCTTCCCTTTTTTGAATATAAAACAATCAAATGTGCGCTTACAGAAAAAAATACAAACGAATTTCTAGAATTTCTAGCGAGCCTGAATACAAGTTTAGGTCTAGAGTATTTGCTGTAAAATAAGCTGCCCCCTTAGGCAAGTTTCTCATACAATCTATATCTACAATCGCTTTATAAACGAACAAAAATGTATAACCAAAGGAATAACGACGATAGATATAGAATATATGCGAAGCGTTTGTCACTTGGCTACAGATTGATAATAAAAAATTACCTTGCGACCAAAACAATCAAGACAACATTGATAAAGCCTGTCTTGGATTTCAAAAATAGAATTTTAATTAGAAAAATAAAAGTGACCAAAATAGAACCGACAATCCAGTTTGTTATATTATTGAACGTATGATTGAGTCCACGATTTCATTTCAAGTTGTTTGTCGGCCTCTGGACGCGAGCCAAGAACGGAAATGCCTTCTGCAAAAACGTACACCGTACTTTAATGGCTGTGAAATTGCAGTTACTGCGACTTCAACCTTGTGTTTATAACACCAAGGATCAAAACGGTCGAAGTGTTTTTATCATTGTAATAAAATCAGTGCTATCACCAGCTTACCGTAGTATTGAATACTATCCTTGATACCGAGTCAAGTTTTACAAACGTATGAGAATCCAGTGTAGCGCCGCTCCTGGTAACTTGCATGAACTAATAATTTCATACATTTGAAATACTTGACCCGGTAGCGTGGACAGTTAACTATACCATTTGAAAACTGATGATACGCCTATTGGTGGAGTACACTGACTCCAAATACAAGCCACACTGGCAGCATTCTCGCTTTCTGACGTCTCTAAAATCTCTAGACTCCACATGTAAGGCCTAGATTGCATAATGTCCAAGTTATTGCTGCATTCTGGCAAGTAACGGGCTGAGACGCCGTCTATTATGGCATTATTTGTGAGATATTGGCACTAATGGGCCATAAGTCTCTGGAAGCTTCCAAGCCATTGCTGCACTAATTTGAGCACCATTTGCAGCATCAGTTCAGGTTGGTGCATCTTAAAGAGAGTATCGCCTATAACTGTGCTTGTTGCACTGCTTTATCACGATTTTGATGGCGAAGGAATAGAAGTAGAATGAACTAGCTCTTAAAATCATGGTACAGATTATATTGGTATAGCTATTCAAAGAAATATATTATTCATTGGAAAAGCACGAATAAAAGCGTGCGATTGTGACATGAGATTCCCGAGATGGCTTCCGATTGAACGAACACATACAATGTATTAATATTTGTCGTTAAAATATACATTTCAAGCTTACGCCCGCGACTTTGCTCGCGAAGTACCTACC
This sequence comes from Xanthorhoe designata, assembly GCA_963582015.1. Lineage (NCBI taxonomy): Eukaryota > Metazoa > Arthropoda > Insecta > Lepidoptera > Geometridae > Xanthorhoe > Xanthorhoe designata. Next base: position 1,058,645 of record OY757038.1, read on the forward strand.
TGAATAAAAAGTAGCCTATGTGTTATTCCAGGTTTCAGCTAAATGAATAGTTTTCGCGTGAAAGAGAAATAAAGATCCATCTATACATCCATACAAACTTTCACGTTTATATTATGTAAGTAGTATAGGATTTGCATGGTGTGAAATGCAATTCGAAATGATAAGTATCTATAGTTAGTACTGTATATTCCCTTTTTTCCTAGCTACCTTCTAACCCAGCTAAGCCAGCCTGAAATGCCGACGTGACCAAACGATTAAAATGCGGGCGATAAACGCCACTACCTACATTTTATGAGGGTTGGCAAACCTATAAAACGCACACAGATGCACGGCCGTTTCACAATAGTTTTTTTAGCGTTGCAAAGTCTTACAATGAAATGTTTTTAAAAATAAAACCATAGCGACAATCCATAATCACGTTGATTGCTTTACAAAGTATTATATCATCTGTGCTTCTTACCAATCGCACTCAGAAATTGGTTGATTCGTGACAAAACCTGGCGTCGCAGCACCTTGATTACCATCGTCGATTCATCACGACAGCCACTCAAGCTTATTCCTTTGCCAATATAATTATAATTCAAAATCAACTCTGTTACGTTTACCTTAGACTTGGTTTTCGTTAGGTGGCGTGAAGTTTACGATTGTAGGTAGGTACAATGTTACAAATTAGTGCCTTACATACAAATTACTGTATTTATTCGATCATAGCCATGTGAAGCTTCGTTACTATTCCTTTTATCATCGCTGCAATTCCTTTGATTTAACACGTTTTATCGCGTATCTCTTCGCCTATCAAATTTAGTCTATAAATGGTCGTACTGAATACCTAAATACATTTTGAGTTTGAGTTTTGAGTTCGTACATCGAATTTCAATTCTTATAAATTTTTCCTGTTTCTATGCTCAAGCGATTAAAACTAAATATATGTAAAATGTAACTATTGTAGAAATGTTAAAAAAAAAAATGTTCATTAGGTTGGCAGATCGGTAAAGCCTGAGTCCACTCAAATCATCTGGTATATTATTATGATGCAAAATATAATCTGTTGTGATGACAGTAATGTTTAAATCTTAGTGAAACTTTATTTCCGCACAACATTCATTGGGTATGTACCGTAAGAAAACCAAGCTTTCAAATAGGGCCTGGTAAGGAGGAACTTTTTACTTTAGTAATTTTTTGCTTGGTGTGAAATATTTGTGTGCTACTATTGTCAGTACGGCCGTGGCATTTGAGCCGCAGCGTATCGATCCAGTCTTCAACTTTTGTACAACTTTGATTGAGGCTTCATAAAACTTGTCGGAGGGGTCATCGTGTAAGAGCCAGATAAAACACTTGCTCCAAGTTTTATCTAATAATAAAAATGTTTAGGCTGAATTTATACTAACAGCTGAAATTTGTTAAAGACAAGCTTCCTCTTTCGGCTTCGCTTGCAGTTTAGCTGTTAAACATATTATAACTAAAAATGTTTCAAAATTTGTAACATGATATTATACGCACAGAATCGGAACCATTGTCTCTAGCATCGATTTTTGGACATTTCTTAAAAACTGAGTAACAAATTTTCGGAATGCAAACTCGAGTACCTACTGTTCTACCACCGGCCAAGTATATACTGGATACTTTATTACACTTTAATTAAATAAAACGTTTGGGTTTGGGCTTTGTTCGTCCGCCATTCCACTAATTTGCATGAAAGGAATTTTATGAGCCCCAAGCGTGGTACATACCATCAAATCTGATGAAAATATTGAATTTTTACCACAATTGAAGGAAACATAATAAAAATATAATTTAACGGCAACATTTTTAAAATATCGTCACCAATTTTTTATCAATTCAATAACTTTTTATACTCTACCACAGATTAATTTAATTTAATTAACAGAAACTAAACTACTACATTTAATATCAAATAAATTTAATTAATAAATAATATATAAATTATATATATTAAAAATATAAATATAAATTTATAACAATTATAAATTTATCAATTCAATTGTTTACCAAGATGTAAGGTTACATTATGCTATTTAAAATACTACTATGAGCTGAACCCCTTTATTCATAATGATTTGTCAATTTAACAAGGCTTTATAGAATGTTTTTTTCTTGTTACACTTATGTCAATGAAAAGAGATACCTAGCAACAGATATAACAGCCATCTGAGCTACACAAGTCGATTATGAATAACATGGTAAGTTTTTGTTGTGAAGCAAGCATTTACTACATTTGCTCATTCTTATGTAATTCCAAATGAAAAGAGAACAGTATTGGTATGACCTTCGTTCCGGCCTTCGAGCTGAAACTTATATGACCTAACTGACAAGGGTACGGTTTGGGGACGGTACGGTACTTGTTTATGACCAGCTTTCGGGTTTGGTCGTGAAGTAGATACTTACAATTGAAGTAGCATTGTCATCATTTGATTTGACTAAAAAACGCAATTCCGTGAGGGGTTATTTTTATGTGCACGAGTGATATGTTGGTTTCTTATTCAACGAATTATGCCAAGTTATTTTCTTACGCTTTACTGATTTTTTTCACAAGTTATTGATTCGATTATTCGGCGCAGAAGATACATAGGTAAATGTGTATTAAGTCTGATTGCACCTGGGTGGAAGCGCTCGTGGCGAAGCTTGCTAAGACGTTGATAGATCGTCAAAGTTCTGAGCGGTCACAACTTGGATGGGGGCAAGCGGCATTATCATCTGAACGCTTCCGTGCTTCGGAGGGCACGTTGAATTGTCAGTCCCGGCTTTTAAAGTCGTTAAGCCATGACGGAGGCCTTTAGGCGGCCTAAAAACTCCATCACCAGAGTTGGCCACTTGCTCATACTAACGAACGAACCTATTAATTTGCATCTTTGTTTTTTCTCCATTATCAATTGCAACATTAGGTACTTTCTCCTTCTAGTGATCTTTGTGAAAGATTTATTACGATGGCATTTCCACGTGGTCGTTCCAAATTACGGACTTATCTAGTCATTATCATCATCATTAGCAGCTCATAATGATAGCCCACTGCTGGGTATAAACCTCAAACGAATGAAACTCAATCTAGTAATTGCGACTAAAATATAATTAATTAAAATGTCAATCATAAATACTTAGAATTAAGTGATTATACGCCTCAGCAAGTCAGTAATATATTTCTCAAAGCTTTTCCTGTTACTAAGAAATCGGGCACCCAGCCGCACCTTATTGGGGTGTGGGTATAAAGCGTTACCTGCCTATTGCTCAGAATATAATAAGGAACCACTTGGTTCTATAAATAGTAAAGTTACCCTATATTATGAAAATAGTAGACCCGCGCGGCTTCGCTTGCGTGTACTTTACATAAAAACTTTAACACACAGAGTTCTATCTAATTGCTTTAAACGTTTCTATACAAACTTTGACACCCCATTGCAACCCTTTAAAGGCGTAACTTGCGGTAAAATGACGCCTATTTTTCAAGTTAGACCTCTGGCAATACACCAGTGAAATCTGGATTCAATTCCATTCAGTAGTTTTTGCGTGATGCGGGAACAAACAGTACAGACACAAAGACAAAGTTTTAAAAAACATTTTTTTGGCTTTGCTTTGGCGTTGCTCCAATAAAGTTTTGCATTAATATCTCAAATGTACAGAAATCGACGTGTTATAGTTTTATTATATTTAGAGAAGAGATAAGACGAGGTAGTTTTGTGAGCCCCTGCAGCTACGAGTAGTAACCAATGAACTAGCCAGTGGGTATTATACGAGTATTTATACCTACGTAGAATAGTGTAGGAAACTTCTGATTGCAACGTTCTCACGTAGCTATAATTAGCTCTTTATCAATTTGACATTGTTTTCTGGTTTATCGGTCCCTCTAGGCCTAGACACTATTATGCACCACATATAGGCACATTTAACAACCTTTTCACAGCAACAACACCGTCAACTGTATATTAGAACCTTCTTGTACCAATGACTTCGGGAACTGAAAGGAAGATCAAGATTGCATTATAATTTAAAAGTTTTGACATAATCTTTCCTGTGGCTAATCTAAAGTTTGGTCTTACTCATAAGGATTTGTCAAATTAATTTAGATTTAGAATGTTTTTTTCTTGTTACTCTAATGTCCATGAAAAGAGATGCAACATTTAATATCCGTTTTAGCTAAAGTAGGTTTACCAAACCAATATGCATAAGAGGGTAAATAAATAAATATCTTTAGAGATTTTTATTCAAACCAGTTTGAGAACATTGATTTATATTGTGTTTCAATCACACCAACGTTTCGATTAGGATGAAATTAGTGCTGGACATAAAAGCGTTTTAAAATTTTCTTAAACGGACAATCCCACTTGACCAACAGGGATCATAAAGGGTAAATAAAAAAATATATAAATTTGGAAATGTATATTCAACTTGAATAAATTGAATACCTAAGTGGTAGAGCTCGAATATTAGTTTCCCTGAAAATTGAGCTCAAAGTGCCTTGGCACGGCCGTGACCCCGCGCGGTGAGAAGTCCGTGTTTGGCAAATTGGACTGTCTACTTAACTACCCTCATTTTCATTTACCAATTTGAATTTTCAGAATGTAATTTGGTATCTGTTTCATCTATACCCGATGTAATGCTAACGTGAAATGTAAAAAGAAATATTGGTGTGTAGGTACTCTATAAGTAAAATATATCGAATCTCTACAAATGATGAACAAGCTTACTCACCCTAACGGTAACTCAGTGGTACCTGTACTGTACAAAAAGTACCTATGTGTTATTCCAGGCCATTAACATTAACTATTCATATTCCAAGTTTCAGCCAAATGTGTTTAGTAGTTTTTGCGTGAAAGAGTAAAAAGGAGCCGCGCCTTGTGGATACAGTCGAGATCATGTTTTTTCTTTATATTATGTAAAAATGCAGTACCTACCAAAACAAAGTAGATTACCAAAGATACCTTTTATATCTGGATCCGGCGTAAATATCCGTTTTATCTATGTTTCCGTTTCCGTACTATATTCAGTATGATTTGTATTATATGACTAGAAACAGTAGGACCTATTGCTGTCTGTTAGTACATTGTGATAAGCGTGTGCTTAAAGTGGTGTTGGCCGAATGGCTACCTCGAATTTTGTTCTGAAGGTCGTGGGTTCGAATCATTCTTCAATGGATTTTTCTATTTTAAAAGTATATAATGCACAGAAATACGAGTTCTAGACGGCGAAGGAAAACACCGTGAGGAAACCAGTTAGTTTTCTAGTCGATGGGGTTGCAACCAACTCCACCTCCACCGAGGCACGTTCATTAAGCCATTGCGTAGATGTAGCTAACATTTTAACGTGTTGAATTACAAACGACATTACTATGTAGATCCGGTGTCGGTTTTTATGACACATCAAAGGGTTTTAGCGTGTAGTTTAACCTGTCAACCGGCGGAACGACCCCGGGGTCGTTAGGTATAAAACACAAAATTCCGTTGACCGGCGGAACGACCCCGGGGTCGTTGCTCACCCAGGCCACTTGAATCCATATTTCGACCTAGATAGAGTTGTCTATTGTTTGGACATGTTGATTTCAGAGCCAAGCTAGATATATTTGTCAATGATACCAACATTGCAAAAACGAAGTAGCTTCATAAAAAATAAAATCCAACTCATTCATTCCAATGAAAGCAAGCAACGGACGGGAGTGTTTTCATTTGTGCAAATTGTGATTTATATTGGTAAGTGTCTACTTTTATTACAAAATGTGTGCTAATTCTCTTATTTAGTTCATTGTGCTGCTATCGATCACGTTAGATTTTCGAAATTCATTATAAAAATAGGTTTTTCAAGTCTTGAAAGTCGGCAACCTAAATTCAACTATTTTGAGTGTTTTACTAGCAACTGTTGTGAAAGATCAGTGAAAAGTTATGTAAATGTGTACATAGTAACTATTTATACAAGTCTAAACATGTTTTCAATGGAAAAACAAGGAAGAATTCAATACCAGTGACCATTATTGTTTACGTAACCACGCCCGTTCAGACGCCATTTTTTTTTTGAGCTTTATTGTTATGGTGCTTAGGTTCATAGTTGTATGCAGTGCCGCGCAAATTGCGTGTGCGCGACTTAGATGGTAAAAATAAAATCATGACAGCATGTTAGGCCTTTGTTTTTGTGCTTAGAGCATAGAAACAATATCCATAATTATAATACCTTTTACATAAACAAGCTAAGTGGTCTAGTTTTTTTTTCTATGAATTTTTAAGTTTTAGGTAATCGCAAATCCGCGGACTCACAGATTCCGCCATTCGTCGTGCGTGCAAGCACTTTTTTGACAGGTAGAAACCGTTCCTTGACAGGTTAATAGCATGTAGTAGTTTAGTAAATGTAGCCAACACGTACTTTTCAATGTTAACGTTATTGCAGGTGACGCAGAAGCATAAGAGCCCTAATGCACTGTAAGATGAAACAATAGCCTTTCTATTCTGCCCTCTCAACCACAAGCAAGAGAGTGTATTATGCCATAATTATTCGCCTCACGCCTACAAGCAATGGTGTTAGCAAGACATTCATCATGTCTAGTCCATACATCAAGCTGCTCAAACAATGAGACGTGCCGGTAGTACGTGACAGAACATACGAGGATCGGTGACGTCACACGATGTATACTTATAGTACGATATCCATACATAGTACAAACAAAGTCACTTTCCGCTGTCTGTGCAACGAATAATTCGTGATGCGGATTTTATCAAAACACAGAGTTTATTCAAGAGGAAGGTTTATATGTATATAAAAAAAGAAAGAAAGAAAATACATTTATTCGCTTCAAGAACACGTATATCTTTCTATCTACCTAATCTTATATCTTAAACGAGCAATTCTTGTATTACCGATTTTTTGATGCATAATTGGAATACCTCTCTAAAAAAAATATATTTTGTGAGTGACAGAAAGAAAGAAATATTTTAGTAGGACCAAGTCCAGTCGTTTATTTTAGTAGAGTAAAGACGCACGTGATTACTTAAAAGTAGTCAGTGAATTAAACTCACCTGAGATATTAACGCGGTCATCATCATCGTAGAGCAGGGGCTTGTCATCATCATCATCCACGACGTCGTGCTGGCGGAGCGTGCGGCGCGTGACGTTGGACGCGCCGCTTACGCACAGCACCCACACCAACGCCAGCGGGACCACGCACTCCATGCCGACATCACCGCGAGGCGTGTGGAGAGCCTCTGAAAATGTACATAAATATCTATTCTATTACATTTATTTAGCAAACACACACAATAGAAAAAACAATGTTGGGTGGACACAAAACAGGTAAATAGGTACCTACAACAAGAAAACATACAAAAACAAACATCTTTGATGGATTCGTGGATTTTTGACGCTTTGATGGACCTACAATAAACATGAAAAAGAAAATATTTTATGTGAAGTTGCGGGCGGCTGCTAGTAATCTTAAAGACATAATTTTTTTCCCCCTGAGGAAACACCTCGCTTTTTTATCTCTCATAGCGATATGACCGCCCATTGTTACTTCACTTTAATATTCTGTGTGTTTGTGCTTTATATTTGTGTCCATGTGGTGTACAATCTATCTATCTTTTTCGTCATATAAAAAAGAGTCTATGAGCATTCTTGGTTCACGCACGACACAAGTTAGTACACAGTTGATGAAACGCTATCATTGTCGTCTTACAAACTCATGTACAATTTTCAAATATTAAGACCAAATAGGTTAATTAACAAAATCCAAAGTACATACTTAGTCTTAATACACAGTCTTAGTACAGGCATTAGAATCACCTAGCATGTAAAACGATACTTAAGTGATCCTTGAGGTCCTACAAGAATAAATGATTTTTCTTTCTTTCTTTCTTTCTTAATTTCCTTTCATTAGACCAAAATGAAACGTTAATTTTACAAAGGAAACGTTTAACATTGTAATAAGAGTATATTGTAGCATTTAGTAGGTAATAATTGTTACGTTATTTTTTATCAAATTAATTACCTAGTGTGTTTTGTTATTGTTAATGTTCACGCGATAACTTATCTTTATGTGGTTTACTCAACAATACTTTCATTCATATCGTTATATTACTGTTTTCTAGTTTATGAATAGAATGCTTAATGTTAATGATATTTATGGAGTAGGTATCTTGTGACAGTCAGAATGGCGAGTATATTGTTGCTGTAATGAATTAGTATGAAAAGAAAGGATGAATGATGGAATGTACCATGAAAGGAATGTACCAGCAATAAACCTAATGTACCTTTAATGAAAATGAATGTACCTCTATGAAACGAGCAATCCTATTAATAAAGTACGCCGCAGTCCTGACGGTCAGAATGGCGGGCGAATGCTGATACTGAATGTAATAGATATTATAGGGTTAACTCATATTTACCAGAGGAATGTACCTTCAATGTACCTCTTAAAAAATATTAGCTGAAGATAATACGACGAGTATTTCACGAGAATTTCATTTTAGATCTTTGCAATGAGGGTTTTCTGAACTAACGTGCACTAGGTGGCAGCACTGAGACGTCAGGTCCAACATCTTATAAATCTCATTATGATATCAAATTAATCTGTACAGGTATTCAACCTCATTTCTTCGTTTTCAGACAGGAATAGTGGAATATCGTAAAGTTATATTGTGTTTTGACAGCGTTGTCACAATGGACCAATTAGTAGAAAGAATTTTCAAAAAATTATACTATTTTTGACACATAACCTCAAACTATCAGGGTATTCCTAAATGATCATAGCATGATCATTTGGTAAATACCGACTGATAATCATTATAGTTCCATAAAGACCGAGAAGTTTAAAAATAAACCGGATATCCTCCGATATCCGATATCGTCTGTCTATCCTGGATAAATAACGACACACTCATCAAAAATATATATTCTTGGAAATTAAACTAATGTTAGGTTGGAAAGTAAACTAATGTTCTTTCTGTATTCTGAGATGTTAGGTATATAGGTACTTACCTAAAAAAATTAATTTGAATGTAACTGAAATAGCTAAATGAAAAATAGCTACCTACTTCAGATATAATCACTTATAGTCCAATTTTTACTTCTTGATACACATAAAAACGCTAAATACAAAAAAAAAATATTAAAAATTGTTTGAGCAAATGTTTCTTGCTAAAAACCTTATCTCCGCAAAGTCTTACACTTTCCTGTCATAACAGAATGAACGAATGAAAGTATGAATGAAATTTGGACTACATTCATTCACTAGGCATTGCATATTTAATTCGGTCACCATCACAAGGGCAGTCAGTACAGTATCGTTTTAAATTCTAGCATTTTTCTTGACTGTTATTCTTACACTCCAATTAGTGAGACAGCACAACCAGAGTCTTGACGGAATAAAAACTTATGACTCAGACAATTTCTACGTTGATGTCACTTTATCATCATTCATGTTCATTATTTGGTATTCAATTAGGTGTAGGTACGATGTATATAATCACGTAGAAAAATTAAAATATGTAATAAACACCGAAAATAATAATAGTATTTTGTATAATTATTACTAGCTGCGATCCGTGGTGTTGTCCGCGGTGAATTTAACCCGTTCCTTTTTATTTAGAATACTGGGATCAAAAGTAGCCTATTTGTTAGTCCAGGGTTTAAGCAATCCTACTACCAAAATTCATTCAAATCTGTCCAGCCGTTTGAGCTTGAAAGAGTAACAAACATACTTACACACACTCAAACTTTCACGTTTATAATACTATACTAGCTGCGCCTCGCGGTGTTACCCGCGCTAGTTTCCGTTCCCGTGTGAATACCGGAATCAAAAGTAGCCTACGTGTTATTCCCGGTCATAAACTATGTATATTGCAAGTTTCAGCCAAATCCGTTCAGTAGTTTTAGCGTGAAAGAGTAACAAACACACTTACACACACACAAACTTTCACCTTTATAATATTAGTAGGATTAGTGTGATAAATATAATATATTTAAACTTTGAAAAACCCACCATGTGAACTGCGTGGCTGTTATGAGAAATTAATAATTGAACTAAATACGTCAGGATCAAAAATAAACTTCTTTACTTACAACTTACAGTATATTTTGGGTCAAACTTGTATTATAGTTACAAAGGACGAATAAGCTGAAGTTAAATTTGAAATCACGAAAGTTTCATAATTTAGAGTACCTGACGGTAAATTAAGTTGCTTTATTATTAAATACTAGCTGCGCCCCGCGGTGTTACCCGCGGTGACTAGTTCCCGTTCCCATGGGAATACTGGGATAAAAAGGAGCCTATTTTTTAATCCGGTGTATATGCAATCCTGGTACCAAATTTCATTCGAATCCGTAAAGATGTTAGAGCGGGAAGCAGTAACAAACACACTTACACACAAACTTTCACCATTATAATTAGTTCGTTCGTTCGTTTGAGCAAGTGGCCAACTCTGGTGACGGAATTTTCAGGCCGCCTAAAGGCCTCCGTCATGGCTTAACGACTTTAAAAGCCGGGACCGACAATTTAACGTGCCCTCCGAAGCACGGAAGCGCTCAGCTGATAATGCCACTTGCGGTCACCCATCCAAGTTGTGACCGCTCAGAACGTTGCTTAACTTTGATGATCTATCAAGAACGTCTTAGCAAGCGTAGCCACGAGCGCTTCAATTTCAAGCGCGATTATAATTAGTGTGATAGTGTGATGTGATGTGGTAAAATCAAGTGTTATCTATCTATCTCGCTTACCTTTCCATGTAAAGATTTACATAGAAAACGGAGATTGTTTATTTATTTTGGAAGCGGATCTATATTTGGGTTCTTAGAGGAAAAACTGTCCTAAACAAACACTTTTTATGCTGAGAGACGCAATTCTAGTTGACTATAAGTACCTAATACTTTATCAATAATAAAATGTATTTTGACATACCTCTGACTATCCCTTTAGACATCTTCAAAGGATCTAAAAATGTCTTAAAAAGATCTGAAAGAAAAATTGTGTCTACCGTCTGTTGGAAAAACAGTCGTGATCATATTTCATTAAAAAAAAATTCTAAAAGAATTTGTCTATTGCACCTCGGGAGTAAAGTCGTTATTTCATTTCTGGGCGCCAACCGTCACTTTTCAAGTGATAGGTATAGTTATCTTCACTCGCTACCGAGCCAAGTGTTTCAAATGTATGAAATTAGTTCACGCAAGTTACCGGGAGGGGCGCTGCACTGGATTGTCATACATTTGAATTAAAAAATATATATATATCCTTGGACATTCCACACGGTGTCATCTATTCCCAAGCTAAGCAATTTAATGCTTGTGTTATGGTAACCAGATGACTGGTAAACTACATAGATAATTTCTTTTTTTTGCAAATACATACATATTGGTAACACTTGACTTGGTATGGAGGATAATATTCAATACTACGGTAAACTGGTGATAGGTGTAAGCCAGAAACCTTGATATAACACGATTGTGATTAAATACAATTTATTTTGTAATAAGGAAAATTTTCAACATTCCTAAATAATGTATCAAATAATTTAATTTCCTGCCCGTCAAATATTTTCTCTGCAACTCCATAATTGCCGTATTAACCACCTGTTATGTTCCGCAATATGAACCTTATAACTAATGCGGAGCGTTCAAAACGATGTATGTGTTTTTGCCAACTGCACTGCAGTAGTTTCAGTTCAGGTAACATGCATGAAAGTTTATGAAAAGGCTTTTATAGTAGGGACAACTGAATAGATGTTAAATGCTGTGCTCACGTTTGCCAACATGCTCCATTTCACTTTTTGTTATTTTTCAGCTTTCCCGCCTTTTGTGGGCCGAGCAAAAAAAGTTTTGGTTTTATCGCGTACCTATGTGTTACCGTCAGAGCTATGAGAAAACTCGCAATATTTTTTGCTTGAGAAAACTAACAACTTTTTTAGCATACCTACGCCAAACGAGTTTTTGTTAACATATTATGTTGCTAAAATAAAAATTGCTGTAATGACAACTAAACAACAATTACCTACATAAAAAAATTGGTTATGCTGGGGCCACACTACGGAAAACGTCAATGCCCATCATTGTGATAAATATTGAGTTAATTTATGCCGAAAAACAAAAGAAGAATTTTCATAATGCTGTTGTCAAAGTCGTGGCTACACTTACGTTAAACGTCCATCATCGCGATCATTAAATAATTTCCCGTTAGTGTGGCCCAGCATTCTTAATTTAAGAAGTGATTAAACGGCTGAGCTGATTTACTTGAAAAATAATTATGAACTCTTTCGGTAAAAACACCGTTTAAACAAAAAATAATAATCAAAATCGGTAGATATGTTTGCCTATAACAGACCTACATTTTCACAAACACAAAATACACACGACAAATTTACAACACCTTCCTTTCGTTGGGGCTTCAAAAGGAATCGCTTGAATTAGGTAAGTTATTGCAATTTCATTTTGACTAGAAAGGGTAATACAAGTATAATAGAAAGGGTACCTATATATAATACAAGTACAAGTATAATACAAGTACTTATAAGTATAATACGAGTCATTTCTAAAAAATATTCCACCAACATCAAAGAGAAAGTTTTTCTTATATTGAATCCTTACAAAAATCGAATGAAAAGGCAAAAGTTAAAGCTAAGCCAAACCCAATGGATAATAAAATAAACAAACGTGGGTCTCATACCCACTACCCTAATTCAATTTCACCTAACGATAAGTAATAGTGTGGCCGAAAACAAAGCACACAAGGACATCCCAGAATACTAAAGCCTGAGTTTTCTAAATATCCACCTCCTACTTATTTCTAGGCTCCTGGTACTTTTACATTCGGAAAGCGTAGCCTGGATTTTTTTACACATCCAATTTCTTATATATTTTGAAAATTTTGTTTTATAAACATTTTTCAATATGCAAACCCTAAAAAGGAAGAAAAAAAAAACGGCTAAATCATTTCCCATCGCAAAGCCTTGATAAATTGATAGGTTTTATTGAGATCATTAGTTTATTCCTATCATTGTCAGAAAAATCGTTCAGTAAAGATGTAAAGGCGTATTATGTACCTAAATAAAAAAAATATCTATGTAGTATATCAGTCATCTGGTTACCATAACACAAGCATTAAGTTGCTTAGCTTGGGTCTAGATGACGCTGTGTGAAATGTCCAAGAATATTTATTTATTATGTTTTTGTCTGACGCCAATTTCAGCCGAAAATAGATCAGTTTACTTACTAGATTGGTTCATTTGCAAGACTATCGTTTATAGTTAGTCATAAATTGGTGTACCTAGCCTACATCAAAATGTATTGCCCTATATTAAGCGATTTTATCGTCTTAAGTACCAATGATAAACATCGATAATAGCGAATATTTCGGGCGTTTGCTGAAAGGTTTATCGAAGACATTTCAATACTCCCTTAACATAGTTATATTACTTTTTTGTTGTTGACTGACTTTTGTATTCTTGTAAAGTTGTGTTGAGCAATTAAAAAGTGCTGATTTAAAAAAAAAATACTTCCCTTAAGATTTTATTCAGTGATGAGAATATGTAACGTGAATATATATAACGTGATCAACCCTTTTAGTAATTTAGTTCGTATGAGCTCTGATAATGAAGTTTTTAGGAAATCTAAAAACAAAGGTATATTATTATAAATATAAAAAAAACTACTCACTACATATTTACTAGTTACTAAACCCTAAAAAGTCTCTGTCATAGACTTGCGAGGGATCGCAGAGAGTAGCGTTATAAAGAGGAGGCCTTTACCTATCCAACAGTGGGTGGAAATGGGCTGAAATTATGTGATGTAATAATTTAATTTGTTCTAAAAATACCGCAGCATAATTGAACAATTGTTAAAAAGCCAAAACCAGACATCAAACGGTAATTTGAAACCTCTGAAAACCAATAACCTTCAAGAAGGAAAGCTGATCCGTTCAGTGAAGTACCTACTAGGAGTAAATAGAACCGTTTCAAATATTTGAAGAGAGGTGTGAAATGTAAGCATTACTGAGAAATTTTAGGGTATTAACGTTATTATACAATATATTGAAGGTAAATCTTACCCTACGTGTAATAATAATCAAAAATTAGTTAGTTAATTAGCGTTTGCCCGTGTCTTCGCTCTCATAACACTTGTGGTTTACAAAAATTAAGATTTTTATTATGTTCCACACCAAGAAATGGTAGAGTATTTAAAGAAGCCAGGTAGGACAAATACTTTAATGCCCGGTTCCTATACGAAGTAACACGAAACTTAAGTGATCCTTGAGGTCCTACAAGAATAAATGATTTTTCTTTCTTTCTTTCTATATCCAACGTACGGATGACCGTAGATCGATTGTCAGAGCAACGTTGTTATCTGACAAAAAGTGTCATACATTTTGTGTTGTAAAAACAACGTTTCTATAGAGATATATCGACGGTCATCCGTACGTTGGATATAGGAATCGGGCATAAGATACATTAATATTTAGCTAGGATTCATTTTTAGGAAATAAATTTAAGGCAATAAAAAACTTGACATTTAGCCACTTGGAGTTGGACATTAAAAACACAATCAGGGGTTCGAACCCAGGACCTTCGGAGGTAGTATCCGACTGGGCCCCACAAAGCCTAAACTTCAATTTATATTAAAATCGCTTGATATAACTGATAACTAGATGACTGATATACTACAAACTTAGATACATATTAAAATGTTTCCCCGTGCATACTTACTTCCTTTTATGATATCCACATTTTATGACAACCATTATTTCTTCGCCATGGTAAATGATCCCTAACGACTGTTCTGACCTAAAATCAGAGTTTCCATTGTCAGGAATCGAGGGCAATTTATACATATGGTTGATTAGACGAAGGCTTTTCAATATTCGGGAACAAACTATCTATAACTGAAACTAGGAACCATCAAAATAAGTTCGTATGAGCTAGTGGCTAACTTTGGTGACGGAGTTTCTCGGTCGCCTAAAAGCCTCCGTCGTAGCTTAACAGCTTAGCCTGGTCGAAAATTTTAAGTGTCCTCCAAAGCACTAGCAGTCACCCATCCAAATTGTGGCAGATCAGAACGTCGCTTAACTTCAACAAAAGGAAGAAAGAAAAAGAAAAACAAAAGTAAAAATCATGTTTTTCATTAGGACCTCAAGGATCACTACGAATCATCTTACATAGTGAGTGCATGTTCCAACGCAATACCCACACAGGAAAAGAATCAAGCAGGAACACAAGGTGTGGGCCTAGCTTTGTTTTTACTCTGATCCCTCAAACTAAATATTCAAGCTTCAGTGGGGTGCCAGTCAAACAAAGTGAGACACGTTAAAACAAGTAAAAGTAATTGTAAAATTAACAAGATAAACGATCTGCCAAGAACGTAAGCAAGCTGATAGGATCATGTTTCGTAAGGCGCTCGTGCACATGATTCTATTAGACTCTACTTATAATACGAAACTAGCGTCGCTTTAAAACGATTGAGTATTCATAATGTCTCTATTTAGGATGATATCATACTAATATTATAATGGGAAAAGTTTGAGTGTAAGTGTGTTTTTTTGCAGAAATAGTTCTTTTTTGTTAATTTGTAAGAACCGGAAGTTAATAAATAATGATTGCCGCAAAAGAAGCAAAGCAATATACGTAATGATGGGATGGGGATGATGATGATGACTCAGGATTAAGTTGAATGTTGTTTAAAGTGTAAAAATGTGCCCAGCTGTTGGTTAATAAAACTGCCAATAATTTTAAGGTTAAAAACTCATTAGGCACACTTAGGCTAGTCATGGTTCTTCACGGTTTTGGTCGCGATAGAAACGGGAGTAAAATAACCCAGCTGTAAGGTTTGATGTGTAATCTATTTGAACCTAATGAATAAATGCTTTTTGATTTTGATGTATACTACGTTACCAACACTAAGTTTCTAGCCTTAGTGGCCATAATCCTTTAGAAATTCGAGAAGTTCGTTTGTTTCAGAGTAAATATGAGTATGATAGAGTAAATTAAAATCATTCAAAGCCGGGTCCTAGTGATAGGTTTTCCTAAGCTAGGACTACAATCCGTAGTATAGATAAGTTACTCACTGAATGAACACTTACCTCTGCTGGCTGATGTTACGCAAGCAGTCCACTCATGCCAGACTAATCACTCATCTTCACTTCTAATCAACGTTTCAGGTACTACTGGATCATGATAAAATATTATCAAAACTGTACAACACTAAAAAATATCCGTCTTCCAAAAATCACAGCACAAACGCAGTCATTATGTCACTGGCACAAACCCCGAGAGTTCCTAATTCAAATTCGTATTTCGAATTGTAAAAAATATTTCTTTTTTGTGTTTTTTAACGGAATTTTTTGGAGTATGGTGTGTGCGGGCATTCAGCCGCTGGCTGGGGCGGGCGGCGACAGAGGGCGTAGCGAGTACTGCGCTTGCGCGAACATTGCACCCTCTTAACAGGGAGGGATTGGCTTTAATCAGTGCTCGATCAAATAAGGTAGAGTTTTACTTCTGCAAAGGTTTAATGGCTCATAAAAAATGTTATGTAGATAATGATTTTCTATTCACAATCTCTACCTTGCACCTTTCATTGATATTAGATTAACTTGTAAATATAAATAAGAAAATGTATTTCGTTCCACGTAAAATGTATCTGTAGTTACTTTAATAAATTCGTTAATAATTGTTCAAAAAACTTCTGACTTCAATACGACGAAATTTTGGTCATTTCCACTGCCACGAACAAAATCCTTTTGTAATCTTTACAAAGCATATACGTAACCAATATATTAACTTTCTGGAGGAGTGACTTTCAGTGTAACTTCGTATATTTATTAGATTATTTTGGCCTAAAACTCCTTGACAAAAATGCTGACTTGCCAACACGTGCTTGGAATACATTCGGTCCGGTCCCTGTAGCTGAGTGGATTCCTCGACGAGATCCGAAGACATCCGAAAAAATCCGAACGCTTCCGAAGGCAAATAAGCGAGCATGGTGTGAAGTGAAACCGTTTTTATTTTCCGTAAAAGGATAAAATTTAATCAACAAAGTGTGTATAAAACTTACAGACTATTTATTTATTTATTTATTTATTTATTGATTTACTATAAAACAATTCCAAATATGAAATATGAAGGTTTGTATGCCGTTAGACCCATTGAAATAATTGTTATTAAGTAATAACAACATTATTTTTATTATTATTATATTAACTGACTTCAAAAAAGGAATGGTTATGTTCCACTGCATGTATTTTTTTGTCATAGAAAAACCATGCATATTTTAATTTCCCTCATGCCATGCCTCTACGAAGGTACCCTCGTTATGCCAACACGTATAACCTCATTTTTTCAGCACTCATCGTGAAATCCTTCATAATGGTCCCATTTACCTGTAAAATTACGACCAGTATTGTAAGACCTTCCTTGCCTGCTACAAAACCTTTCAAATAAGGTGATAAAGTGCACTAATACTCCTGCGAAAGCTCTTAATATATTGGCTGGTCAGAGCATGCGCAAAGGTTTTCTAGTATGAAATTGTATGAATACAAAACTAAGCGCAAGTAATTAAATAAGTTGATGAATATTCTGTTGAATTAAATTGCTTAAAGTAAATAGCAGTGTTGACCTGCTCTAGTGGAATAAAGGTTGAAAAATGATTAAACAAACAAATATATGTATTTAAGTTAATTGTTTAAAGTAATCTTTTCTACTCTTATAGCCTATACTTTATTAGGTACCTTACATACATACTCATTAAAACTTGGATAAACTAACATAATCATTTATTTATTAGCAGCGAGAACTTAAAATTACGTATTTAATATTAATGGTTTCAACTTGATACTGTTCATAATAAATTTATTTACATAAATGTTTATTAAAATTAAACATTTTATTAAACCGACTTCCATTAAGAAGAGAGTAATTTCTGCACTCTTGAGGTGCATTTCTGGTTATAATTCTGAATATCCTCATCAGATCCTCAAAATATTGGAAGCACCAGCTTTCAAATAAAAAAAAAATCATCAAAATCGGTTCACCCAGTCCAAAGTTCTGAGGTTACACAGAAAAAAATACAGATGAATTGAGAAATTTCCTTTTTTAAAATAAAAAAAAAATCATCAAAATCGGTTCACCCAGTCCAAAGTTCTGAGGTTACACAGAAAAAAATACAGATGAATTGAGAAATTTCCTTTTTTGAAAAAAGGAGGAGAAAAAAGGTTTTAACAAATATACACGTACATAAATACAGACAACCAAATGTTTCTAGAAAGGGTTCCGAGAGTAGGGTGGTGTGGTAGCCATTGAACCACCAAAAGTTTAGAGAGCTGTAGTTTTTTTTTCTGTAACATATTTACAATACTTTTTAGCCCATGACTTAGGAAATTTCAATGACTTTGAAATTGCATTTGTATTTTTAGCTTTTAGCTGATAAATACTTGGCAAAAAGACTTTTAAAAAAAAGAGGGAAATGGCTCATTGTGTACTCCTAGGGGGACACAATGAACTGGGGGGTGGGTAGTCAGTAAACCATGTGGTACACAATAAAACGTTGTTCTACCATTAATGATTTAAGCCTAGAAGGATGTTACATTATAAAGGTAATTGTGTTTTTTATTAATTATTTATAAATCAAGATGTTTTTTAGCATTTACTTCTGGCTTATGGCTTTAGTTCTGGCGTATTTATCGTTATTAAATGATCTATTTATTACCTATCTAATATTTCTTATATTATGATCTTCTATCATTTTAAGATCATTAATCTAACATTTCTTATATCATAAAAATTATCTTAAGGTGGCCCTTCCCGGTGCGTCTATCATCGACGCGGGCATAGCTGAAAAGCTTGTTGTTTCATCCAGCGCAATGCTAGAAAAAGAAGCAAAGCGAAATAAGAGAGAGAGCGCCTCAGCGCTCGGCATTCCGTAGGTAATTTCGCCGCTCACTCGCTCACTCGAAAAATAGTGTGCGGAAATTTCATAAAAAGTGTTCCAGGAAATACGTTTTTTTCAGTAAGCCTTACAAGTTTGTAAAATAAATATTAGTCATTTTGAATCTCCATAAGATTTGCAAGGTTTCTATGACAATATTTTCTTTACGTTTACAATTTATGAGTACATTATGAACGGCCAAAGTTCAGGTAAAATTTATGCTAAAAGCAGGTTTTTAGAAGCTTATACTGAATTTGTTTCTCAAAATTTTGATTTTTAGTTTCGATAGAAACCTAGATATAGTGCACAAGATACCTATTAGTCCAAAAGTTTAAAAGAAAGATCTGTTACAACGGCATAATCACGTACGAGCGTTTGTATGAAAAGTGAGCCGGGTTGACCGCTCTTAAGTGATATCTCCAAAGTTATAGTGTGACCAGAAGAAATAGGGTTTTTTTATATAAAATTGTTAAAGTAGTACGCGATTAACCATGGTTCATTGAGTGCTAAAAAAAAACGTTTCACTGTGTACCATACCCCTATTAAAATATTTAAAAAATTTCTACAGTTATCAGGAACGCGATTGGATAACAAGCATAAATCTAAACCATGCTAATTAATCTATTCTTTAGATAAAAACAACACATCAGTTCCTAGGACTTTAACAAATTGAGTAAAGAGAAAAATATACTGACATTTTTTCCTTACTTTTTGCACTTGAAAACAGAAGTTTACTCATAGCTCGCTCGGTTCGGGCGACAGTTCGCCGGCGACTAGACGTGACAGGTTAGCATCAGAAGGCGGTTCAAACGTGTATTAATGTATAAGCTGGCAACGTCACGTTATGGCTGTAGGCCCTGTGGTTCACTGAGTACACTTGATTCACTGGCTACCACACCACCCTACAAACCAATATGATTTAAAAATAACATGACCTTTCCTTCCTACTAATAAAAAAGTTGGTAAGAATTTCTTCGAGAATGAAACCATAATGGTCCTACGTTTTCTTATAAAAATCCGGATCATTTCTTCATATTATTTCTTGAATAACAAACTACATTATTTTACTTCGTAGTTAGGGTAGATCTGAAAAAGACAAGTTTATTTATAAGCCATCATGGTATATTTAACTTAGCGGTAATGTAGTACCTATTAATTAAGATATTATTATTTATTTATATTATTATTATTTATTATCCAAGGATATTTATTTATTTATTAATTTTTGTATCGTCACACTTTACAAAATATCATTTTTTACTATTAAGTATTTTAAAAATGTTATTTGAATGAACTAGGTTTAATGTAAATATTTAATGTATCTATTTGTACCACGGAGTATATGTAACTTTATTGTACATACTTCACGCAAATGAAATACTTGATTATATTCTTGTTTGATAGGTTTTAAAGAATGTTGTACTCACGGTAAGCTCCATACTGCAGCATATGCTTAATCTTCATAGTGATGAAGTAGCCCAGAGCAGCGGTCCCAGTGACTCCTGCAGCAACTAGTCCTACTGTCTTCGCTGTCTCCTTTGTATCATATGCTGCCGTTCCATTCGTAAGAGCTGCATTTTCATCAGTATAGTTATAGGTCTCAGCTTTGACTGTAGTCGCATAATCACTTGATTTATTGAAAGTGGTGTATTTCTCCTTACGATTATCATTCGTTGCCACTAGCGCTGCGTCTCCATTGGTAGAATTATTGGTCTCAGCTTTGACTGTAGTCGCATAATCACTTGAATTATTGAAAGTGGTGTATTTCTCCTTACGATTATCATTCGTTGCCACTGGCGCTGCATCTCCGTTGGTAGAATTATTGGTCTCAGCTTTGACTGTAGTCGCATAATCACTTGAATTATTGAAAGTGGTGTATTTCTCCTTACGATTATCATTCGTTGCCACTAGCGCTGCATCTCCATTGGTAGAATTATCGGTCTCAGCTTTGACTGTAGTCGCATAATCACTTGAATTATTGAAAGTAGTGTATTTCTCCTTACGATTATCATTCGTTGCCACTAGCGCTGCATCTCCATTGGTAGAATTATCGGTCTCAGCTTTGACTGTAGTCTCATAATGACTTGAATTATTGAAAGTGGTGTATTTCTCCTTACGATTATCATTCGTTGCCACTAGCAATGCATCTCCGTTGGTAGAATTATCGGTCTCAGCTTTGACTGTAGTCGCATAATCACTTGAATGATCAAAAGTGGTGTATTTCTCATTTCTAAGAGTATCATTTGGTGCCACTATTCCATTGGTATTATAGGCTTTGACTGTTGTGGTCTCATAAGTGATGTAGTTAATTTCTGCCCTGTCTGGGACTTGTCTTAGGCATAATGTCGTTGAGTTCAAAGGACAATCAGGTGCTATTTTAAATTCCAAAATACAATCTTTATTATCTTGTAGTTCTTTTGTTTTGAAATTTTCACTGTTATTGAAAGAAGGATGGTCAGTTGATAATATTTTCCTGGAAATTTAAAATATATATGAATTTTGTATGAAACAACGTATATTTTGTTCTCAACGTCTATGTAAAAATGTTAAGCATTTTAATGCCATTTCAACGTTAAAAAGTATCGTATTTAGAGTTAGGCCATTTTCCTTTTGAACGTGCGATGTGTATGATAGATTATGTTTAATTCACTCGACCGATACACTTGTTATTTATATTTACCTATAAGACAGCATAGCTGTCGATTCTGTTGTTTACTGCTTAACTAACAACAAGTAAATTCTTAGTTTTAACATCTAAACAAAATTAGAGTGGCACATCTAAAATTATGGATTATTTATGACCAGAAATAGTCAAAATATTTTTTTTCAGACTTCAACTAGGTACTATTAAAGAGGCAATATCTTTTGTGTCTCAAAGCAATGCAAAATTGTTATCCTTAACGTGAAAGAAAACAGAAAATTTATTTCCTTTCTTAATGCTTGGATTTAATTTTAACTTACATTGAAGTAGGCTCTATGCGCTCTTGGGTCAAATCTGTTTCAAAATATTCATTTAAAATCAAATAGTAGTGTGTACATTCCCTCTCTGGAACATGTTTATGACATAATGTCGTTGAGTTCAAAGGACAAGATGGTGTGTTTTTAAATTCCAAAATACAATATTTATTATCATGTAGTTCTTTTGTATTGTTGAAAGAGTTTTGGTCAAGTGTTATTGCTTTCCTGGAAATTCAAAATTTATAAGTTTTATTTATGTATACTGCAAGCTATTTTATAATTCGACGGCCCCACCGAATAAGCGTGTAAAGTTCCTTACCGTATTTTTTTTTTATTTAATTTTTACACTTTTGGGGATAAAATGCACCTCCTAAATTTTTTTCAGGTATTTTTTTTTATTAATTTTAAAATAATCGTACATCGAATGTTTATTCTACGGAAAATAAAAGCACAAGTTTCACACGAATATTGCAGAAATGGATCTTGCTCACTGTCAACTCTTACACGTGTAATGTAATGTTACTTTGTAATATTATTCGCGGGATTTAAAAAAACAAACAATAACCGTAAAGTGTTTTGCTGATTTTTTTAGTTTAACAGTGATTAGTAACCATATTGAATAATTTTATTCTTCGAAACTTTTGAATTCTAGTTTTCGTAAAGAATTTAATAATAATACAAAAACTAAAAATATAATACTTATGATTTAAAACACATATTTTCCAGTAATTTGTTTAAGCTAAAATGCTTTTATTTTGTAAAAAATGGATTGGTACACGGTAGAAAATGGCGCGGGGAGGGAACTATTTTGAGAAATTATTATGTAGATCGAGTTAGTCAAGCAGTGTGTGTGTGTGGATGTGCATGTCGTCGTCCGTGGGGTTAATTTACTTCTATGAGAAATACAATTTAGTTTTGTTTGAATGAACTCATCTCGCTGCAGAAGGATCTTGAAACACTTACATGAACGTAATAAAAGTAATTGTCTTTTTAAAACTTTCGCTATCAGAACACATTATAAAAGTATGTGGACACTGTTAGTGTAGTGTGTTGTCCTAGTGTGAACCGGCCCTAATTGACATTTATAAAGATCAAGTGAGGGTAGTTGAATAAACACTTTCGCTTTGCTGTGGCGGTACCTCCAATACTTCAGTTTTCTCGCGACCACGGCTGGTGCAATCCGGTCGAAACGTCGGGTGAATATTAAAGGTAAAAGTCGTGATAAATACCCGTTTGCATATGTTTTATAATGTGATAAAAGTAAATGTATGTACGTACTATTTTATTGATTACCTACCTACTATGTACTGGTTAGTAGTTTAGTTTAAGTTGCGGAATTTTGAATTTATATTTGTATAAAATTATTAAACAAATAGGTACAAATGCACCAACCTCGTTACATCCAGATGAAGAAGTGGTCTATGTACCTATGAGGACATTTAGGCGGGTCATACATACTCATAAAACAGTGTCGTTATGGGGAAGTGCAATATGAAGCAAGAGAAGCGATAATGAGTTGAAAGTAGGGGGGGGAGAGGGAACTCCAGTTATGGACACGAAACCTCAAAGCTCTGATCTACTCGCACTCAGATTAAAAACCCCGAGATCTTTCAACTCATTTTGACTGTCTGGAATCACCTGAATTCAGTGGATGAGATCAATAACAGGTTTGTGGAAACTGTCCATACGGTAGGCTCTCATTCTTTAAGACGCGCCATACCAGTAGAACTTAAGTAGCTAAACGCTTGCTGAGACTGCAGTCTCCTAACGATGCTGCGTCACATTGAGAAGTCGAAAAGTTATATAGATTCTCTTACGAACCCAAGAGCCAAACTGAACCAACACTATACTATACCGAAAATAACCCGTACATCAGCCTGTACGACGAGTTGAGGATGGCCCTGAAAGGTTCCACGCCTGAAGCACGAAAAAGAAGCGTGGTGGTGCTCTTCTTCAAGTAGGATAAGGATAACACCTTATCAAAGAACTATAGTTCCATCTCGCTTTTGAGCCTATGTTTATAAGCTGTTTTCCAGGATCATCGCGAATCGTCTCGTGTTTGATGACTTCCAGGCTCCCGAACAAGCCGTATAACATACATACGCTGCGGCAAGTCATACAGAAGACCAAAGAGTAACACTTGCCGCTATTTCTAGCGTTTGTGGACTATGAGAAAGTCTTTGATTCGTTTGTAACATGGTTGGTGTTAGTCTCTCCAGCAATGTCGTATTGACTGTCGGTGCATCAAAGTATTGAAGTGTTTGTATAGTGTCAGTCCAAGTAAAGGAACGGAATTCCCTTGAAAAAAGGTGCATAACATAAAGATGTCAATCTCCAAAACTGTTTACTGACCCTTTGAAAGCCGCCTTTAAGCTTCTAGAATGGAAAGTTCAGGGCATCAATATCAATGGCGAATATATCACTCACCTTCGGTTAGACGAAGATATCGGGGTCATAGCAAAGTCGATGGAGGAACTTAGCACGGTATATTAGGTCTAAATTCTAAAGAAGATGTTCAACCAGTGGTGCGCCAGCCAGTGATGACTTACCTAAGTTAAGGATCCGGAAGGTAGAGTTTCATCTCTATAGGGCTTATGCATAGGCTCAGAGTCGCTCAACGAGCTATGGAGAAAGCTATGCTCCTTGGAAACCCAGAAATGAGAAGATACGTAGAAGAATACGAGTTTCACCGAAATAGCCAAGCGTATGATTTCGTTAAAATGGCAATAGGAAGCTCATATAGTACGCAGAACAGATGGCTGTTGGGGTCGAAAAGTTTTTCAATGAAGACCGCGGATTGGCAAGCGTAGCGTAGGGTAGGGCGTCCGTCCACATACAAAATTAACGGATGAAGCCGCAGGTTCACGGTAGATGCAAACCGCTTCCAAACATAACAACTGGAGATCTATGAGGGAGGCCTATGTCTGTATAATTTATCCAGATTATTGTTTAGTACTTTTTAGTTCAAAATACCACAATTTACGGGAAATAAAATTGATATGAATAACGTTACAATACATTTTTACACGTAAACATTTTTTTAGCAATTACTTAAATAACCATGTAACTATCTAGTAAACGCATTGACAAATATCATTTGCACCCAGTATAATACGGCAATACTAGGTTACACTCTTAGAAAACTTCATTTTTTCCCCCGAAGAATAGTGTAAACATTCGAAACGAATACCTGTATAAGTTTTTGTACTAGAATAAAAAACTAAAAGGGTTTTTTATTTATATCTTTTAAACTATCAATATTTTCATATTATTTATTTAAATAAACTATAGTGTATTTTTTTATCTACATATTGTTCATACATTGCATACACGTATGTCTAACCAATATTGAGTAATATTTTTTTTAACGTTTTTTAGCTCTCCTGAAAACTTACCGTTTTTACTTTACACGTTTATTCGGTGGGGCCGTCGAATTTACCTTGGGCTTAAAATACGATTGTATCATAATAATTATATATATATCTTGCCATTTCATGGTGAAAAAAGTGTCATATTTTGAGTTGGGTCGGTGATCTTCAGGCAATTTTAAGATCCTGTTGAAGATGTCTAAGGGGGTAGTCAGAGATTTGAAAATTTGATTAAACATTAACTTACATTGATGTAGGCTCTATGCGCTCGTTGGTAACATCTGTTTCAAAATATTCATTTAACACCAAATAGTAGTGTGTACATTCGGAAGAGCAGTTCTTGAGTAAAAGAAATATCTGAAAAAAAAACCGAGAAAGAGTTTTTATCTTGAAGGTAAGTACCTATTTATATAAAATTAACTTTTGTTCTCCTAAAACTCCGCGGATGCACTTAGCTATAGGTAACTAAAGGTGATGTAGGTATGAAAATAACACTTGGTCTGAAAAAGCTTCTTGAAGAAGTGCCTGTGGATTCGAAATCTTTGCCTTTCGGTTAGCAATTTAAAAAAATATATTACAACACGTTTACAGAAGACCATAATCACTGTCAACTTGATTATAATTAAAAAAATATGTAAATACCCCGATTTATCTCTTTATCAATTAGTAAAAGGGCAGATGTTATTCATAACAATATTTTGAAGAAATTATGGATATTAAATTATGAATATTCTCGATGAAGACAAATTTAAAACAAAAATCCAACAAAAACGGTTCATCCGCACCAGGTGCTACATTGTCTTCTCAGCCAAATACTAGCCAGTCACACATATCCACAAAGACACAGATACACACTACCAACTTATAACCCACCTTTTACTATAAATGTCAAATAATATTATTCTATTCTTTGCCGTCGGAGTTTAAAAAGTAGGATACTTACTGTGAAACAAGCGATGTATATAAAGTTGCTCATATTTATCCCAAATTTTTATTCCAATAAAAACTATTATAAATCTATGTGTATTATAGTCTAGAGACTTCTATTAAAATTATAAACTACGTACTTATGCCACTACACTTATGCCAAATGTTAATTTAACAAAAGTAATAAATTAATAAAACAATTGTTGAGTTCACATCTAACCTATGGTGAATTTAGGAGACTAATACCGTTACTACACTACGTCAATAATGTTATCCTTATTTACTTCATTGTTATTAATAGACATTAATATTTATAAAGGATAAAATATATCTAAGTATTTGAAATACCCAAGAATTCATTTAGCTCTGATCTCATATTGGCAGTGATTTTGGTGGCACGAAACCAGACTAAAGTTCCCAAAATTAGGTTTAGAGACTCGTCCCTATTCACTTGGCAGCAAAATATACTAAAATCAGACAAAAAAAAATTAAAATTCCTAAAACTTCA
Source organism: Xanthorhoe designata (assembly GCA_963582015.1). NCBI lineage: Eukaryota > Metazoa > Arthropoda > Insecta > Lepidoptera > Geometridae > Xanthorhoe > Xanthorhoe designata. Next base: position 1,085,297 of record OY757038.1, read on the forward strand.
GTTACCTACTCAACATAGTATGAACTGCTAAAGTGCTATTCTGATGACACAATGTTCTAAGTTAGGATTTTTAAGAATTTTAGCTAGTTCAGTCAAAACTTTTGAATCGCCTCCAACTGTAATTGTTTGTATTATCGTAAAAATCTTAAAACTATTATACAATTCCACTCAAAAACCGAGCTCCAGCCAAACGGGATAGTTTGCCAATGGATAAAAAAAAATCCGTCTTTTAAATTTTATTAAGTTGAATCAAGAAAATCTAAGCAAGCTTTACCACAAGTAGGTATTTCAAATAGTTCTTGCTCATCATAACACAAAAAAATATAACGGACGTACATTAAACTCTTTATCGTAAAAATATATTTAACCGGGTTTTTTATGAAGTCCTTTATCTGACGTCACAGACTAAAAGTAAGACAGCTAGTAAACTGTACGATGATAAAAAAAAAAACAAAAATGTTTTATTGGTACACGAGTTTTTACAATATTCATTGTGTTGGGAGCCCTTAAGTTAAGTTTAAAACTTGTATTATAAGAGGCCCCTCTTTCCTGCGGTCACTAATTAATGATGAAGTACATAATTAACACGCTATTATTGGCCTTACTATTAATACTAATAATAACTAACAAACTCCCAAAATCTTCTTGGTAGTACTTCTAAATGTTGTTTAACACAAAATAGACAATACAATAGCTTGGTTGGAGCAGTTTAGAGCTGATCTGTTGATAGAAGATGGATAGTGGATAGATGGATAGTGGAACGATTCAGTGTCTTTTAAAGGAATCTGGAATAACCATGCTGCGTACTGTCTCTTCTCTACGTATCTTGCTTTACCTACGTCTATAACATCGAGTACTCTACGTGCACAAACTCAGGTTGAATTTTCAAAGCTCCTGAGTCCGAAGACCTGGGTCTTCAGCAGAGTAGTTAAGCTATGGATGAGTTTTTAGGCGGCCTAAAAAACTCAATTGGTGATTCTACTGCCTGTCGAACCCAAGTGGGATGCTGCAAGCTCAACATGAGCTAATGGGGGTACATCTCAGAGACGGCGATAATTATGTTGTTGGTGTGGCGTGGACCCACATGTATGTAGCATACTTTACATCTGCTCCCCTGCTCACTGGTGCCCTGACAGCTGCACTTTGAGTGAGCTCTACGCTGCCGTGAAAAAGAAAAAAAAGAAAAAGAAGATTGTATCTCTTTCTTTTGTTAGCAATTGAATAGAAGTAGGCGCAGCATCACAGTTCTTTTGTTTTAAATTTTTCCTAATACAGGCTATAAATATGTCAACTTTGTGCTTTAGCGCCTGGTGATAAGAGTCACATTTTGTGATTTACCATTAATATAAGTAGGTTAGCATCCACAATTGCTATTATCATTTGCAAGTACCCCGGAGATAATTTCTCATATTGTAGTAGACTCCTCACCATATTGGTTGTGTGAAAATATTCTGATCAAAAGTTCAGTGACATCTATTTCTGTGTTCGTGATTTAAATTTCCATAAACTATTCTAACAAAAACCAAGTTTGAAGAACAATGTTTTTGAAATCTTTGGTGTTATGTGCTGGGCTGGTTTTGATAGTGAATTTATTTGATGAATCCCAAGCTTTAGAGTCTACTGATAAAGGAGCTTGTGTCGTTAAAATAAGGTATGCGTTTAATTTATATCAGCCATTTAGCGCTTATTGAACTTAGGGTGTCGTGTTGTTCTTTGCCACAATATAGCGCCATTCAAGTACCATTTATATGCCATTTTTGCAGGCACTTATTGACATTTAAAATTGTAAGCAACCGTTGTTAAGACCATGCAAGTCATGATGACAGTCAATTTAATTGTATGCAACAGGCAAGAATCTTGCATCGTGTAAATAACACTAGAAGACTCTGCTTAATATTTTATTAATTTATTTTTATGCACATCATAAATATCAGTAGGTAACTACATCGATGAATATTGATATATTTTCTAAAATATAGGCATTTCAGATTGTAAATAGTCATTTATGACTCATATGTCAATATTGTCACCACACCATTAAGCCCGTCACACACGTAGCTATAATATATAGTAATATAAATTATAACAAGGCATATTACGATAGATTTTCTATACAAATATTCAAGTGACCGCACACGCAGTTATAATAATATATTATAGCTAGGTGTGTGACGGGCTTTATAATTATTTCTTTAACTTTGTTTGTAGTTCAGCCCAGACAAGAAGAAAATCTTACAGTGTCTCTGTTTGGAGAAACGGAAGGCGTCGCTGGATGAGGAAATACAGAACTGAGGTACGTTTTATAACCAAATCTATTTACCAAAGAGTTATACACTATTACGTTCATTGCCCATGGCGCACATGCTGTAGATACTGTTACTATTACCCTAACGGATTGGACAATTTTTTGTTAGACACTGTCTTGTGCTCAAAGTAACCAATAAACCTGTTTATAATTTTTTTTTTCAGTCTTACCTCGTATTGACGAACCATACAGTCTGCTGCCAAGGTTGGCAGCACGATGGTGAGCAGGACATCTGCACCCCTGTCTGCAGCACCGGCTGCCTCGACGGAACATGCATCGCCCCTTCCACTTGCCACTGCGAACCTCCTCTCTACCTCGACCCTGAGCGACTAAACGCTTGCCTCAACCCCGTCTGCGACCCTCCCTGCATCAACAGCGTATGCAACTCAAACAACATCTGTGAATGTGATACCGACACGAGAAGATACAACAAAACGCACTGCGCTTATTGTGACGAGCACCACGACATCACTCCTGAATTGTCCTGTAAACCAATTTGTGACGTACCATGCATCAACGGCGAATGCACAGCTCCTAATTCGTGCTCATGCCTGGAAGGATACACTCCCAATGATCAGTTCACGTGTGCTCCTTTCTGTGAAAAGTGCGTGAATTCCACGTGCGTCGCTCCGAATGTTTGCAGCTGCTTGGAAGGGTACACGGCTGTGGATTGGACGACCTGCGCGCCAAAATGTGACAGATGCAGCAACGGAGTCTGCGTTGCACCTGGAGACTGCGAGTGTTTTGAAGGCTACAGTAACGAGAATGGGAGTTGTGAACCGGTGTGTGACATGGAGTGCGTCAATGGGTTTTGTTCTTCGCCGAACCAGTGCTCTTGCAACGAGGGCTATGTTTTGAAGGAGCCAGGGATCTGCTCGATGCCTTGTCAACCGGAGTGCAATGGAACTTGCGATCTCAAAGGGATGTGTGCCGCTGGTGTCTGCTATGAGGTGGTTGTGTGAGTATAACTTTTTAGGGAAAACTACATAACATTTTAAATCCGAGTTATGTGAGTATGTTTTAGATGTTTGTACTTTTGTGTTTTAATCAGGTCTTAACTAGTGTATGTTATTTGGATCATGGAACTTGGAGTACTATAGAAAATAGCATAGGTATTGCACATTTACATTTAAATTTCGTACCATGCGAGCGTACTTAAATACAATATACGAGTGGTATAGTTATAGTTTTGCCTATTCAGAAGCGGGGCCAGTTGACCAATTCAAAACATGCATTAGGTCAACTGAACTCGAGGGGCCAGTTGGAGCGGGGCCAGTCGACTAAAGAGCCATGTTTACATCCACTTCTATGCTTTACTAACAAAACAGTTATAATATGCGTATAATGCTCTCAAAGCATAAGCTAAGAGAAACCTATATCCAGCAGTGGGTGAAATCGGGCTGCGGATGCTGTAAATGATGATGAGTTCAACTTTAACTTGTTATCACTATATTATAACCCACACTTTTTCAAATCAGGGGCCTTACTCGAAGTTTCGTGACAATTTTCGGGTTCCAATTATGTTGGTGAACTATTACGAATTCAGTATACACCAACATAAGCTGATCCCGAAAATTGTCACGAAACTTCGTTTTCGTTGATCCGGAGTAAGGCCCCAGGATGTTTTGCTTTGTCTAAAAGGGTAGTGAGAGGTGATTCATAGCTTATAGACTCAAATCCTCATGAAAGTTATTTCTGGAAGAAGCGATAAGAACCTGGCCAGGAAGGATGACGCGACGATATCGTATGCGCAATACCTACCGCACATCCGCGTAGCACTGTTTGCAATGTTTTGGCACAGGCTGTAATTTTCCTATAGATAACATTGTGCTCATTTAAATGAACATGGAATGTCGAATAATTAATAACTACCTGCTAATTAAAAGGGTTTGTGTTCTGTCATTGTTTCTTTCGTACGAAAGAGATGGCAATAGGTTTAGAATAAGAATGTAATGGGAATTGTACTCAAAAGCCACCGTAATAATTAACATGATCCATGCATCCATCCTCAAATCATTTTTTTAAATGTTTTTGAAAGTGCGTTACTCAAACTAGAATACACTCTTGAACAGAGCTTTTAAAGTCGAGGCATGTACGCGGCCTATAAACTCTGTCAAACTTACTTGAGTACATACCCTTAAAAAAAACTGAATCGGCATGAATGTTAGTATCATTATACATACATAAAATCACGCCTCTTTCCCATAGAGGTAGGCAGAGACCACGGATCTCCACTGTTACTTGTATCTCAGTAGGTTGGACCAATATGTAGATCATGAAAGAATATGCGCCTCAAACAGGCTCCTTTCGTGAACTTAAATTAATTAATTTAATTTTCCATTATAACTGTTAGAATAGGTACTTTTGACATTATGTTTCACCATTTCTGACATTTCCGTCTCAGGCGGGCTTTTCTACTGCGCCAGAGTCGTCTAGAGAAGACCAGTAATCTCTTAATTTTTTTACAATGTTGTAAAAGGGATAATGTAGATATGATGGTGAACAACGTCCCTGTAATGATTTCCTGGGACACGTGACCTGCTTCCTGCTATGTCACGTTTCCAGTGTTTATTTATCGTAAGTTGTTTTCCCTCCTTTATCAAATAGGAATATTCCTATTGCCTATTAGTTTATTGTTTTCCTATTTAGAAGTACTTTACTTATTGCAAATGACGTTAATGCGTTATTTATATGCATCAAATAAATAATGTATTATATCATTTTAAGGAGTTTAATTAATTTTCTACCTAGACTGCCATCTAGATCTAGAACTACCTAGACTTTTAATAAAATCGATTTGTCGATTCGAAAAAAACAAAACAAACTGATTCAAACGCATATTGTTGAAACATCTTGTCCAAGTAAGTAAAAGTTTAGTCTTGTCCAAGTGGGATAGAACCAAGACTTTCGACTTTCAGTTCGAATTCCGTTTTCCTCATAAACATATGCGTATAATCACGAACACTTACAACCTGACACGATAGAACACTAAAATTTTGTAAAAGTTAGCATTCTATAAGTGACTAATTAGAAAGCCATGATCAGATAGCTAACGCCAATCGAGTAAATCATGAAAAAATTAAAAACAAAAAATATAAACAAAACGAAAACTAGTTGAGCCACAGATGGCTCAACTTGTTGTATTTTGTATTTTTTCCCACACAGTTTACTCAAGATTTTCCTAATTTAAACCTAAGCACTTGCTATTTATTTTTGATTTTGCTAATGATTAATGACTCATATAAGTGGGACTTAGGAAGCTTTTAATCATATTTAATTAGACTCATTGCGGTTGATACTAATGAGGATACAGGTTGTTCAAAATTTCACTATTTTGTATATTATTGTAATTTTGATGGTAATTTTTTTTGGACTATTTTATGACAAAAACTTTCGAGTATTTAACATCGATGACACAAATTATATGAATAATCAAAAATTACCATTTTTAACTTTGGTTTTTTTTTGTTCTATCTTCTTTGAGATAAATTATTATGTCGGATAATGACTATACTCAATTTATTTCGGTCACGTCGAAACCACTCGATCATTCGCGGTTGATGTGCCCCGACCTCAGACAAAGAAGACATTGACTGATTTATAATGCAACTAATAAGTTCATATTGCGTTTAATTATGTATTCCTATCCCGACGTCACAATAATATTTACGGCCCCATACCGGACGTCTATAAAACTGTACAGTGTATGCAAAATGTCATTGTTCTCCCGACTCAGTCACTTTCGCGTTTTCGCATCAGCCTGTACTTTGGATAATTAGTTGGGCATTATCAATTTTCTATACTAATTTCCTTGTAACGTTTTAACATTGTGGATTGCATTGCAACTCTGTTTTGTGTCGGAGGAAGCGTAGATACTGTTATCGTTTAGCTGTAAGCTCATAGTCGTGTTTATGTGTTGGTCAACATCGGTCCTTTCGTCCCGATCCATGTGAACGATGGTTAGTGCGAGACTTTTAGTGTTGGTCCTAGTGGCCGTGTTGGAGATTGCTGGCTTGAGTATAGACCAGGCTGGGGTTTGTCGCGATCTTGTTATGTAAGTTAACCGTTATTATTTCAATGAATTTATGGGAAATCTAAAGATATTACATAGTTTTTAAAAGTTCCATATGTATAGTAAGAATTTCTGGCATCGACTCAACAAAAACGTCATAGAGTCAATTTAACGTTTGAGACTTTTGAATGTTATTTCAGAGCAAAAAAGTTAAAAAACCTGCCCTCAATCTTCTTACCTGTGTTCTAGGTAACTTTTCATTACATACATCTGCCCCCCTAGGCATTTTCACAAAATGACCTAAAAATTACATAAAACAAATTTGAAAGAAATGTCTACCGCTCCCTGGGATAATCTCCTGGGATATAGTCGTGATCATTTTAAAGATTATTATTATTTAGAGCTCAGAGCCTAAAACCACTGCTTGGTATCACCAGTACATCGTTACTTCAAGCTTTGCTTCAAGGTACGATATCCTCAGGAAGCCGATGACTATCAGCTAGACGCATCGAGTAATATTTTATGAACTCTGATCACAGGAAGTGGATAACGGATACCTAACGTGCAGTTTATATCCAACAGAATATAAAAAATAGTGGCATCCTTTATTGCATCACTGTATAAAAATAGTAGTAAGTTCAATTCTGTTGAGCTACGCTTGAGTGTTTAAATATTTTATTAGATAGAAGCGCTCGTGGCGAAGCTTGCTAAGACGTTCTTGATAGATCGTCGAAGTTAAGCAATGTTCTGAGCGGTCACTACTTGGATGGGTGACCGCAAGTGGCATTTTCATCTGAGCTCTTCCGTGCTTCGGAGGGCACGTTAAATTTTCGGTCCCGGCTTTTAAAGTCATTAAGCCATGACGGAGGCCTTTAGGCGGCCTAAAAACTCCGTCACTAGAGTTGGCCACTTGCTCATACGAACGAACGAACGATTAGATAGAAACAGATTATTGATATTATGAAACTTCGATCAAATATATTTGATCGAAGTGTTATAATATGTACCTAATATAATAAGGCTGTGCTGTTCTACTGCTGGGCAAAGACCTTTCTTCCCTTTAAAATGAATCCTCTAATATCTTTTATTACCGCCTATACCTTTAAAAGGAGTTAAATAAATCGTTGTGAAGCCTGAGGTATATTCAGTTACATATTAAACATACATTAGCTGACAGTGAGCATTTTCATGTTTCTCAGTAAAATATTTGAAAGATATTTTTTTTTCAGATCCACCAGTAGAATCACTGGTAAATGCCGAAAGAGTTCATCAACCCTTACAAAGATATGTACTAAGGTAAGAGCTGATTAAAAATAATTATATTTGTTAAAAACTGTATATTAAAATATGGAATAAATGTAAAAATAGAATAGGGATGCTTACGCCTTATAATATGCTGACGCAGTACAGTCTGAATATTTATAATTTCTATGAATAATTTCTTAGCAAATTCGTCAAGTCACAGTAGTTCCTATTATATTTCAGGTTGTGAAAAATAAGAACTACAAGCCGACATGTTGCGTCGGATGGAAATTTATCAAAGATGAAGACAAATGCGAGCCTGAATGCAAGTACGGATGCACGGACGGCACGTGCGTGGCTCCCGACGTGTGTGAGTGCGAGCTGCCTCGCGCGCTAGTCGGCCACGCCTGCGTCCTGCCCACCTGCGACCCGCCCTGCGTTAGAGGCACCTGCGTCGGCGCCAACTCCTGCCGCTGCATAGACAACCACCATCTCCACAATGCCACGCACTGCGTCCCCACCTGCCTGCCCGGCTACTTCAACAACCCTATTGAATGCACGCCTCGATGCACCGACCCCTGCGTCAACGCGAACTGCACCGCGCCCGATACTTGCACCTGTCTGTCGGGATACCTCCAAGAAACCGATACTGAGTGCGTCCCAGAATGCGTCCCTGAATGCCAAAACGCACGCTGCTCTGCGCCCGGGGTATGTGACTGTCTTGAAGGATATCGACGGGTCAACGACACAAGTTGTGAACCTATCTGTGACAACTGCCTTCATGGAGAATGCGTCGCCCCTGGAGACTGCAGATGCAATGCTGGTTATACAAAAAGCGATAACGCCTGTACCCCTGTCTGTGAAAATGAATGCATTAACGGAAAATGTACGGAACCGAATACGTGCTCATGCGAACCTGGCTACCGGCTAAACACCACTGACGGATCACATTGTTACCCAATTTGCGAACCAGAATGCGTCAACGCTTCCTGCGATCTACCGAACAAGTGCACGTGCTATTCCGGCTACGAGCCCAAAGATAGTTTAACGAGTTCGACATGTAAACCCATATGTGACGAGTGCGAAAACGGCGAATGTGTGGCGCCGAATAACTGTCGGTGTAAAGAAGGGTATACTATGCTAGACGGTAAATGTTCGCCGGTCTGCGCCGAGTCGTGTCTGAATGGATTCTGCTCTGCCCCGAATGTGTGCTCTTGCCACGAAGGGTACAGTCATCAATCTTCAGAACCGTTTATATGCCAGCCAGTATGTTCTCCTGAATGTGTAAATGCTACATGTGTGTCACCAAAAAAATGCGACTGTTTAAAGGGTTACACGCAGGTGAACGGGTTTGCTTGTAGACCTTATTGTCATGACTGTGAAAATGGACAATGTATAGCCCCAAACAACTGTAAATGTAATAAAGGATTTTCTATGGTAGCGGCAAAATGCACGCCTGTTTGTTCAGAAGGTTGTCTTAACGGAAATTGTACTGCACCAAACAAATGCACATGCCAGAAGGGTTACAAACTCAGCAATTCAAACAAGTTCCACTGTAGTCCTGTCTGTTCGCCAAATTGCAAGAATGGCTCCTGCGAGTCTCCTAACATTTGCAAATGTTTGAAAGGATACGAGGCTACAAACGACAGTTTTGTTTGCAAACCAACTTGTGCTCATTGTGATCAAGGAGAATGTGTTGGTCCGAATATTTGTCAATGTCATGATGGCTACGAAATGGATAAAGGAAATTGTTCCCCTAAATGCAGTAAGCCTTGTGTCAACGGGATTTGTGCAGCTCCTGAAGTGTGCGAATGTTGGGGTGGATACAAGCGAGTTCCGGATATGCCTTATATCTGCAAAAAATCTTGCGAGGGTCCTTGCGAGAATGGAGGCTGTATAGATGGGGAGTGTGTTTGTGACACCGGCTTTAAGATCAACGAAAATCAAACTACCTGCGTAGCCACTGACGCGTAAGTGCTTTTAAGTATCTTTAGTCTGTGTATAGTGTTCAACTATAACGGACAGCGCGTACCGGGATCGCTGATCGTATCGTAGCAATTATAGCCAATTCACCATCAGCTCTGCACAGTTGTTTATACATTTTTATGAATACACGCGACCTATTTTAGCGCTCAACGTCAACCAAGTACTAAATACTAAAGTCCAAAGTCTGCTAAATACAGCCTTACAAATCAAATACAAGAAATGTAACAATGCCTACTCAATTCCTCCGACGACCTTTGTGGCGCAGTAGACGTAAGCCCGCTTGCGACTCGGACGTTGCGGGTTTGATCCCAGCCACAAATACCTACTTTTCTCAAGTCAAGATGTTGTCTATGTATGTATTTAAAAAAATGTATATAAGTTGTATATCAAGTCATCTGATTACCATAAGACAGGCTTTAAGTTGCTAAGCTTGGGGTTAGATGGCGTTGTGTTGATCCAAAGATATTAATTTTTTAATTGTTATATTTCAGTATACCATGCGGTGACTGCAACGGCACGTGCAGCGACATCACTGGTTGTGTTTGCATGGATCAAACACAAAAGTGTTTCATCTTAAATGACTCTGAACCAATTACAACCGCTGGGTAAGTTTAGACATACACTTTTATTGCAAAAAGTACACAATCGACAAAAAAAAAATTTGATATCGGAAATATTACAGGTTAATGTATTATTTCTAACAAAAAAAAAAGCTGTAATATAAGTTTGAAAAAAAAAGTCGTAAAAAAAGTCGGCGGCTATTTTGGCTTTGGTAAATAGTGTATGCTGGTATTAGGCGTGTCAGCTGAAGGGTTATAATAATGCTTTGGTATTGATTACTCAACTTTCGTTATAGGTATCCTATTCATTGTATAACTACCGTGTCACAGAGAAGCCATCTATGGGCCCCTTTAACATGTTAGCTGGACTTGGGACCCTTTAACATATTGCTACATGTTAGATACTTTTAAACCGACTTCAAAAAAGGAGGAGGTTTTATGTATTTTCTTTGTTCACCGATTATTCCGTTCACAAAGTGAACCGATTTTAAAACTCTTAATGCACCTTAAGGATCACCTCGTGGCGAAGCTTGATAAGACGTTCTTGATAGATCGTTGAAGTTAAGCAACGTTCTGAGCGGTCACTACTTGGATGGGTGACCGCAAGTGGCATAATTTGCCTCTTGTTGATTACAGATTGGCTGGTCTAGGGCTCTCGTGGATAGTGGGAGGTGCTGTGGGTCTGCTCATCATCGTGCTTCTCATAGCCATCATGCAGAGGATGTGGACCCAGAGCAAACGCGCTAAAAAGAACCCGGATGGTAAGACTTGCATATTCTTAAGTTTTTTTCTATACATTTTAATAATAAAAAACATGAACGAAGTAGCCACATAAAAAAGTATACCATCTTGGGCTCGAAAAGTTCTCGAGTGGAGATCGAGATGGACTGATGATTTAGTAAAAGCCTCCGGTTCACGGTGAAGCAGGCAGTCGCGTTGGAACAGGCAGTAGAATCACCTAGCTTCTGTCGTTTCAATGTGATCCTTGAGGTCCTACTGAACAAATGATTTTTGATTTTGAATTTATTGGAATTATTCTATTGTTTTCTTTCGATGCTTTGATTTTCGTTTAATATTTTTAGTATGTATTCCTAAACACAGTCACACTCATGCATTGACACTATTGATTGATTGCGTTATTTTTAAAAACATCCTAGGAGTATTGTTTAGTTAATTATATATCCTGTCTGATTTATCATTTATTACTAGACAAAATCAGCGATGATCTCTCAAATTCGACTATAAGTTATAAAGAACACGATGAAAGAGCTTAAAACTAGACATATAATGACAAAGTCGAGCTTAACCCTAAAAAAGTTATCTTCCAGAAAACCCTATAAGGAGCAACCATAGCATTGTTAGTAATACTTAAAAAAACACGATAATAATGTACTTAAGTAGGTTGAGGGTAATAATATTATCACAATAAAATTGCATTTTTTTAAGCATTTTTATGTAAATATCAAAATAACTTATCGAATAACCAGGGTCATAATTAATTACAGGAGCTACCTACGACGGCGTAGTGCACTACATCGCCCCAGGCACTCTGCTCAAGAGGAACATCTCAGAACAGCCTGAGAACCAAGAGGATTACTACGAGGAAGTCCCCAGCGAACAGAAAGAAGCGAGCGACAAACTACTCGATGCGCGGATAGAAGTAGAAGATGAGAGGTTATAATTTATTAGCGGTATTATTAGTTTACCTAATTTATAAATACTTAATTAAATTATAAGCGATCGTGGGCTCGTATGGCAACGTTCTTGGATCGATGTATATATGCGTGCTGGGCCCTATTATTTAAAGCATTTTTCGCCGCAAAAATTGCAAGAATCCTGCCATGTTTACCTACACCAATCAGAAAGATTCACATCAAATATTAACATTTAACTTTGCTTCTTCAACTTAGTTAAAAAAAAGTAGAACGTTATATTTGATTAATAACTCACGTCATAATTATTGGGAGTAGATTAGAATAAGCTTTAGTAATAGCGTAATCGTTTTTATTTAATGTAGGTAGTACATAAACAGAATCAGTGATACAAACAACAGCTGTATATAAATCAAATTATTGAAAACATGTACAAAACATATTCTGTGTGCCTTTATTCATAAAGATTTGTCAATTTAATATAGATTCAAAGAGTATTTTTTTCTTAATAGGTACTCCTATGGCAATGAGCAACAGATTGAATATAATTTTAATATCGCTTTAGCTAAAATAAGTTTACTAGTCCAATATGAATAACACGGTAAACTACACTTACATTACTTAACAGTTACTTACTTTTATAAGCTTTCTTTAAAAAATTATATATTTCGACAGTCACAAAACTTGAATTTTTAATCTTTTGATTGTGGAATTTACATAGTTTATACTCAAGTTATATTTCTTAGTTTAAACGTAACTTTACAAAGATCAATGTGCAGGGTAATCTCTATATTACCTACTAATCGTTTTGTTATTCTGTACAAATATTTGAGTGGTTTGGGCTATATTTTTTATAAAATGTCAATATAACCTTTCGATACAATCTTTAACCGACTTTTAAAAAGGAGGAGGTTCTATGTTCCACTGTATGTATTTTTTTATGTATGTTCACCGATTATTCCATCAATAATAGTAGATTAAAAAAAAAACTTTTTTTGTTTTAATTTGGTTTAATAAAAAAAATTATTTTGTATTACCATGTATTGACTATTTTGTATTACCTACGAGTACATGCTTGATTTTAAAACCGATTATGTGGATTATGTGGCGTTTACGAAGGGAGGCCTACACCCAGCAGTGGGTACCTATGGGCTGTGGATGATGATGATGACATGCTTGATGAGCTTTTGTACATGAGCTTTTGTATTTTAGTTAAATATTTAAGTAATTAGTGTACCAAGGGTACGTTTTTTTTGTTATACCCACGGGGGTTAAGATAACTAAAGAGGTATTTATGAAATATATGCTTAAAATAATACTTATTTTGAAACTAGCTGTAAATAAAGTAATAAACACAGCATAGCGCCGTGGACTGAACATATCAGCATGTTACATGGGCACTGAACGCATTGAAATATAGTACTCATTTTGACGTCTGTTTTCCTTTTCTTCCGATTCAGTTGACTTTGTTTTTGTAAATAGTTAAATATATTTATTAATTTTGAAAAAGTACACCTTTGTTTTTAGTGATTAGAAAATAAGTACTTAATGTCCATGTTTGAAATAATAAGTTGTGTAAAATTCAAAATTATATTGGAATTGTACTTAAATAATTGTATTATTTTCTCCTAATATTACTAATATTAAAAGAGATGAAAGTTTGTGCGTGTGTAACAATTTTTTTTATATTGAATATTGTTGCTACCTACTACTGAGTATTGAAATTTCTTGGATAAAATTGATGTTTTAAAGTTTCCAGGCTATCTGGTACTGCGGGATACGGTTACGATTTTGTGTATGGCCATTGTCTGTCTTCTAGATATTAATCGTCTTTGGCGTGTAGGTATGTACGCGTGTTTGTTAATATTTCACGCTCAAACAGCTGGACGGATTTGAATGAAATTTGGTACCAGAATTGCTTATACCCTGGATTAAAAATTAGACTACTTTTGATCCCGGTATTCCCACAAACCCCCCGCCCACGCCCCGCGGGTACACCGCGGGCCGCAGCTAGTACATATAAATAAAACGATGAAACTGTGATTGAAATAATTAGAACTTAGTTTTACGTGGTTTCACTTATATTCCTGTTAAAACATCTTGTAAAGATGTGACATCGTAAAGTCCTGAGAGAAAAGTACGAGTTACAAGTGACACCATTATTTTTATGAACTTTAAAATATTTATTTTATTTTATTTACAGTCTTAGGGAAACTAATAGCTAGGTTATAAAATTAATAGAAAAATATATTATGTTATATGTGGCCATAATATACAAGGTTCATAAGTAAGTAAGTAAGTACGTATGAGCAAGTGGCCAACTCTGATGACGAAGTTTTTAGGCCGCCTAATGGCCCTCGTCATGGCTTTAAAAGCCGGGACCGACCATTTAACGTGCCCTCCGAAGCACGGAAGCGCTTAGCTGATAATGCCACTTGCGGACACTCATTCAAGTAGTGACCGCTCAGGACGTTGCTTAACATCAACGATCTATCAAGAACGCAAGCTTCGCCACGAGCGCTTCATACACAAATGAATGTAATAGGTACATATAAATAGTCTGGATATCCCCAGTTTAACAGTAGTTTTAAATAAAACAATGTGACCTGTTATCATGAGGAAAAGTGAAAACTGATCCTTCTCATTAAAATGAACAAAACCCATAACTAATTGAGTACTAATATAAACACTCGGGTTTGTTTGTGGAATAATTGAAACCAACCTGAATAATCAAGAAAACATGCGCCAGTTTTAATATTCTATCTATCTGTTGGTTTGCTTACTGTTGTAAGATATTTATTATTTTTAGTTTATTAGTAATGTTAAATATCTAACTTCTAAAATTTACATATCTGTACAAAATAAAATACAATTAGAACTAGTTGAGCCACCTAAGAATCGTTACAAATGATCTATAGGTAGCTAGTTTATTTTGTTCCTTTTATGGTGTGCAATAAAGCTATATTCTATTCTATTCTAAAAAAAAGTAAACTGAACCACAGTTTTCTTTATGTATACATATTCAACTAGATGAGGTAATTGCACACATTTTTGTTATTTTAATGCGGAAAAAGTTGTTCAGTTCATACCTAAAAGCCACCGGTCATTAATATTCGTTTCATTCCTCATTAGCATCTCCATTCGACAGCAGTCGTTATTATTATGTCTAGTTGTTTTTAAACTGTCTTATATTTTATTTAGATTTTAAAGAAAGTGTTCACAATAATTATTATCGTAAAGAAATAGATATTGAAAATGGTTTTTTTACAAGTGTTAGCGGTTTTGGTGAGTACTTCGTTTTAAAGCTTTTTTTAATTATTTTTTTCTTCTACCTATATCGTCCCACTGCTGGGCAAAGCTCTCCCCCATATCACTCCAACCATCTCTGTCCTTCGAGATTTCCCACCAACCTCTCTCGAAGGTGTCGAGATCGTCCATCCAACGCTTCCATGGCCGACCACTATTTTAAATTTTTTCTCAATATAGGTATAGTTTTTTTTATTTCAATGCAAATTCAGTCAATGAATACTATTTAAAGCCGTGCTGTCCGAATGGGTTAGTGCCTCGACTTTCAGAAGGTCGAACCCAGTCTTCATATCTTACGACACGACTAATTATCAACTGCTGCAAATTATCACGTCGGGGAAGATACAAGGAAAATATTTTTTGGGAGGAGTAAACTTTCTGCGGAATATAAGGGTCGTGACCTCCTCCAAGGCTTCCCACTGAAGCTTGACTATTTAGATTGTTAAGGGATCGCTTTTAAAAAAAAGCTACGCCCACACCACCAGGTTCTTGCCTGATTCTTTCCCTGGTGTAGGGAGTCGCGTTGTAACTGGCATTAGAATCACCTAGCATGTTCTTACATGCTAGGTGATTCTAATGAAACTGAAGTGATCCTTGAACTCAAGTGATCATAAACGATTTTTTTTTCTTTTTTTCAAGGACCACATTGTCTCTAATTATCGTAGGCAGTGGACAGGCATAGGCTTTCCACCTATTTCATCGCAAATGACATCTTGACTAGATATTAATTTAAAATTTACTTTAAACTATAATGTTTAATGTTAAGAAAGATTATAGTAATAAGCCTTACATTTTACCATGTTTAAAGATATGCAAGAGCAAGATTCTCTAACACAAGTATTACAATACTTAAAAGAGGGTCTTAACACTGATGTAATGTTAAAATTTAAGGTTACTGAAATAAATAAATATTTTATGTATATTATTATTATATTAAATTGTATTTTTTCCAGATGACGCTGTATGTTACTTCGGCTGAAGATGAGTGTGCCAGCAAAATATCTATAAAAATCGTTCATGGGTAAATAAATAAATAAATACATATATAAATAAATAAATATCCTTGAACATTTCACACGGCGTCATCTAGTCCAAAGCTAAGCAATTTAATGCTTGTGTTATGGTAACCAGATGACTGTTATACTATTTAGATACATTTTTTTTTGTAAATACATAGGTACATATTATAGATAGAAAAACATCCAGACCCGAAACAAATGTCTGCAGAACATACAAACATTTGTCCCGTGGCTATTATACTTACTATTTGTGACGCAATTTTTTTAAAAAGATTTAATGAGAAAAAAGTTTCTTAATGGAACCAATATGGATCTAAGTAGTCATTTTCTAAGTAGATGCAATAGATCCAATTTGTGACGTAGTTTTTTAAAATAGATCTATTGGGAAAAAAAGTTCTCAATAGAACCAATTGGATCTTGATCACTAGATCTACAGAGAGTAAACGTACTTTTTCGAATGTGGGCATGCACCAAATATGTATTTGGACATACCTCTGACTACCCCCTTAGATATCTTCAAAAGGATCTTAAAATTGTCTAAATATCTCAAAGAAATGTCTACCGCTCCCTGGAATACAGTCGTGATCATAATTCATTTTCAAATATATAGGATTTAATCGCGTCATTTACTTTTTTCTTATATTATTTCTCGACGCTTCGGCTGTGTTACGACTTACGATGCACTTTCAACCAACAAACTACGCAACTCTTTTTAACCGACTGAAAAAAAGGAGATTCTATGATCCACTGTATCTTTTTTTATGTAGGTATGTTCACATATACTAAAGAGTCACAATCTAATAACTGACAACACTAAAAATGACCGAGTAAATTCATTGTTTTACAATGACATTTGACATTTAATTATGTAGACGTTATGTAGTTTGTTTTAATGTTCAATGTCACTTGTACGCAAAAAAGTAAAACTCGGCGCACTAAGTAGCGTATGCCGAGTTTTGGCGTGGACATTTTATTTGTCTGATTGTGGCTCTATAGATGTCTCAATGTTCACCGATTATTCCGTCACTAATAAACCGATTTTGAAAATTATTATTTTGTTTGAAAGAGCTTTAGGTATGTCATCATCATCATCATTGGCAGCTCAAATGATAGCCCACTGCTGGGTATAAGCCTCCTCCCTCAAACATTAGGTATGTGATTCCATAAAAATATGAGGATCCAAAAAAAAGAGTTATGAACAAAATGCACCTCAAGAGTTCAGAAAATTGTTCTTTTTACGAAATTGAAGTCGGTTTAATAAAACATTTAATTTTTCCACTCAAACCGGAAAGGCCACCAATTATTTTTAATCAATTTCAATACCCTTTCCTTATTATTTAAAACAAAACCATACATTTAGTTATGATTTAATTTAGCATAGGTAATCTGAGGATAGAACGTAAAAAACAATTAAAATACCTACCTTATCAACATTTTAGTATCGAAAACTCAATTCTCTGTACCTATGTTCTCATAAAATATATGAATACGAGTAAAACAAATATCAAATAATTATGTTTTTTTTCCTGTTATGTTATTTTATGTTATTATGTACTTAGGTACCTACTTAAAGTTAGGTACAATAAAATAAAAATATATAGTACCTATTTCAGTAATAGAAAATAGAAATAGAAATGTTAATTGCAAATTATGTTGTACTTAGATTGTATAAATATTGTTTGTGTCAAACAGGGCACAACAATTTTCACTAAGGCTCAACTCACACCAAAAGAGCATCGAAGAGCAGCGAAGCGGAGCGCAGTTTCAGTGTCATACGAATTTCATCTTTATTTTTATTACTATAATACTTATTATCGCGAGGATGCCAGCGGCTTCGCGGGAATTCCGGCGAATTCCAATACGCGCGCCTTCTCTGCGATAATAAGTAAGTATTATAGTAATCAAAATAAAGTTGAAATTCGTATGACACTGAAACTGCGCTCCGCTTCGCTGTTCTTCGATGCTCTTTTGGTGTTAGTTGAGCCTAAGGGCTCCCTTCCTTTCGCAGGTCACTTAGGTTTGCCTTCGTCTGCCAGTTTCTCTCATAAGCTAGGTACTCCGATGATCTGTTTTAATCAGCATCATCGGACTGATGACACTAAAAAGTCTCATCAGTCCGACCATCGGACTAAATCATCGGACTGCTGATATAGGTCGCGCCACGTAAAGAGAGCGCTGAGGGGAAGTAGTAGGGGTATGTTTGCGCCTGTGTTCACTCGCTGAAGAACCAATAGCACTCGCTAAATCGATGGTATGAAGTGCGCCAGAACACCTCTCCACCAATCATCGACCACTGCGCAGTTTGACAGCCAGCTCTTTTTTTACGTGACGCGACCTATACTAGGCGATTTATGATTAAGTATAAACTATTTTTTCTTTTATTACAGATCTATCGTTATCGATACGGACGCAATCTGCTTATGCTTCAGGTTAGTTTTGTTTTTAAACAGTTGTATTTAGTTATGATATTCAAATAGAATAATATGAGAATTACGCTTACTGTAGTAACTTTTTTTTTTTCACCCCCTTGTGAACCTCATATCTTTACAACCCCTTGACCGATTAAGCTCATTAGGTTAGCCAGAAATTTACGTATCACTACCTATATACCTATACTTACCAAATATCATGCAAATTGGATTAACGGTTCGACAGTTGTGCCAGGACATACAAACGCAAAATCTCTCGAGTTGCCACTAAGATCTTGGTTCGCTTCGCTCACTCGATCGATTAGTGGTCAATACGTTCAGCTGATTAATCTCTCTCACTCACGATTATTTTCTTTTGTCATTTGAAGCTCGTGAAAATATTTAAATATTATATAAGAAAATTGAAACATATTTAAAAATTTGAACGTTCAGATCAAGATCAAAACAAAATCTTAACTACCTACTTACAGTTTCATATTAAAAAAATAATGTCATGTTTTTGTTTTCAGTAAAAAAGAAGCTTCATCTATTGCAGTTACAACAAAACCAGTCACGGTGAGTTTTGTAATACCTAAATATAATTAAGTAGGTACTTTGCAGAAATAAAATTTTGGATAACTTTATGTAAGTACCAAATTAACAAAATATAATTAGAACCAGGTAAATATGTATGTATGTATGTAATGTATGATCTCTGAATGGCAATGCTGATAATTTACAAAACTGTTAGGTACCAAATTGTATGGACTGGATTTTGGATTTTAGATTTTTTTTAGATTTGATCGACTGAATTAACTAAAAATGCGTTAGATTTTTCAGATTGGATGTACATTTAGTTACTATACATAATATTTAGGTACAATAGAATCACCAGCAATTTGCCCTATATTGTCAAAAAGTTAAAATTTCTTAAAATTTCAGGATCTCGATTATCAAGATTTGAAAATGTCGGGGAGCAATGGGTGAGTTTTTGACTTATTTAAATAACTCATACTTATTTTGAACTGTTATTTCTACTGTCGTATTTGTATTCTTATTGTACCTATCTTCAAGATCTTTTATATCTTTACTGAATAATTTTAACAGCATCAGAAGGTAATCTATGCCTAACAGTTAACAGAGGGCCTAGCCAACCGGCATTCGCTATGAAGCGATTCGATTTCTATCATCGCTACACCTTTGATTTGACATTTCTGATCGCCTCGAGTTTTCGTCATCGAATGTCAATTCCTATACATTTTTTTTAGTTTCTAATCGAAAGCGATTGTCGAAATGTAACATGGCTAGGGCCTCTGGACACAATACCTAGGACATTGTTGAAATGGAAAGGCTTGCCCTACGTGCTGGGCAAGCCATACCTTCAGCATTATCATCCTCACCACATCAATGACTAGTCAAAAATGGTGGGGCCGACTAAGCTGAGGATTTGTTCACAATATTTACCTATTCGTTTAGATATCGTGTAATTTTTTTAAAACCTATAGTGTGTCCCACAGCTGGCCAAAGGTCTCCCCCATATCCTTTATCGTGTAATAGAGGATATAAATTTCCCTCTAAGGTTCTAAAGTCTCTCCCATCTTCATATTAAGATCAATTTTAATAATTTGTAAAAACCTAAGTAATTTATGAAAAAATAATTTTATTTTCAGACACCTTACCATTGGAAATCCTGCAAATTTCTGCGCATATACAAAGTAAGCATACAATTAAACTATTATATACATTTATCTGCAATCAGTTTAAATCGGACAACATGACTTATTTAAAAATATCTTAAGGGAACCATCAAATAAATCAAGCAATTAAATTCAGTTTAATTAAAATGTTTCAAATAGCAACTGCTTGCATCAAATGTAACCTTAACTACACTGTGTATAAACGAAAGTTTTAATGAACAATTTTAAAGAAGAAAGACCGTAGATCCGTCAAATAGCGACAAACTTGGCTAAGGCGTCCTGTGAACGATCAAATAATTTGTCAAAGTAAATAATAGTGGCAATTCTGAGTGTCGCAAAAGCTAAACTAAGCTAACTAAAACTGTTGCCGTCCCTTTCATAGCGATGGGAATAAAAAGGATGGCAATAGTTTTAATTAGGTTAGTTTAGCTTTTGCGATACTCCGAATCGCCACTATAACTATAATCATCAAAAATTAAAATTCTAACGAAATTTATCATTATAACTAATTTCAAGCCAACGTCATGAAGAGTTGGTTGAAGCACTCAGTTGAAGAGGATTCGTTTGCTAAGTAATAATTGCGGGTACGATTCCCATGAAGAACTAAATTTTTAAAAGAATTTTAATTTTTGATGAAATACCTAAGTGTACTTTAAACAAAACTAAAAAGGTTTTGACCGCGACCTATATTGTTTTTTTATTTATTGTTTCGTCTGTATTTTTTTTAAATCATGAGGCTACTAGAACAGGATTATAGATTATTACAAAATATATTAAGAGCATAAATAACCTCTAGTATGTCCCGATAGGACTGTTTTACTTCTGAACTATTGAAAGAAAAAAAGAATTTAATTTAAGTAAATTTTTAATAAAATTATTGTCTATAGCGTTGTTTGTCGTGTTTGACGGTGCTTGGGTAAATTATTTTGTTTCTTTACGAAGAAAACTGCATTGAAATTGGTTCTTATTTACTGTTAGTGTCATTCCCAAGACTTGTCAATCAACACGCGCGGTGATTATTATACTTTTATAATATATATATATAATTATATATGTATAGTTTAGGAAGAATATCGAAGTTGCACTTGAAGGCCACCAAACTCTGTTTTCGCTATTTTTCCTAAACTATACTTACAAAATGAAACTATTACAGAGGTATTAAAAAAATCTTATGATCGGTTTCACAAACTGAACATTCAGTTTTTTAAATTCCTTTGTTCAACGTAATAATAAAATAAAATAGGCGGCGGCGCTGGTTTAACGCATACATGGATAAAAAAATATTTAATTTTAAAAGTTTTAAATTATTTTGTTGCTTTTTACGAAACTTAACATACGTTTAGTTTCAAAATACAAATAAATCATGAAAGTTATAAAAATTATTGATATGAAATTGTAAAAAAAATACGAATTACATAATTAAACACGTATAAAAATATGGGGAATAGGTAAAATACATAGATAGTCTTCAATTCAGTTACGTTTACGTACGTTTTGATTATTTTCAAGAATGTTTATTTGATCGCGACACATTTAACTGTGTAAATTAAAATAGTTGTCTACTTCTGATGCTGACCACTGTTACTAACAAACCCAAAAAGGATAAATCGTTGGATCGTTCACCGGCTGCACCCAGTCTAAGTACACATTTTGAAACGCTTGCAAAATACTTACTTATAAAACACGAAGTATTTTTGAGTTTTACAAGTAACCAAGTAAAAGTGCGTATTACTTTACGATTTGATTTTTTCTTCGTTTTTACACTGTGCATCGATAGCGCATGAGCTTACCGATATAATAGTGGCAATTCTGGATGTCGCCAAAACTTAACTAACCTAATTTGACAGCACTAAAAATGTTGCCGCCTTTCTTATATATCGAAATAAAAAGGATAGCATCAATTTTGTGCTGTCAAATTGGTTTAGTTCAGTTTTGGTGACATCCGGAATTGCCACTACTATTTTATAAATTGCTGTCCAAATGGCTTTGTCATCAGTGTAACGAGACTTTTTGTTCAAATGTTATTGCATAGTCTTTTTGTTTTGCAGTAAATACCAAACGCCTTCTGGTCCTGAAAGTGTCGCTACTAAAAATACGACAAGTGCCGTTACCACAGTAGATGCTCAGAGCCCTGAAAACAAACCGAATAGTACTACCACAGTAGATACACAGAGCCCTGAAAACAAACCGAATAGTACTACCACAGTAGATGCTCAGAGCCATGAAAACAAACCGAATAGTACTACCACAGTAGATACACAGAGCCCTGAAAACAAACCGAATAGTACTACCACAGTAGATACACAGAGCCCTGAAAACAAACCGAATAGAACTACCACGATAGATACACAGAGCCCTGAAAACAAACCGAATAGTACTACCACAGTAGATACACAGAGCCCTGAAAACAAACCGAATAGAACTACCACAGTAGATGCTCAGAGCCATGAAAACAAACCGAATAGTACTACCACAGTAGATACACAGAGCCCTGAAAACAAACCGAATAGAACTACCACAGTAGATGCTCAGAGCCCTGAAAACAAACCGAATAGTACTACCACAGTAGATACACAGAGCCCTGAAAACAAACCGAATAGAACTACCACAGTAGATGCTCAGAGCCATGAAAACAAACCGAATAGTACTACCACAGTAGATACACAGAGCCCTGAAAACAAACCGAATAGTACTACCACAGTAGATACACAGAGCCCTGAAAACAAACCGAATAGTACTACCACAGTAGATGCTCAGAGCCATGAAAACAAACCGAATAGTA
The DNA here is from genome assembly GCA_963582015.1 of Xanthorhoe designata. Classification (NCBI taxonomy): domain Eukaryota; kingdom Metazoa; phylum Arthropoda; class Insecta; order Lepidoptera; family Geometridae; genus Xanthorhoe; species Xanthorhoe designata. The sequence goes on from OY757038.1 coordinate 1,108,266, forward strand.
CTACCACAGTAGATACACAGAGCCCTGAAAACAAACCGAATAGAACTACCACAGTAGATGCTCAGAGCCCTGAAAACAAACCGAATAGTACTACCACAGTAGATACACAGAGCCCTGAAAACAAACCGAATAGTACTACCACAGTAGATACACAGAGCCCTGAAAACAAACCGAATAGAACTACCACAGTAGATGCTCAGAGCCATGAAAACAAACCGAATAGTACTACCACAGTAGATACACAGAGCCCTGAAAACAAACCGAATAGAACTACCACAGTAGATGCTCAGAGCCCTGAAAACAAACCGAATAGTACTACCACAGTAGATACACAGAGCCCTGAAAACAAACCGAATAGAACTACCACAGTAGATGCTCAGAGCCCTGAAAACAAATCGAATAGTACTACCACAGTAGATGCTCAGAGCCATGAAAACAAACCGAATAGTACTACCACAGTAGATACACAGAGCCCTGAAAACAAACCGAATAGTACTACCACAGTAGATACACAGAGCCCTGAAAACAAACCGAATAGTACTACCACAGTAGATGCTCAGAGCCATGAAAACAAACCGAATAGTACTACCACAGTAGATACACAGAGCCCTGAAAACAAACCGAATAGTACTACCACAGTAGATACACAGAGCCCTGAAAACAAACCGAATAGAACTACCACAGTAGATACACAGAGCCCTGAAAACAAACCGAATAGAACTACCACAGTAGATGCTCAAAGCCATGAAAACAAACCGAATAGTACTACCACAGTAGATACACAGAGCCCTGAAAACAAACCGAATAGAACTACCACAGTAGATGCTCAGAGCCCTGAAAACAAACCGAATAGTACTACCACAGTAGATACACAGAGCCCTGAAAACAAACCGAATAGAACTACCACAGAAGATGCTCGTAGCCCTGAAAACAAACCGAATAGTACTACCACAGTAGATACACAGAGCCCTGAAAACAAACCAAATAGTACTACCATAGTAGATACACAGAGCTCTGAAAACAAACCGAATAGTACTACCACAGTAGATACACAGAGCCCTGAAAACAAACCGAATAGTCTTACCACAGTAGATACTCAGAGTCCCGAGGTTTAGTTTAATTAGACCTTAATATTTATATTTATATCGAAGCTTCAAAGTTTGTCGACGTAGATTGTAATGTAAGGTCAAAAAGATGCAAAATTAAGTTAAAAATGTTATCAAAGTTAAAATGTCTGATTACTAAATGTCTAGTATCATAAGTTTTTATTTAAGTAAGTGTTAAACTTTGCAAGCTTTTGTAATTGTGCTTCAAAGATAAGTAGCAAATTATCTCATTTTAAAAGCTTCTAATTAGTTTCACCTGTCCCAATGTTTGTCATCAAATCTTGCAAATCAAATTTGGTCCACTTCCCGGTTACCGATTGAGCTGAAATTTTTTAAATAAAATTTTGTTTACATGTCGCAGCCAACTAGTTTAGTCAGCCGTTTAATCAACAGCCTTTCCTCTTTACTAAAAAGCGCCGTTCAACTAGCGACCTTGATGACATTCAGCCATTTTATCAAACAGCTAGGCAAATGACTTGGATCGATGACGTTTTATTACTTGCTTAGCCTGTTCATTTCAATTCAAAGTTTAACGACAAAAATTTTGTCGTTAAACTTGTACTAATGTACAATGGAAGATTGTAAGGACAATAATATACCAAATTTAAATTCTAGTGGCAAAAAACAGATGTTGAGTGAATATTTTTGTTGTAATCTTGAAAATATAATAAAACATAAGAAATATTTTGTGGTTTTTATTGAATATAAGTACTTACAATATTATTATTTCAACGTGCATGTTATATTTATAAATACATGTACACGGGATTTCCGTGTACATGTATTTATAAATATGAATTGTGATCGCGAAAGTTTAAGAAAAACTAGTGCATGTTATATTACTAAAAACATACTTAGAAATAGCCTACTTTGATTGAAGTGAATTAAGTACTTTATTATTATAGGTACTGCAGAAAAGAAATCGTCTTTGCTAGTTGCTTTGCTATTTCATTAAAAATACAAAACCGCAGCAAAAATTTCATGTCCGACGGGATTCGAACCCTCCCGATTCGATCCGATCCGACTAGTGTATGTGTATTGATGTTCAAACAAAATGTAAGGCACGAGTGCCTTCAGACAATCGAATCGTACTGTCGGATGAAAAAATCAGACGTCTATTTCCAGCCTAAGAGAAACTGGCAATATGTTTTAACTGATTTAATCTTGGTTTCAGTCGCAGCATCGAAGAAGCTAAGTCAATGAGCGCTGGTACTGTAATACTAGTGCTTTTTGCAGTGCTTGTAGTTGGAGGCTTGCTAATGTGGTTGGGCAGGAAGGCCTACAACTCCTATCGTGTTAAGAGTTACAGTATGTTTTCTATTTTTTATTTTTTGTATAGTCAACTCTTTTGAGCTAGTGAAGCTTGCTTACCCCCATTTCCTATATTCAACTTACGTAGTAACGTAGACCCATCTCACTATCATTGGTAGCAACTTTGTTTTTACAACTTTGTTTTAATACGTTTTGAGTTTTTACAACACAAAACGTATGACACTTTTTGACAGAACAACGTTGCTATGGCGATAAATCTACGGTCTTTCGTAAGTTGAAGGAATCGGGTCTTAAGACGTTCTTGATAGATCGTTGAAGTTAAGCGACGTTCCGAGCGGTCACAATTTCGATGGGTGAGGTGGATGTCACCGCATGTGGCACGGGGTGATCGCTTGTATCACGCGGGTTCGAATCCCGTCAAAGTCATAAACTTTTTGTAAGATTTTTCATTAAAATGAAATGCCTAAGACGTGTCACTATAATAAAAAATATATAAAAAACTATGTGATTCATAAGCTTATTCGTCTAATGTTAATACCACCGTCTATCGTCATCCACACTTCATTCACTGGTTTATACAAACAGGTACGACAGTTGAATTCTATTTTTCAATTCCAGAAATGCCAACTGAACAACAAGATGTGAACGGAATAGAGTTGGGAAACCAGGATATGACGGCCACTGTTGGCTCTACAAGGAACCGAATGACAAGAAACAGCGTGGCAAGAAGTAGTGTGGCTAGTGACAGCACAACTGGAACTACGAGAAGCTTGCTTGGAAACTAATGGACGCATCGACTCTAGGCCGGGCGTATGACGGTGTACTTACCGTGACATGTCCCAATCAATCTATACGTGTTATCGTATAGTCATTTGATAGATATTATTATGAAAAATTGTCACAGTGCCTCTAGCTAACGTATAAAAAAAAATACTAAAATTCTACGTACATAGTTTGGCACGTAATGGTATTGACACGTTTATCGTTCTACCCCATTATTTTATAATAGCAAGACTACATAGAACGTTTTATACGACAGTGAAAGTGACGGCAACAAATTTAGCAGTCAATTGAGCTTTGAAGCCTTTATTGTGTCGAAACACAATAATGCCGAAAGTACGCGAAGTTCAGCATGATTATGCCTTAGACAAGACCGGCCGCAGTTCGGCATGATTATGCCTGCAATGCTATTTTGAATCACTGACGAAATTATTATGCCAAAATAAATAATTTTGGCAGCCGAACTTCGGTCGCGTACTTTCGGCAACATGACGCCACGACACAACGCTTGAGACACTGAATACACACAAAGTTGGGCAACTGGATTTTGTGTCATATCAGCCGAATACGTCGGAACGTAAAATCAGCGGCCGAACTTCGGTCGCGTATCTTCGGCATAGTGTTTTGACACTAATAACAGTGCAGTGTTCAGCTTTGGCGAGTTATCAGGCTAACCTTGTCAAATAGTTTTAAACAAACAAAATTGATTAATACGTGTGAGATATTAGACTTTATTTTCTAAGTACTTTCAGCTTCAATTTAAAAGCCTTGTAGACTTGTAGAGCGATGAACTTTATTTTCTTTAGTCTCAAGAACATTCGGATTCAGTCTTGTCTTTTAATTTGGAACAAGTGACTGAGCTGGTATAGTGTACTGCTACTTCATCGTGCTTATCTGAAAATAAATAAATGGTTAAGAAAATTGCAATGACATGAAATTTGTTGCAAAACTAGGTAAAGTGATTTGTAAAATAAAAACTAAAAAAAATCAACTTGTGAATTATTTTACTTTGGCATGTGAGGAAAAAAAATGAAATAAAAATGAAATATGATCACGACTGTATCCCGGGAGCGGTAGACATTTCTTTCAGATCATTAGGCAATTTTTAGATCTTTTCGAAGATGTCTAAGGGGGTAGTCAGAGGTATGTCCAAATAAATACATATTTGGTAGGTACATGCCCACTTTTTGCAGAAGTTAACTTTCCATACGTGACAGGTTGCAAGCCCATCGACGCTATTAAAGAGCTGACTGGTTTCCTCACGATGTTTTCCTTCACCGCTATAAGCTCGTGTTGAGTCATGTGAGAAGTCATAAAATTATCAGATAAATGCTGACCCACCGTACCACCGGCCATACCCCAGGTACGGTAGGTAATTATTTAAAAAATAATACCACCGTGTGTGTACCCACCGTGTGAGTATAAAAATAGTATCATTTACGGATCCTTGGCAATTTCGGATTACGCATCAAGTATCTGGTGGTCCAAGCTGGTTAACCACAGCTGCAGATAGAGAAAGGTGGAAGTCCTTGAAGGAGGCTTTTACCCAAAAGGGGTCCATACACGACTGATGAAATATTAATTTAAGTAATTTTTTTTATTATTAGGTAATGCATGTGAAAATTTCATCAATTTCTTATTATTATTAATTTACTATTATTATTTTTGTGTGTGGAATTAAATAAAGCTTTATTATTAAATTATTATTATCTGGTGGTAGATGGAACCGACTATGGCCGGTCGTTGTCTTTTTGATACTGTCAAAAATGACTGTAAACGTTGTTTATTACTATATAACCATTAATTTAAGAGAAATCAAAACTTGGTAGCATATTATTTGTTTCGGAAAAGGGCTACTCGGGGTCTTGAAAGGTTGTATTTGCGTAAGAATCAGTTACCTCGTGGCACAAACTTTTTCGTCTTTAGCCGATCCATTAAATGTTTTCTCTCCAATATCACAAGCATAATAATAATGATTAATAATTCAATTATTATTATGGCTATGTAGACCCAGTGGTATCTGCAATGTAAAACATTAGTGAGGAACTAATCTATTATTTTGTAGGTTTTTTCCCTATTAAATTATTAATCCTATTATTATTATTCTAATACTTTTGTAGGTATCTAATTTTTATACTTGTTAGGAACATTTATCTATTTTTTCTCCGCTTTAAAAAAAACGTGCTAACATATCGGACCATTACCTATAACTTCAAATAGATATGAGCTAAAACTTACACAAATTTTACTGTTTTCGAGTTGTCACATGTTAACGTAGTATTCATAGAATTGTTAATACCGTTGAGTGTTGTATTAGCGAGACCCATAGAGACAGCTTTTTCTGTATCATTAGGAAGTGCACCCGTTACTTCAGATTTATCGATCATTTTCATGACGTCATCTTCATATGACTGCCGCCTAGGTATCGCCCAGGTTATCTTGTCGCATTTTTTGGTAGAATCATCACAATCAAAGCAATCACACTCCTTCCCATCAACTGTGGTGTAAACATGTTCAAAACCCTCTTCGCATTTGCATATACCGGGAGCTACACATATCCCATCACAGTTGGTACATTCAGGCACGCAGTGTGGAGCTCCGTTTCCTTCTTGCAGTGTTTTTGCGCGATAGCCTGAATAGCATGCACAGAAGTTAGGCGCGACGCAGGATCCATTACCGCACGCCACGTCACAGTGCGCCTCACACTTCGAACTAACCTCATCCAAATACCATCCAGGTTCACAAGTGCACAAATCTGGACCTACACAGATACCAGAACATTTCGGGCAATATGGCTCGCACTTTGCATTGACCGCTTTATATCCAGGGTTGCATTCGCACTGTCCTGGAGCTTTACATTTCCCGTGCTCGCATCCAGAGCAAATTGGTTTACAGGTTCCACATTCCTCGCGCCAGCCGAAGTCACACTTGCACTGTCCTGGGGAGACACAACTGCCGTGCTCGCATGACGTGCAGATTGGTTCGCAAGATCGCAAAACGCGTTTGAATCCTGGGTTACAATGGCACACTCCTGATGCCACACATGTGCCATTTATGCAATTACCATCGCACATATCTGTTTCAGGCGTGTCATAGTCATAATCAGAGGACGCTTGACAAGTAGAGAGGCAGTCAGGAGTACTGCACCCTTCTAGGCACAACGGCACACATCTTTTCATGACGTCATTGGGATCTATAGCGTAGCCAGATTCGCACGCACATTCGTTGGGGTTCCTGCAATAGCCATTCTCACACGGTGGATAGCAGAGCGGAACACATCTTATACTGAAATCAGAAGAAGAAATAAGGATCTCTCTTTTAGAATTAAGGATGATAATTAAATTCAAGTGGTATCAATCATTATAAAGACTTCTAAGTTAATTTAGGTACTTTTTTTGACCGACGGCGACGCCACAAAAACAACGTTTGAGGTCTAGCTTTCTTAGCAGTGATCCATCTTCTTGTATCAATATTGTTAGCTAAAGAAATATGCCAATCGAAGAAAGTGAAGCTTGTCAAAGTAAACATAATGCCACAAACTCACCCATCTCCTCTGTAGCTATCGTCGATAGTATACCCGTCGCAACACACGCTCACGGTTTCATTTACAAGTTGCTGAAAATAATAATTTTGTAGAAACTTAAGTAGGTAGGTATATAAATTGAATGTGATACTTAAATAATAAAATAGGAGACCTTTACAAAAAAAAAAATTACTACATCGATTACGAAATGGTGGCCCAGCGATGCGCTACGCCTAAGTGGCTGAGAAGATGAATATTATAATGCTTGTTTCAATATTTTTCAATAGAAATAAACACAGTATAGTAGTATAGACATTTGATGACGAAAACTCGAGCGATCAGAAATGCCAAATAAAAAGAATGTAGTGATGATAGAAACGAAGGGTTTGTCACTTGGCTAACAGGCTCTGCTTACCTTGACTTGCCTCATACCAACGTTAACGGCCATCTTCGATTTAACACACCAGTATAAGCAGTCTTCATCTTCATAGGCTTCATAGTATGTGTACTGGTAAGTCTGGTTAACCTCCCTTAGAACACTGACAAAAAAAAATACTCAAGCTCCGTGCCGACTATACTTCGCCAAACCATGAACGTACAGACAATAATGAAACTATATTATGAATATTTTAGTGTCTGATACGGTCATGGTGTGAAACGTGGTGATTGGAAAAATGAAGGGCGTTTATACACTACAGGAATTTCACTGTCCGACAGTCCGATGTGACAGATATATTATTACCTATACTATAGGTTAGAAGGGGACCAAATAATAAATCGGGCTGCCGCACAGGTAAATTCCTTGTAGTGCACAAACACCCTTAGTTTCTAAATTCAGAGGTCAAGAGTTTTTTATCTTACCTTATCGTGTCATTACAAACTTGAGTGGTCACTTCATTTAGAGCTATAAAAACTAAGAAAACGACACACAGGATCATGTTTACTTCAGGAGTGTTCTTCTTAGAACAAAAACGAAATGTGGCGTTTTATACAAGCAGAAACAGTCCAGAAAGCACGTGCACAAACGATTAAGATTGGGTTATCAAATGTCTGAATCACACCATACGACTCACCTTCCTCTTATATTATTAATGTGCGTATACTTAGATAAAAATACTTTGTCCAATCCAGTAATGTACTAGTGTTATGCATGGAGTACCTCTCAAATATATTTGAAATGAAATGAAAAATGAAATAAAAAAAAATGAAATAAGATCACGACTGTATCCCGGGAGCGGTAAACATTTCTATCAGATCATTAGCAATTTTTTGATCTTTTTGAAGATGTCTAACGGGGTAGTCAGAGGTATGTCCAAACACATACATATTTGGTACATGCCCGCCCACTTTTTGCAGAAGTTAACTTTCCATACGTGACAGGTTGCAAGCCCATCGACGCTATTAGAGAGCTAACTGGTTTCCTCACGATGTTTTCCTTCACCGTTATAAGCTCGTGTCCAAGCTCGTGTCCATATACATTTTTCAATGCGAAAAGTTCATTGATGCACGGCCGGATTCGAACCAACGACCTCCGGATCGAAAGTCGAGGTAAGTACTAATCCACTTGACCAACACGGCCCCTATATTTAAGAAATTATTTTCTTATTTTCGAATATATTTAAGTCACACATTTGTAGAAATTAACGCCCGTTTACTGCAACGCTGGTGGTGCTTTCCTTTGACGATTGTCTGAACAAATCTGATAAGTAAGAACATCTTAAATAGTAGATTTCGCTCTCAAATAATTCAAGACATTCAAGTACAGCCATGACTTTAGAAACTTTTGAAAACACAAGTTATAATATTTTTAATTGACAAGTTGGTGCGGGTCAACTGTAAATGATAGGTTTTATTATTTCAAGGAAGCGAGTATTCATATTTTAGATAAAAGAGTTACTCACCGGATGCAAATTTGTCATACAACATAATCGCACGAAAATACACTCGCGCGAAATACACTACAGTGACCAAACATAGTAAACTCAGAACTCACTAATTTAAACGTTGCAATTTCTGAAAAAAGCATGTACCGTAATGTATATTGACAAACCTCTGACATTTGAATGTCTGAAGACATTCTGATCTGATAAAAAAAGCTTGGTAGGTAACAAATCATTTCGCTACAACAGCTTTTGAGACAGATGTGAAAAACTACAAAGTATGCTCGTGTGAGCAAGTCGCCAACTCTGATGTCGGAGCTTTTAGGCCGCCTAAAGGCCTCCGTCGTGGCTTAAAGACTTTTAAAAGCTTTTATATTTTAGTCTTTTTTAAACTTTCGCGATCAGATATTTATATTTTTAAGGTAAATAGCGATAAATACTTAAATACCCTTAAATGTAGGATGTTTAATCATGTGTTCTGATCGCGAAAGTTTGAAAAAGACTATCCTTGAGGTCCTACCAAAATAAACGATTTTTCTTTCTTTCTTACATACTCACAAATTTTAACTTTTATACCAATTTTAAATGAAGAAATATAAAAACTCCTAGTAAATGGAACAAGTGAAAAAAATGTGATACCTATATTAGATTTTCACGTGATTGTATCGTCACCCTACTGAGACTGATAATTTATAACATTAGTGCCTACATTTTATTATTTTCAGAATAATACAGCTTTGTATAACATTATTTTATAAATTCGTTTAATATCAAACGTTTCTAGTGCTTGAAGTTCAATCTTTTGTAGTAGAAGTATTCAGGATGCTAGTACATAATTTATATTGTTGGTGTATTATAGGTTTTTTAATGCAGTTTGTGCAGTGTATTAATAGTGAATCTGAAGTTAGATGTAGAAAGTAAGTTATGAGAGGGAATACCTACATTGATTTACAGAAACTAACACAACAAGGAACAATGGAGGGATACTAAAGGTCATTTACCATTACCCGGTTTTCAACGACTAATAAAATCTAATATAAAATGTCCAACAGTTGCATCGGTAACAACTGCACCATCAAGGTATGCGGTTGCTTTCCCGGGTGGAAGCTGGTGGATGGCTCATGCCAGCCTCTCTGTTCTCCATCTTGCTTCAACGGAATCTGCGTGGCGCCTGGCAAATGCAAATGTTACCCGGGATATGAACCGCCACGAGGTAGGTTTAGTCAAAGTCGAAAATCATTTGGACAGTGGCACCGCTTTTGAGCTGAGAGGTATAGGTACTGGGCAAGGCTATATAGAGGCCATTTCATTAATCTCCCAGTCACGTTTTTTCTTTTTTTTCTAACCTATGCTGTCCCAGTGTTGGACAAAGGTTCTATCAACTTCCAAGCATTGCGATCGCCGATCCCACCAATCAGCCCTGAATGCATCGAGATCATCACGCCAGCGTCTTCGAGGCCTGCCCGGCGTCGCCATCCTCAGGCACCCACTGTGATGATCTTAGCCCACCTGTCTGGATGCATACGACTCACGTGGCACGTTTAGTGTAAGCAAATATTGCTTTGACAATTGCTTGAACAGAGGTAAAAGCTTAAGTTTATGTTACGTAAGTATTTTGAATTTGTAAATAGGACTAAGATGGAGGGACTTGGCAGCGTACACATGCTTACCTTACTCGACTACCAGTACCACCACTGAGATGGCTTCATCTTCCAATACACCAGACTACGTATCAAGAACATGGGATACAGTGCTTTTGGTTACTCAAGGCACTACCGAACTCACAGAAACAACAGTAGAGGATGCGGAAACTGCGCATTTTTCGGTGGTTTTCAAAGACCGGACCGGAGTAACCGATGGATTAACAAACGCTACAGTTGAAGTTGAGGAAACCTCTACTGCAAATACGACTGAAACTCCGGTAACTGTAAATGAGTAAGAAAACACTTTTTAATTAACTTTTATTACCTTTACTTCAATGTTAGTGTATGTATAGTGTGTGTATGTTTTTTTGAAGTATGTATTAACCAAAATGTAAGAGTGACCTGGTTACCATAAGGCCCATACCTACGTTGCATGGAAGCCCGCGCAATAAGCAGCTACTCAACCGCATAATGTTTAACTGTCTGCCGCAGCCAGGCTGCCTAGTGCGCGAGGGGTCTAATACAAGCAGTTGCTCAGCTTGGTATTAAATGACGCTGTGTGAACGTCCATATTTAGGTATTTATTTATCGTCTAATTTCAGGCGTCCAAACATTTGGATATACGTAGTTGTCAGCCTGTTGGTGCTTCTAGCAGTATTCCTAATTGCATTGGTGATTCTGAGAAAAAAGTTATACATCTGTGTCAAAGGAGGAAGCTATGTTGTAGAAGGTACCAATTTTCATTTAACATAATGAATATTAGAACACTATCAATTTTAAAGATTATTAAATATATGCAAAGGGGTATTTATCACGAATTTTACCTTTAATATTCGCCAGCCGTGGTGGCGGGAAGACAGTCTTCCCGCGACCACGTCTGGTGCAAGCCGGTCGAAACGTCGGGCGAATATTAAATGTAAAATTCGTGATAAATACTTACCCGTTTGCATATGTATTATAATGTGTTCTGATCGCGAAAGTCTAAAAAAGACAATTTTAAAAAGATATTTATAATTAAAAAGTTAGCCGGTCAGCTAGAATAAATATTTACTTTTTGTTTCAGAACAACCACCTAAACGTAGGCAGAATTCATTCAACATAACTTTTTCAAAAAAATAGTTATGTAACTAGTTTAATAAAGTGGTATATTCAATAAAAAAATACAACATTAATAACAAGACTTTATTTACAAAACTGTAAAATGGCTAAAAAAATAACTAGCACAGCTAAATTCATCTGGATGAAATATAATTTTTTATAAGTTCCAGAACACAGTCGTTCAAAGTCTTTTGATATAACAACTTCAAACAATTTTCCTTGCTGTGTAAGATCAAGGGGTTTATTGGCTAACTTGTCACGTGTCGCCATCACGACTAAACTGTCGTGATGATGACAACATTTTGATCGCGTGACAAGTAAGCCAATGGACGTTTTTCCATTAGCCGGCCCGGCACCGGCACGGCACCGGCATGGCCGTGCACCGGCACCGGCGCCGGGGTTTCGTTTTTCCACTGTGCCGGTGTCGATGCCGGTTTACGCCCGGTTAGTGGTACAGACTGACACGGAATTCAGCACGCACACGGCTACAATTCATATAAATATGCAATACACATGCAATTTTGCCGGGCCGGCACCGGTGGGAAGCTTGCTACCCCGGAGACGGCGACGGCGCCGGCGCCGGTAAGTAAAAAAGCGAGCCATACATTTTCATAAATTTTTGCTTCCCCGGCAACGGCACGGCGCCGGCGCCGGTGCCGGGCCGGGTAATGGAAAAACGCCCAATCACCTAGCGGAACAAGCTTGCTTAACGTACGACCCTTTAAAGGCTAATCATGTTAGTTTGTTGATCTTTTCATGCGTTTAACACAGCGAGGACTTGCTCCCTTAACGCCATGCTCCTTGCGGTAGCCCATATTGCAGATGCAGAAGTTGGGAGCAGAACAGACCCCATTCTCACATCCACCAGCGCAGTGAGGACGGCACCTGGAATTAACATTTGTAAATATACATTTTTATTGGATAACTAGCTGTACCCGAAAGTTAATTCACAATTTAATGTAAAAGAAAAAAGCCTATAACTTTCCTCGAGAATTGAGCAAACTAATGCAATTTTTTTGAGATTAGCGCGTTTGTAAAATGGAACTCTTCGCTTTAGTATATTGGTACCTTCCTATAATGTAATTATAAAACGCCACTAAAAATATATTCCTAAACTTGATTGGTCGCTGCAGTGCATTCAGAAGAAAGTAGGTTTATTTGCCTAAACCATCGTCAGCTTAATCGACCATATCTGTACGTAGATTCCGTAGGAGATTGTCAATAGTGTTTGGTCGATTAAACGCTGGGTTCCTCACGATATGTTACTTCAGTCAGAATGCTTAGAGGTCGTATCAAAGTGCATATATTATCCAAAACAAAAAAATCATTAATACACGACCTTCTGTAGAAAAAACTAGTACTAATCGACTATTCCAACACTCTAAGACGGCACAGAAATATTTATTCCCTTTCTTCGTACCTGGTTCCACTAGGATCCGTGTTGTCCAGCTCATAGCCAGAATTACAAGAGCAACGATTCCCTTCCACACAGAAGCCGTTGATGCAAGGTTGGGAACAACGGGGCACCAGTTCTTCATTACCGTATTGATATTGGTTCGGGTTGTAAGGTTGGTATGGATATTGGCCTGGTTGGCCACTTGGGTTGTAAGGATACTGCCCTGGTTGACCACTTGGGTTGTTAGGATACTGCCCTGGTTGGCCACTTGGGTTGTTGGGGTACTGTCCTGGTTGACCACTTGGGTTGTTGGGGTATTGTCCTGGTTGGCCACTTGGGTTGTTGGGGTACTGTCCTGGTTGACCACTTGGGTTGTTGGGGTACTGTCCTGGTTGGCCACTAGGATTGTTGGGATACTGCCCTGGTTGGCCACTTGGGTTGTTGGGGTATTGTCCTGGTTGGCCACTTGGGTTGTTGGGGTATTGTCCTGGTTGACCATTTGGATTGTTAGGATACTGTCCAGGCTGGCTTGGATTGTATGGATAGTAATTTGTTTGTTGATTTGGGTTCGACTGAGTATTTGGTTGGTAAGGTCCGTGGCTTGGATGAGTTTGGTTTACAGGATATCCATTTGACCCGCCAGGGCCATTGAAAATAATATCAATTGGATTGTACGGATTACCCGTTTGGTTTGGTTTTACTTGAGAGTCAGATGTGAAGTTGTACATAGGTCGATGACTATCGGTTGGGTAGTAAGGATGACCGTTTTGGCCATTCGGGTAGTATGGTTGATAGGGTGGGTAGTTCGAATGGGAGGTAGTAGCGGGATTACTGCAAACATTTGGCGATATACAGTGGCTATTTGGTCCACAGCTCCTGAAATAAAATAAACATCAATTAATAATAACATCCACAAAGAAAGAAAGAAAGAAAGAAAACATGTTTATTCAGCACAACACAAAAACTTTAGACAGTTTGGTATGAATAATAGATTGATAAGTACCTACTAGTAAACTAATAATAATAATAGTCTTAAACTAAAACAGTTGATCGCATGCTGAAAAGGAAAGAGCTCAGCATTGTGTCTGGTTGTACAGTACAACCAGACGCTGTTTTTCAGCCTTACCTATGAGGAAAGGAAGGAGAGGGGGGGGATAGGGGGGGGGAAGCGATATACAGTAGGTAACGTACTACAATTTAGAATTAAATAAAAAATAATAAGTATATAAGTATGTTCAATTTGAGAGTAGGTATTGTGTTTTGGTAGTGTTACAGCGAAGCGTTACTAATGTAAGTATGTAGTGTGACGTATCGTGCAGTGATAGTGGTGTGTCCTGTGTGTATGAATAAGAAAGTATGTGTGGTAAAAATAAAAATAAAATTATGTACCTATGTAGGTAGGTGTGTAAGTGTGTGTGTATAAAAAGAAAGAAAAAGAGAAAATGTTTGTTCAGTGAGCTAAGAACTACCAAGCTGTGCTTCAAGGAGAAGTTTTTTGTATTTGTTTTTAAAAGATCTTTTGTTTTCGAGAAAAACTGCGGTGACAGTAGCTTCAACACATACTACTTCCTGATATTATAGAACACATTAAAACAAGTAAATCCGAGTGATTGTATGTTTGAAATACTTTCATAAACTACAAAGACAGGAACAAAAACACTCACTGGGCACATAATGGTCCACACACTCCTGTGATATCCTTCACGTATCCGTGTTTGCAGCGGCATTCATTTGGAGCTAAGCAGTCACCATTCTTGCAACCTCCAGTACAGACTGGACGACACGAGCCTGTAGGAGTACTTTCGTACCCTGATTTACAGGTGCAAGTGTTTGGTGCCGTGCAGTTGCCGAAACCTGGAAAAAAAGCAAGTTCGTATGAGCTAGTTGTGATCTCTAGAGATGCATGGCTATGGCTTAAAGACTTTAAAAGCCGGGCCGAAAAATCTAACCTTTTAAAATGTGACTGCACAAAAAGTCACGTAAGGTAGGTACTTATAGTTATAACAGGTCTGGGGTTAAACCATAATATCTGTTGTGGATGGTAGTTCTGAAAATTCTCCTTCGGTCTTATATTCCACTACAGATCAATGCTATTTCAAAATATAAAGAAAATTTACATAGACAGGTATTTAATGAAACTTACCTAATCCCCCACAGTTGTCCTGACAGTACGGTACACAGTACTTGCCGTCTCTGTCCAATTTGAATCCCTCCTTGCAAAGGCACTCGCCACCAGCACAACGTCCATTCTGACATCCTGTAAGAAACCATATATAACTCCAGAGCTGAAATCTTTGGTCAGTTTGATTATTTTAGAAACTGTAGTGTACCTACTTACTACAAAAATAGTCAACTGCTCTTTGTTAACTTAACAAACAATTCATTTACATTTTTCATACATTTTTTTATTTAGCAACTCAGCAAAATGTAAAATTCAAGACTAGCTGAAAAGCGTGCCGGCATAATCAATATCATAGCGATTGAAGTTGCATTGAGTTGTAGCAATGACGATAAATTGTCGCTCATTCCATATTCTTTTAAAAGTGGTAAATAAACCACACTTAGATGAAGAAAATGCTTGGCTTTGGGTTCAAATCCCGTCGTAATCAAACATTTAAAATTATTGTGACTGGTAATCTTGGAAACTTACAGTATCCCTGAGTTCATAGGCTATGTTTGTGGACCTACATGTGAAGCTAGTAAATAAATACCTATAGGACAAGTGGGTATGCAGAATCCGGCAGCATTCTTCACGTGGTCGGGGAAGCAGGTGCAAGTCTCTGGCGCGCTGCAGAGAGCGTTAACACATTCCTCCGTGCAGACCGGGTCGCAGAGGCGGAAGTTGTGGATGTTGCGGATGTAGCCTTTGCAACACGACCGGATCCGGCTGAGGTCGGAGCGTGACTAAGGAAATAGGAGATTATATGAACATGTTGAGTAAAAGAGATGGAAGATCTTTGATGAAAGGTACTCAAAATAATGCGATTGAAAACTCACTCCATTCCCAGCTGGAATATGTGCAGGATCTCTGGCCAAACTGGCGGTTCTGAAAGAAAAAAGAATAAACTTATTTAGGCTTGCTTTTGATTACTCCTTACATTTTCAATTGTCATCTATTATAGCAAAAAAATTGTCTTTTGGATACCTATCTCCGAAAAGTAGTTACCATAAATAATTGTAAACCAATACAAGTGAAGCTGTTATCATTTCAGATAAAGCCAGACCTTCACCTCCTGTGGAACTCGTTTAGTTAATTAT
This sequence comes from Xanthorhoe designata, assembly GCA_963582015.1. Lineage (NCBI taxonomy): Eukaryota > Metazoa > Arthropoda > Insecta > Lepidoptera > Geometridae > Xanthorhoe > Xanthorhoe designata. The sequence goes on from OY757038.1 coordinate 1,124,222, forward strand.
CTTTATTTTGTTGTGATGTCGAACCGTTTCAGCGAAATGCTAGGTTGACCTTACGTTGCACTGATTAGGTAAATGATAAGACGCAGAAGGTTGCGATTTCGATCCCCGTGGTGGGACAAATGTTTGGTATCTTCTTTATTATATTATTTGCTCCGAGTCTAGGTGTTTTTCTATAGTGTACCTATGTATATACAATAAAAAATAGTTATCAGGTTATTCCTTAAATAATTTTCATTCAACTCAATGCAAAAAATATTGCGTAAAAAAATAGTTTTAGAAAGGTACAGTACATTCAGAGTCACTATCATAACGTGCAAGCCATCTTACCTCATTGCTGGACACGGGTCTGACATTCAGAATAGGGTTTTGTAAATCTCTTAAAAAAATCTACTTACCTACAGGTTTCTAATTATGACTGTAATGTAAAACTTAAGAGCTCAGCTCTTGTCGGTGTAATGATGCAATTTCCTCCATAAACTTCTTTCCAACGCGATCTCTTTTACCTCTCGATACGACATGACAGCGACCTTCTCTATTATCTGACTTACGTAATTAATTCTCGGTCGTCCCCTTCCTCGCCTTCCTTCTACTTTTCTTTCTATGATGTTCCTTATAAAGCTGTCATGTCGTATAAGATGACCAATCATTTTTCCTCTTGTAATCTGATAGGATATTGTAATTAAAACAAAAATCTGGATACTTACGGTACTTCAACGAAACAAACGCCAACTCCCGGTTCTTCATGGGAGGGGTAGCTACCTCCGCCGGCGTAGTGGCCTTGCGTGCCATTGTATCCGAAATATCTGAAATAGCAAATAGTGTTAAATATTATTATTTCTAAAAACTTTAAACTATCGCGACTTGAAAACATATTCAAAAAGTCGAGTCGAGATAAATAAATAAATAATATTGATTCAATCCCGCGATATAACGTCAGCAACAAGGCAGTCTAATAGGGAGGATCTTTTTTTTGAAAATATAATAATATAGGAAAAGTACGTATTAATTTTGCCTAATGATCTAAAAGAAATGTCTACCGCTCCCGGGATACAGTCGTGATCATATTTAATTTAATTTCATTTTTTTTAATTTGGTATCATCCTCCCTCTATCTATGGGAAATTGATTTAATGTAAAATCATAATTTGTGTACTCACCTAGTTTGATTTAGTCCAGCATTGTACTGATGCTGTCCTGTGTAGCCACCCTTAACTCCAGAATAAGTATTTTTCGTATATTGAGGGTTCGCGCCGACCACAGCGGCTAGTAATACAAGTAGCCACATCTTCACTGGAATATAATAAAACAATAAATAAATATTTACTTCCCCATCAATTCTAAAAAAAAATGTAATACCTATCTTTTAACCTAAGAGTTTTAAATACTTTCAAAATTTCACACCAAAATAACTTCATAATTATATTCAAGGTTTAAATAAGAAACGTTTGAAAAGGTAGCGTAAATTGTATAACATCTTGACAACATGACAACAGCTTCCAAAATAAAAAACATCTTGATGAATAATGTATGAAGAAGAAAATTAAAAAGTCAGCGACCTTACCTACACTTTGATTTAAAAACAGTTATTAAGTTCACATGTTCACATAAAATTTTGTCAGAACATTTAATAGATTTTTTTATTTTGAAATGGATTTTTTAATTAATATTGTTTGCTGTAACAATTTAATTATGATGTTTTGGAAATATTATGACTTTTTGGTTTCCCACGACCTTCGGTTCAAAAGCTTATAATAGTCACTTCGACAACACGATTTTTACTTTTTACTGTAGGTACCTAATTGAGGGAATACGTAGATATTAATGTGATTTTTTGATGTTATATATAAATAAAATAATTATCGAAAGTCGATATTCACTTTGCCAACAAAAGTTTTACTTACTTCATTTGTATTAAATACAAATAGCCAATGATGATGATGAAGATGATCACTTTATCACAGACAACATAGGTACAAGGTAAATCTACTTACACAGTCAAAACATAACTCCCAATGCCAAGAAACAAACACTTCGGTTACTTATATTTGAACGAGTGATTTGTGAGATTATTTTCCTGCTAGCTTCTCAGAACCTCATCTTAGAATGATCTCATACGAGCCAGTGTCACACATACAATAACAAACTTCGCTTTATACTTATGACGTAATCTATAGGTACTAACTTACAGATATACTGTGGTATTTAGGATAGTTTATAATATTTTATTAAGTATAGTGTTTGTTTTAACCACAGATAAAATACCTAATAGGTACTATAATTTAACTTAGGTATTTTAATATTAAATGAAAAATACTAAAAGTTTTGGCTCTGCCGGGATTCGAACATAATCCTTTATTTAGAAGTTTAGTACTTTGGTTACCGTGACTTTAGATGTGGCCCGATTAGATACCTACTCATGTTGTTTTAATTGGATAAACAATTCAAGGAATAACGAATAACAAGCGTTGCCTACCTAGTAGGTAGGTACCTACCTAATAACTTTATCTCTGCAACAATAAATAGGTCTAAAGCTAAGTATTTCTTATTAGAAAATACTTACCTACCTTAATCTGATACATTCGTAGAATGTTTGATTTATTATGTAAGTATTCGGGAAAAGGAAGTAGTAAAAAATACTATTCGTTACTAACCTAATTTAATATTAATAATAAATCATTACTACATTACAATACAGTCCATTCACACAATAATAATCTTTGGTATCTATTCCGAAGAAACGCCATCTATCAAAAGTCTCTAAAACTAAATACAGCAAGATGGCCGTCGCAATAATTTATTTTGCGAAATTAGGTCATAATTCCGTTACCGCTTCCCCATTTAGATTCATGATTTCGATAGCATGTTCTGAAGGTGGTCTCCAGCAAGGAATTTCAGCATAAAGAGGTTCTGATGTTGTGGAATCTATAACATCAAGCCTGGCTTCACATTTCATCGCTTCTATCGAGTCTACGCCGCTGCAGGGTTTCAGACAAGCTAGTTCGTCAATGTCGTCAACAGATGGCGCTAGAGGACAATGTCTCTGGCTTGTATCATAATGATGACTCCTTCGCGGTAGGTGGTCATAGTGGCATTCTAAAATACCTGTAAGTCAAAATTTAATATTTCGTGTCAAAGAAAAGCAATACCACTTAAAATAAATAAAATACCTAAATAAATTTAAAGTTTACCTCTGAAATTCTCGAGCATAATAGGAGAAATGGATTGGACAACCACTGGTCTCATAAATTGTTTTAAATTCCGATCCAACGTGGAAATTGGCTGATAATGGCATTTTTCTGAAGATGGTGGGTCTGAAAAAAAAAAGAAATAAGAACAGTAAGCAAAAGCCAAAAAAAGATTGTGGCCCATGAGGGGATCGAACCCGCGACCTTCGCGTTATTAGCACGACGCTCTAACCAACTGAGCTAATGGGCCGATATTAAATTCAACGAAATTACACATTACAAAACTATTGCAACAAAGAATATTAATAATTATAACAGTTTTAATAAAAGTGTGACGTGTTTCTTCACATTTATATAGGTATTTAGCATGAACAAAATAAGGCTCTTTTGGTTTTAGTTAATTGAGTGTTGGTACAACAGAATCACTCACTGAGTTGGTAGAAAAAGGTCAATTATATTTATATGTATAGTTTATTTTATACGTTGGCAGTACCCATTCAGTTTTGTGAGCTCTTATAACTAACACCCTATTTATGTTTTCTATTGCTATTTTTATTATTGCCGACAGAAAATTACCTGGCAGTGGAGTGTGAAAGATGCTTCTCACATACGGCGGTGGCACATCGTCATTATCAATCATAACCTGCATCCGAATATCGCTGATCTTCCGCACGTTACTATATCGCGGCCTCTTGCACCTTTCTAGCATCACTATGATCACTGCCACCGTGATTACAGCCATCATGATCCCTCCTGCTATACTGATAACGGAGATCAGATCAACCGACGATCCCTCCTTCCCTTTTCCTTCCATCACAGCTGTTATATGCTCCGGTTCTGTCAAAATATGAAACTCTTCACCATCCGGACTCTCAGTTGTTACTGGATTAGTTTTTTCCTTAATTCTAGTAGCGTTAGTCTTTTCTATATCAGTGGCTATCGTTTTAGTTATTTTCACAACGGTCTCGTTTTTATTTTTCCCTGATACTGTTATTATTGTTACGTTTCGAGGCTTCACTGTTACAATTTTTACAGGTCTTGTTACTTTTTCTAACTTTGTAACGGTTTGCTTAGTTGTTGCCGTCTCCTGTGTTATTTTGTGTGTAGTTCGTATTGCGTTAGTTGAAGGAGTTGTTAGGAAGTTAGAAGAGTTCAGGTTTCTATCAACAGTTGTCATGCTGTTAGTTCCATTCTTAGAGACAGTGACGTTCTTCGAAAATTCTCTAGTAGTGTGGAAGGTAGGGAATGTTTTAGTAGTTTTGTCGATGTGTGATTCAGACTTTGAAAGTTCCTTCAATTTGTTTAATTTAGAAGTGATAAGAAACTTGTATGTCACAACACTATCCAATTTCAAGGTTGTTGAAGATTCTGTTGTGGTTGAAGTTGACATTGGTTTAGTGACTTCTTTTTCTGTTCCATTGGGTGATTCTACGGTCAAGTTTGTCTTTTGGAACAAGGAAGATGTTGTCAGGGCAATTTTTTTGAATGTCGCATAAGATACAGATGTTGGTATTATAGATACAATTATAGTTTTTGGTGTTGTATTGGGTTGGGTGACTCTAGGCTTATGCAGATCCTGGTTTTCAGATTTCGATTTGTATGGTTCACCTTTTTGTGCTGGTCGTATCCATATCTCTTTTGGCTTGAACTTCACAGTTGTTGGGAAGTACCTAATAGTTGAATCTGGTCTTCTCGTTGTTTCTATTTTATGAAGAGTGGAAACAACTGGTGCATCAGTTCCATTGGGCGTTGTTAGTTTCGGTGCCACAGTATGTGGTGCTTCTATCTTGACTTTAGTTTGTCCCGTTATGTGCACCGGAATATGTTGTTCATTCATATTTGATTTGGGTACAATAGGAACTTCTGTTCGGTTGTATTTAGAGTCTACTAGTGTTCTCTTGGTAGTTAGCTCTAGCTTATGTACTTCTGTTGTGCTATTTGTTGCAATGTTCAAAAAATTTTGCGTTGTTGGTTTTATCAGTTCAGTTGTTGTCATTGTTTTATTATTATTTTCAACATTTTTATTTTTTGGCACAGCTAAAATTACTTTAGGAGTAACTTTTATTTCTTGAGTAGATGTATCTTCAGTTATTGGAATTGAAGTAGTTGGAAATGCACTCGTTGAAGTAGAAACTGTAGTGGAAACTATTTTAGTAGGGAATCCTGTATAAGTGATTGTGCTCACTGGTGTAACAATCAAAGTTGCAGCTGTTGTTACCGATGTTGTAACAGGATTAGCTGTTTTTCTTGTAGTTGTTGCAGATTCTGTAGTAGTTGTTATCACAGGACTTGATGTTGAAGTTTCCAATAAAGTTGTTCTTACAGTCGCTAATGAAGTTATATTTAATGTCGTTCTGTTTGATGCCAAATGAGTGTCTGATGCCAATGTTTTAGATGAGACTAAAGGAGTCTCATAAATTGGTTTCAGTCTATTCGATTGAGTGGTAACTTCTACCAAAGTGGTTCTACTAGATGCTGTAGTTTGTGAGGGAGTGACTACTGAAGCTGGTCTTGTAGAAGCGATAGTTGAAATAGGCGGAGTGGTTTTAGTCGCAGATTTTGTTAGTAAACTTTCTGCGGTGGTCGTTGTGCTCGTGGTAGGGAGCATGCGAATTTCACAACTGAAAAGAAAATTAAAAATGTTATTAATACTCATCAATACATTTTTACTTTAGTTCGGTGAACTGTGTTTAAGTTTCCGTGTTATTCACAAAATTAGGTAACCAACATTTAATTTTTAAATAATAAGTAAATATAAAATGACCGTAAATGCTCGACTACAATTAAAAAAAAATGTGTAAAACAACAATAATGTTTCCGCATTAAAAAATATATTTTTCTGAATTATGAATAAATTTTACATGCATAACGTTACAAATGTTGCGAGTCAGAAAACTGAATAAATGATTGTTTACTTTAAATTTGGACCTAACCAGGTAAAAAAGTGGCAACCCACCTCTCACCTTGCCATCCGTCCTGGCAGGAGCAGTCGCCGGTGATGGGCGAGCAAATCCCACTGTTGCAGGGCTCGCAGTCGTTCACACAGTTCGGACCCCACTTGTTTTGTGGACAGTCTGGAAGTGAACTGATAGATTTTATTGATGTTCTAGCTGCACCCTCGCGGCGACACTAATGGTGATGATGATGAGGATGACAAGTGATGAAAAGTGGTCTTTAATAATGAGAATTAAGCTATCAAATACTGAAATAATTCGAGAATTGTAAGAAAATAAAAATTACGCCTGAGGCACTACTGAATCAAACTCAAACACGATTAAGTCAGATATTTCCTTAGGCTTTTATAAATACTACCTAATTATTCACTCTTTTTTCTATTTTACCGTCAGAACACCGATGTCCCGTCTTCCCGTTGGGGCAGATGGGAACGCAGGAGACATCCTTCATCTTGTATCCTGCGCAGCATACTGCTACTTCTGCTATTCTCTCGTCGGTCTGGAAATAACAATTATTTTTAAATTAGCATAAAGTTTGTGGTCATACGACCTGGGTGGGAGGCTCACGCGGAGATGGCGAGGCGAACTTGACTCTTTTGATAAGGAATGGGCAGCATCGTTGAAGACAGAGAGCAGTGGAAAAAGAAGCCTTTGCCATGCAATGAGTTACGCAGGCTTTTAATATTAATGCTAAGTTTCTTAGAGCCTACAGGATAAAAATGTCATGATGTTCACAAAAGTTATCATAAATGTAGAGACTAATAGGCACCAACTAAATAAAAGTTGACAATATAATTTACAATAGGTATTTTCTGATTCTTAGGTGCACTGTATAATCATACATACTCGTAGATCAGTTAAGTCACATACTTATTGCTCTAAAACCACTTCTATAATTACTTATTGAAAAATAGAGCAATTATTAAGATACGCAGATTGCAGGTCGATTAAAATTGCGTCCATAGCTAAGTTGCCAATCACTTAAACCGCTGTTCTTGAGAAACCCTTACATACAAGAACCTTAACTTAAACTTATATATTACAAGAACTTAGATACAAGAATAGCGTCCGACACGTAGCTGCAAGTATGCCGAACAATGATTTGAGCTAGAATAAAATGAAATCTAAGTAGGTATTCAGTGAAACAGTTATTTTAGTTTCACTAACAGTTACTTGCCTTTTTACTTATAATGTTTTTTTTGCTTGTTGTATATACAATTGGGAAATATTTCTATATACTCGTAGCTCATCATCCCGCTTGGATTTTGAATTAGGTGAAATTTTTATAAATAATAATTTTATAATTTCTGAAGCTATGTGACGGTGTCTGTTTTACGAGAAACAAACTTTGCCAAGTACTTATCGTAAATGAAGAATGTGCAATTAGACAAGTGACTGTCGTTTGAACGATCTAGTTTTCCAAGGGTAGCCCTGACCTGACTGTCTCGTCGCGGATTATCTGAAGAATGTGACAATTTATTGATCTTTAAGATTTATGTACTAGTAAAACTTTTAAAACTATCATGGTTATAACTAAACATTGTACTTAATGGACAATAAACAGGACAATTGCCATAATTCGTGGATTTCTTAAACTTAGTAGTGTTAGTAGTACCAATTTCTCATCTTAAAAGACGCATCTTTCAAAATAATTTATAGGCTAGCAATAAATTAAGAGTAACATAGACAAAGATGCCAATATCCGGCATTGATCATGTCAGGTTGTTTAATAGAATTTGTAGTTTGTGTAATTGCATCAAAAGTCACTGCGCAGTCCACTTGCAAATGGCGTGATATAAACCGAGCATAAACGTAGTGTGCTTAGTAGCCAGCTTCAACTATTTCAAGCTAGTACAGTTGTTACTGTTTAAGATAATACAGTCTTTTATTATATAGGCCGGGCATAAACAGGCAGCTTGAAGCAGTCAGTTCTGATCCTGGCTGTAGAAAGATTGATCCAGAACCAGTTGATGATGAATCTATGATCTTACCTCGAGCTTTGTAAGCTCTCTCATCTCTGTCTTCCACTTGGAGCAGCGAGGAGGCATTGAGAAGCACCATTCGTATGTCCGCACTGACAGTGGCGCCCTGTACTTCACTCGCTTTGTTATGTTGTATCTGAAATTACGGAAAGTTGAATAGAGAGAGAGGTTCACGGCTGTATTCCCAAAGATAATGACGTCAGAAGAGGCAGAGCATGCTTTTTATATCCATTTTACGCATAATCGTGAGGTTGAAGTTAATAAGAGCCCATTCTAATTCGACCAACCGCTGATTTCATAATGGGAAATCGGCGGGATTGGGATGTCGCTCTCATCATCAAAACTTTCACAAGTTTTGATGATGAGAGCGATAAATAGAAACGCAAAACTCCTTTAGAGAACCAATAAGTCTTTTAAAAGACGGTAATGGGCTTGTAATGGAAAATGATTGATTCTGAATGTGGGCATGTGCCAAATATGTAGGTTTGTTCGTTTGTTCGTATGAGTAAGTGGTCAACTCTGGTGACGGAGTTTTTAGCGCCCAGACGAACGAACATACGGATGCTTAGGAAGCCTAAGAAATAAAAATGTCTTACTTCTGCTGCACCATGCAGACATTGGGTCCATTCAGACTCGCCACCCCCGCCGCCATCACCACCACAATCACCAAACACCATAGTTTTGTCTTTACTGTCAGCACCATTTTAACCACCCGACTTTACATTATCTTCGCTGCCCGCTGTCGCCATGTCTAAGCGGTTCCAGATTCTTGAGGTTCCATTGCTTGGGCTGTTCCTGAGAAAGAAATAATTTATATTAGGGTTGCTATTTGGGTTACAAGCTTCTACGGTCCTGAATAAGAATAAGAAATGACTGAAAGAACGAACTTGTAACAGCCTGTGGCTTGGGAAGCCATGTTACATTTCTACAATAGAGCTTAAAATAGAGGCAATAAGAGTTGAAATTGGATGGCGAAAATTCACTTTTTTTCGTGAGTTTCCTATATTTTTTTAATCGTGTTAACCTCGATTTGTTCAGGCTGTTGGAAAATATCATCGATCACGACCTAAAACAACACATGACCCTTAAAGTAATTCGTGGTCGCATTATTTAGGCTTATCGGTCCCCTAACACTCTGGTAAAACAAACGTTTGCTACTTGGTTCTGTTTCGAATAGAACGTTCCCAAGGGATCGTACGGTCGGGGATTAGGAAAGGGCTTTTATCGACACATTTGAATGATGATGGGATTGGAATATACCAAGTTCTAGCTGAGATATTTTAATGGGGATTGGAATTGTTATAGTATTAGCTGCTGTTATAGTATTACCCAGGATTTGTTCACGCGGTAACTTGTTATAAGTTGTTGCAGATATAATGTAGCTTCTGGTATTGATATTTTATTAGAATCGAATCAGTAGTTCCAAAGATTATCCATCACGAACAAATACAGACTTTTAGCTCGTCTCTACATATCTATCTCTTCGTTATCTCTACATATAATAAAACTGGCGGGGTCGTTAGTTTCAATATATCATACTATTTTCCGCTTGCGGATAATTTGTAGGACAGACTAAAGCAGAGCAATCCATGTTATTGCACAAATACGACATCATCAACATTTTATCAGTATAAGAGATTTACCCAAACTAGGGTAAGTATAACATCTAATATTTAAAACACTATCACATAAGAATAATCCTGGTCTGTTCAATTCGTTGTAATATTCAGTGGAAGTGGGGTCAACTAACTAGGCAGGATGGGGGCCGAATGCAGGCCACCAGCTAATTGTCGTGCGATAAATGTGTCGTAATCGTTGGTAATAGGGGACATTTCAACCTCGTCTATACTAACTATATGGTATTCTGTGGGTATACTGACTATGACGTGTTGGTAAGTACTTCGACTTTCGATCCGAAGGTCGTGAGTTCGAATCCGGCCGTGCATCAATGGACTTTTCGTGTCGAAAAATGTAATTGCACTTTAACACGATCTTTAAACGGTGAAGGAAAACATCGTGAGGAAACCCGCGGCTAGTCAGCCCCACGCGTATTGACCATTATCTTTCCTGTGGATATGGCCGGCTGAGCTGAGAGGATAGTTTAGGTGCTGGGCAAGCCTATTCCATCTCAACTATGTCCCAGGCACTATAGTGTCCAGTAAGCTTGTCTCCTGACTCTGTATAAATCATCTCGTAAAGATGTAAAGGCCTAAGATACTGACTATGATCTAAGCTGTGTGTTGTTGAGGAACATCAACCTCGCCTACACTTAAGTTCGCATGAGCAAGTGGTCAACTCTGGTGACGGCGTTTTTGGGCCTTCTAAAGGCCTTCGTCAAGGCTCAACAACCTTAAAAGCTACTCAATAATTTAACGTGCCACCCAAAGCACGGAAGTGCTCAGCTGTTAAGTCACTTGCAGTCACCCATCCAAATTGTGACAGCTCAGAACGTCGCTTAACTTCAACTATCTATCAAGAACCTCAGCTAGCTATGCCACGAGCGATTCGCTACTACTAACTGTATCTCGTAATGGCAAGATCTAATAACAGAGACGTCGAAAATTAGTCGCCTTTATTATGTAAAAACTTTTTCAGTTCGCAGCATTAAGGCATTGTCCCCATAAGGGCTCACGAGTTGCTGACTTTCGTGTAGGGAGTCGCGTTGGATCAAGCATTAGAATCACCTAGCATGTAAGACGAAACTGAAGTGATCCTTGAGGTCCTACCCAAATAAACAATTTTTCTTTCTTTATTTCCTTCTTACTGGTAGGCCTAGAAGGAGATGGCGTGACGAGTTGGATGTACACTTAACATCTTGGCCAGTAGCAGCGTTAAATCGCGAAGAGTGGAAAAATGGAAGGGAGGCCTTTGCCATGCACAGTGGGACAGTAATGGCTGAAAAATGAAAAAATGAAAATTCTTTCTTTCACAGTCAGCCGCGCACTGTGAGCCTTATGGGGACAAAGTCTCAAGAGTTGGATCTTGCAAGGATTCCTTGATTACCCGAATGGGGAAAGTTTCAGAACAGTAATGACATTCAGACGAGATTGAAGATTTTAAGGTTTCTACATGTGTAGTTAATTTAGTTGGGGTTCATTTCTTGGGATTATACTTTTTTCGTGACTGAGTGAGAATGAGGGTTATGTTTTTTATGGACACGGAAGTCTACTTCTATTGACAGATTTTAACAAACATTTTTAGATTCTGTAAAAATTACTAGGACCAAGGCTAGACAGAGGTTTGTCCAGATACATATTTGGTATAAGTATATATTATTACTAGCTGCAGCCCGCGGTGTTACCCCCAAACGGCTATACGGATTTGAATTAAATTTGGTATACCAGGACTGCTTATACCCTAGATTTAAAAATAGGCTACTTTTGATCTCGGTATTCTCACGGTAACGAGACCTATTCGTCGCGGGTAACACCGCGGGGCGCATCTAGTAATTCAATAAAGTTTTTGGATAATGTACCTATATTGTATCTTTTTCGTTTATCTGTCTAACTTAGTTCTATATTAGGTATTATTTATTTTATTTTATTATTTAAAGTACCTTTAGTAACTAGTTTAAAGAATTCACCACCAAGCAAGACATCCATGAACTTCAATAAGCACAGAAGAGGTCGTCGGTTCCATTGATAGTGTCGACAATCGGCATATCCTGTCGCGAACCACGCTTGTTGTTGGTACAGTCGACAACAGAAGTTGAAAGAATACATTTTTAATAAATAAATATGATTTATACAGAGTCAGGAGGCAAGCTTTGCTGCTTTATAAGGATATGCCTTATAAAGTTTTGTTTTTAACTTTGGTCACGTTGTTTGTCACGGCTAGAAACTCGTTAAACCATCGTGAAAACTTTTCAGTGCTAAGAAAATACCATCTTAAGAAGTTGTTTACTAATTTATGTAAAATCGAAGATTAAACCTTTTGTTTGTCAAATTTTTTAAATTGTAAAAATACTTAAAAGCCTATACTAGCTCAGACGGCGTCGGTCTGCTTCTATTATCCTGTAATATATCTACAATACTGTATTATTCTCTTTGAAAACATTACACAGTAAAGTTAAAGATTCATACTAAGCATTCTTCTCTTAAATGTCCATCTTCTGTGATTGATTGTACCACTCATTCGTTTAAGGATTTATTCCGAAGGCTCTCAATAAATCTTCAGACTCTTTCTTCGAGAACCCTTCAACTTTAGATTGATGTATGTCGTTAATATACCTAATGTATAAGTAGGTATGAGTACACTTGTATACTTTCTTAAGATCACATTATTCAACAAGCTTTAAGGGCTATTTAAACGCAAAACTTTTAAAGTACCTTTATAATGAAACAAGTAGGCTCGTATTCAGAGACTTCACACAGGCTTGAGTCTAAGCTCAAGCATCGATTTTTGACAGTTCTCTATGGAAACTGAGCTTGAGACACGATTCACGCTTGAGTAATGTCTCTGAATATGAGCCGTAGACAGAAATAGACAGCTCGCATTGAAATATCAGGAAATTTTGATACATTTTCTTAAAGGTAGTCCTTTAATAAAATGTATTAAAATAGGTACTACGTATTTAGTACGTTACGTATTAGTAGTTTACGTATTAGTAGGTAGGTAGGTACTACGTATATACATACATATAACTTTATAAAATACAATTAAAGCCCGTTGAGGGCTACAGAAGATAGAAAAATGAAAATTGAGTAAGCACCATAAAAAAGTAATTTATTGTACAAAAGTAGGTGAAAACCTACTTCTAGTATGAAATGATAAGACATTTGACCGATAGCAATTTATTGATAAGCGGAACTTGGTCAATTACAACAATATTGTTTATACAGGGTGGGGCAAAATTTTTACTCTTTATCTATAGGGGGTAGCTACCTTTTTTATTGTAGTTAGAAAGATTTGCTCTTAGAAACAAGAAATTAATGCGAATAATGTAGGTGCCAGCCGTAGGTAGGCCGTAGTTAGTTGGTCAGAGCTCCATACATTTGTGCGTAATCGTAGTCAGCACCAAATGAATTGAGCATTCCTGAAGATAAAGACTAGACTGAAAAGCAGGTGATAGATCATCTAAACAATTGTCCCAGGCATTACATACATAAATGAAAATAAAACTGTAGGTTGCATCATAACACTCAGAAAATGTCTCCATGAAATAAATAAATAAACGTCCCTGGACATTCCACACAGCGTCATCTAGTCCCAAGCTAAGCAATTTAATGCTTGTGTTTAAATAGTTTAGCGAGTCTCAACTAAAATGTTATGACATATGAATTGCCCTCTAGAATCAATAAAACAATAGTAATCAATCAGTCCCTAACCCGTCAACTGTAATATTTTGTCAGCCGTTATCACAACTGGGTCTAATAGACTGGGCCCAACAGGCCTCTTCCGTTCCGCAATGAATAAATTCTCGGCATAATAACATCCAGTGGGGAATAGATCATTGTTGCTTTTACATCCTGTGAAATAAAATATTTAAAGGGTTATGTTTTGGGGACATTTTGACCAACTCAGCTGTCATTAATTAAAAACCCACCAGCGTTCTTATCCAGGTAATAGAAAGCCAATCGCAGGTAAATCGTCGTTTGAACTGAAGATTGAGATGAAAGGTAAAAATACCAGGACAATATCTTTTCCAAAATTAGGTTCTAGGTGCTCCATTATACCTATACCTAATTAAATACCTAAAAAAAATGTATCTTTGTAGTTTATCAGTCATCTAGTTACTAGTATTCTTTTATCTGTGCTATAACACAAGCATTAAATTGCTTAGCTTGGGATTAGATGACGCTGTGTGTCCAAGGATAATATTATTATTTTTAATATTATTATTATTTTAAAAACCATGACGATTATCATTGTTATAAAAACATAGTTGTTGAATAACTTACTTACCTACTTACTTAGTAGTTGAATACTGCGAATACCTCTATCTTACAGGATAATATGATCTAATTAGATATGCAAAATTACGCAGTTGCAATTAAAACAGAGACTTGTGTCAGATAATTATGAATTACTAGCTGCGCCCCGCGGTGTTACCCGCGGTAAATAGTTCCCGTTCCCGTGGGAATTCCGAAATCAAAAGTATATGTTAATCCAGGATATAAGCTATCCTGTTACCAAATTTTATTGAAATCCGTCAAGCGGTTTGAGCGTGAATGAATAACAAACATTCACACTTGCATACTTACACACACAAACTTTCACCTCTATAATATTAGTGTAATTTTGTTAAAACTGAAGGGACATGAATTCAATTTCAAAATTCAATTATGATGTTATGATGACCTCAGTGGGTGAGTGAAGACGAATGTTTGTATGTTCTGCAAATATTTGTTCTGGGTCTGGATGTTTTCCTATCTCTATTATGCAGTATGTATTCAAAAAAAATATTTTAGTAGGATGTCAATCATTTGGTTACCATAACACAAGCGACAAAGTTACTTAGCTTAGCTTAGCTTGCTTAGCGTCGTCATCTAGTGATGACGCTGTGTAAATGTCCAGGGATATTAATAAAATTTGCCAAAAAACACCATGTAAAACGGTACGCTGCGAGAATTTATCTCTTCTGAGTTTCACTATCCCATAAAACAAAGCATGAATGAAATGAAACTCATTGAGACAATGAACCCTATAGATGTAGCAGCTGTGGACTATTTAAGCAGCAACAGTTTTAAATTAGTTAATGAGCATAACATGCATTGGGCTTGCGTGACAAAACTTTAATTTGTTACATCAGTAATGACTACGAGTGGGAAGAGGGTTTTAAATGTTCTATCACACTTTGTAACGGGTAAAGTAGATTTTAGTTACAATAAAATGATAAAGGACAAACTAATCTATCAAATAATTACATAAATTAACTTTATAAAATAAATTAGAACCAGTGGAGCCATATCCGATCTTAAAATAGCTCAAATGATTAAACTGCCAGTCGGACGCGGTCCCAATACATTTAATTAAATTTATTTCACCTATTGAAAGATAGATAATCTTGAAGGGCAGAGATGGTTAAATAAATATTAGAGAGATTTTTGTCTAGCCATGGGTAACTCTTGATACAGATGAGATAAAAATGACTATAGGTTCTTTTTTAGTAAGTCTATATTATCCCACTGCTGGGCAAAGGCCCCCCCCCCAATTCATAACACTCGCGATCACTCGCCACTTTCCACCAGCCTTTCTCAAATGTATCGAGTTCGTCACGCCAACGTTTCCTCGGCCTGCCAAGGCTCCGTCACCCATCTGCAGGCATCCATTGTGTGACGACTCCTGCCCACCTATCCATACTCATATGGCTGACATGTCCCGTTCAACACCATTTCAGCTTTAGGTTTATAACATTGTAAAATGCAAGGTTTACAAAAAAAGAAAAAATTGCAAGAAGGTCGTTTCCTTAGCCTGATAGGAGTTTACTTTTATTTTATAAAATTTTATTTATAATTAATAACTATATAAGTAGGTTATATAAGTCTTTATATAATTCCTACCTACCCAATGACATGTAACTTGATGTTACCAATAAACGTATTGTATTGTATTGTATTATAATTGTACTGTTATTGTAGATAATTTAGGCACGTAATGGCGAATGATTCAAAAGGGATTTTAAACTTACAACTTGTTCTTTTTCTCTTTAAAAAAGGACACAATAGCAGGGATCTTCTAGATTATGTTAACGAGCTTTGCTGAACGAAGAATAGAGTCATTTTAACAATAGAGCACACAATTTCAGAGATTCCTTTACAGCATCGCAAAAGGTTGTGTAGTAAGACTGGTAATCTAAAAGATAAATATTGAATTATTATAAAATTTTAAGAATGTCAGTTATTATGTGTGAGTATACATGAGAACTGTTATGTATAATTACATATTATATATTATAACTATGTAAATAATATTTTATCTCATTAAAAATATTGTATCAGTTAAAATAATTTCGAAAAATTCAATTGTAGGTTACCGATACAAAGTCGCATTACATAATCTCAATTCAATTCAACATCACCTTATTTTGGTCAAAATCGTAAAACAATTTGTAAACATTTAATTTAAAGCCGGACGATAAACAAATATCTACTCAGTTATTCAATCAAAGCTTTCATTCTTCATACTGCGTCTCTTTCTATCCACTACCTGCGCTAAACTAATACTCACAAATCCTTGTAGAAGTACAGAAAGATGTATATATCAGCACACGTGAACACTGCCCAAACAAATATGGATATCCAGGTGTAGCAGCTGAATATGAAGGTTTTGCTGCGGTAACAGGAGCACTGACACATGTGTATCGTTTCGCGGATGGCCCAGGACTGGGATATCTACGCTCCTCTCCTATTCGTCTCTGGATGCGCAGATGCGTTCGGGGTGGTTTTGTCGTTAGTTCGAAAGTTTTATTAGTATAATCAGTTGGTGAAATGTGTTTTGAGCCAAAGTACAGCTGTGTTGTAAGAAAAGAAACAGATTATTTTTAGGCAAACTACGGCTGGCTATTTCAATTCTGAAATTTAATAATTGTTTAATCAATGTTATGTAATTAATTAATTTTTCCCATAACTTAATCATTAACACAAAAATAAAATACGTAGGTACTTAATTTGTGGTTTAAGGTAAGGGATAAGAATGTATTAAGATTTAATTTATAAAGAACATCACAAATAACAACCAATATTGACTTTCAATATTGCACATCAAAACTACTTCAGTTACCATTTTTCTTATCAAATACAAAGAGTTATTGCAATAACAATGTAAACAAAGGCGAGATATCATATGAAAAAATAGTAGCTACCAGGAGGAAGCAAATAAATCAGTCACGGGCAAACGAAACTACTAGGAGATCATAAATATGGAAGCGATCAATACATTAACGTTGCGTTTGGCCAAAGATAAACTGATATGATAAAACCTACAGTAGAATATACTAGGTAGGTATAGGTACGTATGTACTATGATAATAAAGAAAACACATTTATAGCAAGTCCATTACGATGATGAATTGGATAACAGCCATAAAAATACTAGTAACAATTGAGCGGAATTAACAGGCGCTCATAGCTAGCAAGAGGCGATCAATATACGGCGTCATATCGGCGGCAGATGCCCTGATGCAATCTTGTTTGCTTACAGCGCGGGGTTATTGCTTCTGTAAATTAAGTAGTACCTAATGTAATGGCATACATTACATAAAAGAGTATTTTCCAACAGAAATTGTAGCACAATTTTCCGTTTCTTATAATGTTATTTCATTCTCTGGGCTCCTAATAAAAATAAATAGTGTTTACGTGGTTATGAGAAAGAATAACCTAGATGTTGAAATAATTCTACATTATCAAGAAAATTATTATAGATACTTGTAAGATAATATTAACTTTGGCACAAATGTGCTGAACCAGGGAACCATACATTCCGAAGATCTTTAAATTGAATCACCCATTAAAAGTAATGCCTTTGTTCATATTCCAAACCAGAGCAAAGTACCAGGGTAACAGAAACAGATAGGAGACAAAGGTGGTTACATAAAGGCGGCGACACACTGACGGCGACTGGCGCCATTCCCACCCCTACATCTCATCGGCGCCATAATTCAATATAACTGCCATTGAAACGTAATCCGTTGAAATAGGGCACCTTTTTCAGTGCATCACCGTGTTTATCCAAGTAATATTATCAGCAGGGGACAGTTGACGAGGGATGCACTGTTTATTTGATAAAGGAGCTATGGAAAGGGATTTTGAATTATTCATAGACAAAAAATTGGTGTGAAATATTGAAGACTGAGTGGGATCTGACAGGATAAAGATTTACGATAAAAATAGAAAATAGTTATTTGTTTTAGAAATTGGCATTACATCAATGAGAAGTCGTGTAATGTTATTTATTCGGTGGCAACTCCTGGTGTTTACAGTAAACAAAATATCAATTTACCTGGTCTGAAATGGGAAAACCTTACATTAGTGCAAACACGATTTTGCCAAAACAAATATTTCTTTGATTCTGACGAAACGTAAAACGAGGAATCACATTTCGAAACGTTCTATCGAACTTTTATTGCTTGTGTATTTTCTTCATTTTACAAAAGCATGCGTACCTATGCTCGAGCTCTGAAGCGGTGAAGGAAATCATCGTGCGGAAACCAGTAAGCTTTGATTGGCGATGGACTTGCAACTTGGAATGCCAACTACTGCGAAATGAGGGCATGAAATACTACTTTTGCATTTGGACAAACATCTGGCTACTTCCTTAGATATATCCAAAGAATGTTAAAAGCCTAAAGATCTGAAGGAAAAGTAGTACAACGTCTTGAGTATACAGTCGTGATGTTTGTGAGAAGATAAATAAAAAACACCAAAATAAATAAGCAATTTTCTGTGTAGATAATAGTGGCAATTCGGAGTGTCGCAAAAGCTAAAGTAAACTAACTAAAATTAATGCCATCCTTTTTATTTCCATCGCTATGAAAGGGACGGCAACATTTTAGTTAGTTACGTTTAGCTTTTGCGATACTCCGAATTGCCACTATTGCTTGTCCAGTATACAAATAAACATACCATAGTCGACCTATTTACTAGAAAGGTAGAAATGAAAGTCCAAGTAAAATTAGCCAACATGCCGCTAGATGATTATGTATTCTATGTTTTGTTTCTCAACTTGAGTTGCACAAAGATAGTATCGCAGTAACTAGTGAACCACTAAACCAAATTATCAAGTCTATAAAATCAGTCATAAGTATTATTTTATCTGTGGTCATAATAACAAAGTTAAGTATCTACCCGCATCGTCCACTGTAATTTAAAAATAATATCTCTATAGTTCCCTTTATTGACCAATCTTGTTATTTGTCATGGGTGGACTCGTAATGTTAATAAAAGAATGTGTATTTAGAAATAATGATCACATTCAATTCATTTTATTGAATTTTTGAAAGTTTTACCTTTGTTTACGAATTTGTACAGGGTGTCTTATAATGGTGTAGAGACAGTTTGACACGAAGTTTAATAATTATTGTTAATTTTCATAATAAGTAGTTTAAAATTAGAATGTTAATATGATTCATAAAAGGAATTTCTGAAGAAAAAGCACCCGTTTTCGCCTGTCTGTATTGTAAAATTAAAACTTTATTTGTTTTTAATTTTATAATTTATTTTGTTATCACAATTTTTCTAAACGTTCGCCCAAACTTCATTAGTAAGATGATATTTACAACACTAATTAACCATTTGCTCATATACAGGGTAGAAATAATTTAGAAATACTTACTAAATAGTAATATATGAATAAACATACATTTACGGGTAGGTATTTATCGCTATTTACCTTTATTTAATTTTAATTTTATCCCGACGTTTCGACTGTATTGCACCAGCCGTGGTCGCGGGCAGACTTGAGTCTTAAATAAAGGTAAATAGCGATAAATACCCGTAAATGTATTGTTTAATCATGTGTTCTGATCGCGAAAGTTTAAATAGTAATCTAGTCTAGTATAAAGTTGAAAACATTGCTGTTTTAAAGTCATAAAATTTATTAACTTTAATACTTTTACCTCTCACCCTGTATATAAACCAAAGTTGTACATTTATAACAGAAATAAAAAACTGTCCTGTATAGTAAATCTCTTCTAAATAAAGATCTTTTTGTATTTTAACTTATGAATTATGTTTATCGTCTACGTAACGCTAAGATTGTGGTGATCATTGACAGAGACAGGATCGTAAAGAAGCTCATGACGTCATAGTTCTTGATGGCGGAATTGTAGAATCCTCCGTACACTTGAAGACCAGCAGTCTCGATACTGGAAAAGAAATACAATTTTATATAAAAAATCTTAGTAAATTAATTAATTATAATAATATTATTATAATTTTAATTATAAACGTATAATTTAGGAAGAGTAGCGAAAACAGTTTGGTGGCCACCAAGTGCAACTTCGCTAGTCCTCCTAAACTATAAAAAATAAAATGATCACAGAGGTATTAAAAAAAAGCTTTATGGTAGGTTTCACAAACGGAACATTCAGTTTTTTCAAATTTCTTTGTTCAACGTAAAATAAAATAGGCGGCGGCGCTAGTTTGACACATACATACACCTTAAGCAAAACTTCGTCATGAGCGTTTTATAGGATTACCTGAACTTTCATTAGAAATGAAAAATCTTACGTTAACAGCTCCAGCAGGATTCGAACCTGCGTAGATACAGCCGAGGTGCCTGACCACTAGGCTACGGAACCTTCATTCATTCCTAATGAAATATCGAATACCAAAGTGTGGTTTAACACTGTAAAAATATCATCATCATCATCAGCCACTTTTAACCCACTGCTGGGCGTAGGCCTCCCTTCGTGAATGCCATTCGTCTCTATCTTGCGCTAGTCTTAGCCACGTGCACTGTGCCCACGTGCCCACTGTTTTGCGGATGTCATCTACCCATCGAGCCGGTGGACGTCCCCTATGTAAAAATATATAAACTAAGAATTACCTGAACTTGCAGTAGTCGCCATCGTAGCTCCAGCCCAGGTACTCCCCGGTCCTCAGGTTCTCGCTCCTCAGCCAGTCCTCCAAGGGTCGGAAGTAGTCTCTGAGCGCCTCCCCGTTCAGCCGGGCCTCTCCGATCGTCTCCTGCAGGATCTGCGACCAGGGTGCTGATGATCCTCGCTCCATGAGCCGTCTGGAAGGTTACGAAGAATATAAAGATAAAGATCATTTAGTCTTTTTTAAACTTTCGCGATCAGAACACAAAATAGGGATAAATACCCGTAAATGTATGTTTTATCAAAAGATCATTTATTTGCATAAACATGTGTATTATGAGATGAATGGGCTTTAGGTTAGAGAATCGAATGTTTTTTTAAATTTATTATGATTAAACAGAAGTTTTTTTAATTTGAATTTAACATTAATGAATTTGAATGTTTGTAGTTAGATTTTTTATGTATTTAATTTAAATTTAACGTTAGGGAATGATGGATCAAAAAATGTTGTTGTCTTTTTTGTAATGTTTAAGTTGACTACGCTATTGTATTAGGTTAACCTGTAAAGATAGTTTTATTGTGATATAATAAATAAATAAAATAAAATAAAAAATATCTGATCATTTATTTGCATAAGATAAATTGTTTGAATGTTGCAGCACCATAATAAAATAAAGGTTCAATGATTTGGCAACTAGTTCAATATAATATAATATGCGTAATTTGTAATTACTTAACTTTTTATTTACTACTTTTGACTTACACAAATATAAATATAAATTAAAATTATTCTATTCTTATTCTTTATTTTTCTTATATCTAATATTATTATCAACTGATCAAGCTAAAATAATCTTGTTATTTCGAATAAAACTAGCTCAACATAATTTATTAAGAGACTGAAGGTTGAAAATTTATGTTGTTTTCTTCGTTTCTCTAACTTGATAACAAAGAACATGCAATTACGCTCTACAATTTTCTTCCGTCTCCTAAAACTTAATCAAGTTTTGTGTGGTGTGCAAATGGAAGAAAAAAGAAGAAATATTTGTTTGGTAAAGGTTAGTTCTTTCTGCTCAATCAAAGTTAAAATATACGACCTCTGTGGCGCAGTGGGCGAAAGCCCGCCTGAGACGCAGAGGTTGCGGGTTCGATCCCCGCTGCGGGACAAATGTTTGCATGATCTGCAAATATTTGTTTCGTGTCTGGGTGTTTTCTATGTATAATATGTATGTATTTACAAAAAAAAAAAAAAAAATGTATCTATGTAGTTTATCAGTCATCTGGTTACCATAACACAAGCATTAAATTGCTTAGCTTGGGACTAGATGACGCCGTGTGAAATGTCCAAGGATATTTATTTATTTATTTATTTATTATTATACTCGTAATCATATAATACATTTTGATTCTAGTTGTTTTATTCAATATTTTTGTTTTGTTTTTTGGGGGGACCAAATTGGACATTTTGGAGAAAGGCCAGGGCCCTTACTTTGCAAAACGAAAAACGAAGTTTCGTGACAATTTTCGGGTTCTAATTATGTTGGTGAACTATTACGAATTCAGTATCCACCAACATAAGCTGACCCCGAAAATTGTCACGAAACTTCGTTTTTCGTTGTTCCAGAGTAAGGGCCCTGGTCCGAAGTACCCTAAACCGGAGAGCGTGTATCGTCGTATCCTACGAATAAGGAAACAGACGCCACTGTCACCTTTTATTTTTTTTGCATTTTTGGAATCTTCACTATCATTGACATCTAATCAGTTCAAAAAAAGTTCAAATATAAATTTATTTCAATAAGTTATTAAAGTTTTAAAATTCGGTTACAATTACATTGCTGAATTTCTCTCGGCGAATACGGAAACAAACGCTCTGGTAGCTGTGTTCCACGCGCGAAATCGAGTGCGACGGGCGGAGCACGGGTGATAAACGCAACTGTCGCTTTACTCGTCCAAGATTACCGTGGAGTGCGGACATGCGTGAGTGGAGTATCATGAATTTACAATGAAGCGAGCTCATAAGTTATTTTTTTTACAAGCTTTTATTTAGTTTCACCTGTCCCGATGTTTGTTATCAAATCTTGCAAATTAAATTGAATCCACTTCCCGGTTACTGATTGAGCTGAAATTTTGTATAGGTACACGTGTAAATCGCGTGACAATGCAATATTATGATAAGATGGTGCTGATTTGATAATGGAGCTGGAAGGTGAAGGTGGGCAAAGGAACTTCGCCATGAAACGACCCAACCTCATCGAGTTTGGGCTCATTTGAATCGTCTTGACGAGTAGTTTGTCTTTCAATGTTAACCAGGGTCTGATGATGGAGCTGGATGGTTGTCATAGGAACTATGTAATGAAACGACGCAACACCATCGAATTTCGGCTCATTTGTTTCGTCTTGGCGAGTATTTTACTTTTAGATGGTTACCAGGGTCTGATCTGATGATGGAACTGGAAGGTGGTCATAGGAACTCTGTAATGAAACGACGCAACTCCATCGAGTTACGGCTTGTTTGTTTCGTCTTGGCGAGTATTTTATTTTTAGATGGTTACCAGGGTCTGATCTGATGATGGAACTGGAAGGTGGTCATAGGAACTCTGTAATGAAACAACGCAACTCCATCGAGTTACAGCTCGTTTGTTTCGTCTTGGCGAGTATTTTATTTTTAGATGGTTACCAGGGTCTGATCTGATGATGGAACTGGAAGGTGGTCATAGGAACTCTGTAATGAAACGACGCAACTCCATCGAGTTACGGCTTGTTTGTTTCGTCTTGGCGAGTATTTTATTTTTAGATGGCTACCAGGGTCTGATCTGATGATGGAACTAGAAGGTGGTCATAGGAACTCAAAGAAACTACACAACCCCATCGAGTTTCAGCTCATTTGATTGGTCTTGACGAGTACCTACTTTGGTGCTGGATTTTTAAAAGTTTAGTTCTCTTTATTATTCAGTCTGTATTATTTAGTTCTCTTTATTATTTATTAAATCTTGTTTCTAAAAAGTTTTTAAATAGGCTTGTTTAAGGCATATGCGTCATGTGACACTTAATTTTGCATAAATGGTGCTTATAGAAAAGGCTGATTGATAGCCGGTTGCTAATCTATGGTCTCAGAGTAAAATTTACTTGCGAAATATTGAAGAAGCTTTCATGAAGCGAGCACAACGAGCTTTTTAAAGCTTAAAGACATTTTATTTAGAATAAATGTGTCATGTGACACTTGATTTAGCTTACGGTGTTCTTAAAAAAAGCTGACTTGCTGTGCTCTTTTTATAATGGTCTAACACAGTTCAATTTGCTTGCACAATATTCAAAAAGCTACCGTGCAAGTTTCTTAGACATTAGCCGATTTGTTTTAAGACAAATGCGTAGTGTGACACTTGATTTTGGTTACTGTGTTCTTAGAGGTTGACTTTTGGTCGGTTTCTATTATAATTACCTATAGTCTGACACAGTTCAGTTTGCTTGCAAAATATTCAAGAAGCTACCGTGCGAGCGAAGCTACCTTACGAGCTAAGCGTTCTTCGAACCAAGAAAGCGCAGCGAGCAGATTTTTTTTAAATAGAATTGCATCATGATGTAACACTTGACTTTGCTTAATATGGTGCTTATAGAAAAGGCTGACTGCTGGTAGGTTCCTTTTAACTGTGTCAGACCATAGAGTCTGACACAGTTAAATTTGCTGGCAAACTATTCAAAAGTTACCGTGCGAGAAAAGTGAGCTTTGAACCAAGCGAGCGCAGCAAGATTCATAGATCGAACTTTTTTAGGACAGATGCGTCATGGTGACACTTGATTTTGCTTATGATGCTTGTTGTTGTGGCTGGCTGTTGGTCGGTTTCTATTCTATGGTCTGAAACATTTAAATTTTCTTGCAATATATTTAAGCTGACTTCGAATCAAATGAATCATGCCAGCGTAGAGAGCTTTTTATACTTGAACGCTTAAACTTTGACACCGCATTTCACCTTTTTTAATAGTTTTGTCGAAGAACTCCGAAACAATGTTTGTGTCGATTTATTTTGTACTAGCTTACACACCTGCGGATTCGCTCGCTTCGGTACCCACCTTGATAAAATATAGGCTATGAAAAAATATGTATATAAAATATGTATAGGTATTCGGAATGTCCATCCTACACATCGGTGAAAGAATTTTTGAAATAGAATGAGTAGTTTCGGAGATAGCCCTAAACATAATTATAAAACACAATCAAACCAACTTTACCCCTTTATAATATTAGTATGGATTACTCGCCCGCGGCTTCGCTCGCGTGGTGCCTACTTTGATAAAATATAGCCTATGTTCATTCGGAAAGTCCATGCCTACACATCGGTGAAAGAATTTTTGAAATCGGATGAATAGTTTCGGAGATTACCTACTCTAAACATACAAACAAACAAACAAACAAACCAACTTACCTCTTTTTAATAGTAGATTTAATTATTGATCTATCTATAGTAACTATCCAACAGAGTTCAAAACACCTACCATTAATACGTTTCACTTAAAGCCTTGGCACTGCATTTCACCCTTATTAAGTTTATTCGCAAAATCATAAAAACATTAGTTGTTGTCGAAGTACCTAGTTAGAAGCACGTTCAAACATAACATATTTTGGCATATGCCCACATTAATTGTCATCAGTACCCTGCCAACTCCGGGTGAACAAGGCAACAAAGGTTAGCGTCAACAAAAATCACCGTGGAGAAAGGTTACTAAGGCGCGTTGGACCAAGCCAACCAGAAAATATTACACGGATTAAGGAAACAAGCGACAAAAATGGGGGAAATAGCAGTGTTAAATTAATTAAAAGTACTTGGAATGATGAATAGGATGTTATAAAAATAAATAAAAAAAAAATTTCATTAAAAAGTTGAAAACTCATCGAAATATTAAGAAAAAACCGCCTCCTGTAAAGTTGGTGTTTTGCAACTGTTTCCTTTTTCGTAGGATACGACGGTATGAGGAATGTAATGAGAGTGAATGAGGCGAAAAAGGTGTGTCAGGATCGTAGCAAGTGGAGATCCGTGGTCTCTGCCTACCCCCATGGGAAAGCGGCGTGATTTGATGTATGTATATAGCTTTGTAATACTGTTCCACTATCTACTTAGTTTAATGGTTACTGCATTTACATTAAGAAATCTACAACTCGGTGACGAATTTGTCATACAGTGATGAATTTTAACAGATTTCATTTCGTTGCACCATTGGACTGTGCAATATTTTGTCGTGAGTTTTGTATAATAGGACAACCGAGTCAGTAGGTCACGCCATACAAGTAGGAACGAACGATAACCATAAGAGAACTTTATCATGGATTGGATGCTGTCAAAATTGTTACAAACCACAAGTCATCGCAGCAAATAAAACATAGCTGGTTTAAAAAAGTGTGAGTGAAAGCTAAATTATTTGGAGTTTAATTCATTATATTTGGTCACTGTCTAAGCAAACTACCGAGCTGCTTGTGATATGAAGAATGACGACTGATCGACTAAAAAATCTGAGTGTAAAAATAAACCCATCGGGCCTGCCAAAGACAAAAGTGGAAGATGATGATGATAATGACAGCAAACCAAACAGAGACAAAAAACATGACGGTTAGGAAACGAATGCTTTACAAGTATTTACTGCAGAAACGTGACTCCTGCGCCGTCCTAATGACCATTGTCAGGCCGACTATAGGAAGCACTATGTGGGTCTAGGAAGCACTAAGTCTTGCGACAGAGCTGGACCAGCAGGTAACATGCAACAGTCAATTGAATCTGTGGGAACTTAGATTTAGTGTCGTACAAACAGAATCGGCGATAAACTTAAACGAATGCACAGCGGAATATACTTCTTGAGATATAGCCGGGCGAGTTTGAAACAAAGATGCAGTTTCATCATTCAGTTCAACAAAGATGCAGTCAGTAAGTATCGGAATATAATAAAAAACTTAGGCCTTCACATCTTTACTAGATGATTATTACATTTGATTTTAAACAGCGTCAGGGGGCAATTTTGGCCTACATTTGACTGGACACTGTAGTACCTGGGACATTATTGAGATGTTTGGCCCAACACATTTTTCTTGACCTTTTGGAGCTCATCTAATACATTTTAGAAACGAAAAAACGACTTAGTGATTCTCTGCAATTCGAACCCACGAACTTCTGAACAAAAAAAGACGAGACACTTTACTCAGCAGACACGGCCCTCGGCTTTGTAGTTTTAGTGCAGTCTTATGGGCCAACCTCGATGGGTTTTTTGGGTGAAATTTTGTTAATATACAATGTCTTTTATCGTAATTGTTTGTAGATGAAATTCTGTATCTTATAATGATGAAATTCTGTTTCTAAAGTGGGTGATAGAGGTACAAACATACGCGGTTTTTAAGATCATGAACTAACTTCGTTCGACGTTGGTGACACACGTGAAGCTGTGATAGACGAATGGACTTGATGACACACGTGGAGCTTTAGGCGATAGACGTACAAACTTGAAGGTACTTGAACTTGAATCGCCAACGAACTTACTTGTCGGTTTTAAAGAACGCGTACTTAGTATGACACACCGGCGAAATAGGTCGACGAGCTACAAGTTCGCGAACTTCTATCAAGTCTATCAAGCCTTTAAAGATTTACACCTAAAATGTTGCGTCTCTGTTCATCAGTCCATAACAAGTTTATTGTGATTGTCTCAGCAAACCCTTTTATCACTTAATATAATTTGTGTGCGAAGTAGCTTTGTAAATTTGAACTAACTCGGTGCCGTCGGCCATTTCCACTTTGATTCATTTAGTCACGATGAAATTATGATCAAAAGTCATCAAATGCATTGTCATCGTTCAGTCAGAAGGGCTTTAACCTTAGGAACGAAATGAAATATGATACGATGAAGCATAAAGACGTTGAAAAGTGTTCTCAGAAGTCTGACCAAATATGTAGGTATTTGGTATATTAGAGATTTTGCAGAACCCTAATAAGACCGGTCCTTCCCCGTAGTCAAACTATTTAGTAAAACTAATTTTACCACGAGGAATTTTGTTTTCTCGTGGTCAAAATAGTCAAATATCATACCTGTATCATGTCAAGTTAAAAATATGTACAGTCATTCTTCCGTGAAGCTATT
Source organism: Xanthorhoe designata (assembly GCA_963582015.1). Taxonomy (NCBI): domain Eukaryota; kingdom Metazoa; phylum Arthropoda; class Insecta; order Lepidoptera; family Geometridae; genus Xanthorhoe; species Xanthorhoe designata. Next base: position 1,151,933 of record OY757038.1, read on the forward strand.
CTTTTTTCTAATAAGTTTGAACAAATAAATACTATTTTCTTTAGTAAGTTGGTACTAGCGTAAGAAAAGTTGGTTTCTAAAAACTAGTAGGCAATAAGATAGTGGTTTCACAAGCGTACATACAGATTAATCAATACACACCACAAATGCCGGAATAAAGCGAGTTCTAGATAACTTGATCCAGGAAGGCTTCGCTTAGGTAACCTAGGTAGTCTAGGTATCGGTAGCATTGTTCCACAACCAAATCTGTTATGCAAACCATGCCTTAATTCTGAAGCGCTTGTAGCTTGTCTATCTAGGTTTTGATAGATGTAGTTATGTTGTGTGGTAAATTTGGATGGGTGACCGCTAAAGGCATTGACTGCATAGAGCACGTAAAATTTTCATCGGTATGAGCCGTTGGCATTTTTTGTTTGCTTATGTAAGCTCCTCCAATTACTACTAGGGTATCGTCGAAAAGAATAAACGTTCAGACAACTTAATATGGTTTTATTTTTAACCTTTTCAACTCGACCTCCCAATACAGAATGCCGAATACCCAAAAAATATCCCTTTTACAACAAAAATCAGTCTTTTAAAAGAACAGCCCCCCGTTTGGTTGGTAATCTTGGTCGTCTTGTCCAATCACTGCCAGAGCGGCTCTGTGATTGGCCAGCGTCATCGGTACAACATTTTCAACCAATCGTGGGGCTTAACAATTTCAGTCCTATTTATACAACAACATAAAAATAAATCTTTTTTTTATCAATATAAACTGAATGATTATTTAAATTAATAATTGTAAAAATCAAACACTTATTTTTCTTAATTTTACATACATCTTAGACCTTTTGGGGTTAATCACCGGATGTGACCTTACAAATACATTTGAGTAGCAACCATAGACTAGAAATAATGCATAATCGAAGAATTTATCACATTTTAAACCAATAACAATGGTCAAACAAAGTACACAATTTAGAAACCCTAACAATCGACCATCCTGATAACGTGTGCGTCCCCGCATACGCTACCAGGTGGAACCCTAACAATCGGAATGTGATACAGACAAGTACAAGTTTTTATTTTCATTTAAAGTACACAAATTACTGACGTCTTAGTTTTTCTAATTTATATCAAAATAATATTACAATACAATTAAATTAATTTACAGCATCTTTGTATAACTACATTATATGCTCAATGAATAACTTATAACAACAATTGACATGTCTTACTTAACTTGACATAAACAGGGCAATCGCAAATTACGAACAGACTGATCGATTCAGTTTCGTATCTTTTGCAAACTATAAATCGAAAGACGCTCGATACGTCAAATTAACGCTCACAGGACGATCGATTACCTGTGGATGCGCTTCGAGTAGATCACAGACACAGAACCGATCGATTCGGTTCAGTGTGTGATCATCGATACCGAACAACGAGTAAAACTAGGTTATCGAAAGACGCTCGATACGTCAAATTAACGCTCACAGGACGATCGATTACCTGTGGTTGCGCTTCGAGTAGATCACCGACACAGAACCGATCGATTCGGTTCAGTGGGTGATCATCGATACCGAACAACGAGTGAACTAGGTTACGCTTACAAGACGATCGATTACTTGATCGCGCACCTGGTGAAGTCCGAGCAATCTCGATCAAAACACGACCAATCGATCCTCGTGTTTTGATCTGAAACAACAAAAACAAAACTATCTGTAGTTAAAACTCACTCCTGACAAATAGATACATATATAATACATTATTTAATCACTTTCATCGGTAGAGTTATCATTTTCGTTCAATTCCAACGCCGCAATGTGAATCCATGGCATCATGCGATCAGCTGCCACGACAGTTTCTCTTTTATTTTGAGAACAATCTAAGCCCGGGACAGGAGCCAGTTTGTAACGATCCCTACCTAGAACTTTATCGACGCGGTAGGGACCTATATATGAGGGCATCAGTTTTTTGCTCTGTCCATCATTGCTAAAACAAGTTTTTGTTATTTTTACTAGCTCCCCTTCTTTGTATATACGCGCTGGTTTTCTATTTTTATCATATCTTTCTTTCTGTTTGACCTGCTCCTTATCTATTTTATCCTTAACTTCGTCACGTATAGCGGAACGATCGTTTGAGTCACGTGTTTCCTCAGCAATTTCATTCAGAATTGGACTTAATTCTACATTCGTGACGGAACCAAACAATACTTCCGCGGGAGTCCGGCCAGTAGTTTTTTGGATGGTGTTATTCAAGCCCCACTGAACTTTACCTAAATGATGATCCCAATCTTTTTCACCATGTTTCACATTTAAAACCTTCAAAGAGTCTAGAATGGTACGGTTGTACCGTTCCACTTGACCATTCGATCGGGGGCTGGCCACGACATTTAAAATGTGCTTGAACCCCTTGTCAAGAGAGAACTTTTTGAAAGCATGAGATGTGAAGCAACTCCCACGATCACTGATTAAACGATCAGGGGTCCTAAATGTGTAAAATATATCCTCTAGAATCCTGACAACATTCTGAGTATTTGTGTTTCTAACAGGTTTAACAAAGCAAAACTTTGTGAAACCGTCCACTACGACAAGCAGATGAGTATGGCCCCTATTCGATTTGACAAAAGGCCCAAGGTGGTCAACATGTAGCGTGTGAAAAGGTACATCTACTTTGGCTATGGGATGTAGGAAACCTTCGTGATTACTTGATGTTTTCTTAGCAAAAGCACATTCTATACAAGCGCTTACATATTTCTTTACGAATTTTGTCATTTTAGCGAACCAATAGTTTTTCTTAATTCTCTCTAAAGTTTTCTCATAGCCAAAATGCCCGATGTCATCGTGATTCATACGACAAAGTTGCCACCTTGCTCCCTTCGGTACTACCCATCGAATACTATTTTTATCACCGCCTAAACAACGGAAGAGCTTATTATCCTTAATCAAGTAATTTTCGTTAATGTACTGAAGACCCTTTTCATCAAGATTATAGTTTAAAACATTTCTAATCCTACATAGTTCAGAATCTCCGAGTTGAAGAGTATGCAGCCAGTCATCATCAGTGATTGACATAACGACCGGAAATTGTTCATCGCAAGCACCTTGACAGTCATCAACGGGGTTTCTAGACAGGGCGTCAACGTGACTCATTTTGGAGCCTGCTCTGTATTCTATAGAACAGTCAAACTCTTGCAAAGTCAACCACCACCGAGCGATCCTGGGAATTAGATCTCTTTTCAGGAATGTGGAACGCAAGGCACTACAATCGGTAACGACCTTAAATTCCTTACCTAGCAGATAAACCCTAAACTTGCGCAGGGAAAAGACGACCGCTAGCGTTTCCAATTCGTAAGAATGGAAATTCTTTTCCTCTGGCGAAGTTTGTCTGCTATAGTAAGCTATCGGGTGAAAAGGATCGTTTGCTGATGTACGTTGCAGCAGTATGCCACCAATGCCTATTCTACTCGCATCAGTATGCAACTCCGTTTCGGCTGATGGATCGTATATTGCTAAAATAGGCCTGTCTATCAACCTGGACTTTAGATCTATAAAAGCTCGCTCCTGACTATCACCCCATACCCAGGCTGTATCTTTCTTCAGTAAGGTACTGAGTGGACATGCGATTGTAGCAAAATCCCTAATAAATTTTCTAAAATAGCTCGCCAGTCCGAGAAATTGCCTGACATTATGAACGTTTTCAGGACGGGGAAAGTTTTGAACACTAATAATCTTTCCTTCAGCTGGTCTAATCCCAGCAGCACTTATTTCATATCCAAGATAGGTGATCTTTTCACGAAGGAAATCACATTTTGCCAAGTTTAGGGTAAGATTAGCATTCTCCAAGATCTGAAGCACTTCCTCGAGACGTTTTAAACATTCAGCAGGATCCCTACCAAAAATAAGTACATCATCGATGTAGGCAGTTGCCCTACCAAAACGAGCCGATCCTAAGAGAGCATTCATCATACGCTGGAATACAGCCGGTGCGTTCGCCAGGCCAAAGGGCATACGATTAAATTCGTATTGCCCATCTGGTGTCACAAACGAGGTAAGATGTTTACTCTGCTCAGAAATCGGCACCTGATAGTAGCCAGAGGCGAGATCAAGTGTAACAAAACAAGCCTGACCCGAAAGACGTGATATCTCGTCTTCGATGATGGGCATAGGAAACCTTTCTTTGACAGTCACTGAATTTAGCATGCGGTAATCGACACACATTCGCATAGATCCGTCCTTCTTTCGAACAAGTAGGATAGGGCTAGCATACTCCGATATAGATTCCTTCACTACTCCAGCCTCCAACATCTCTCCTACCATGCCACGCACCTTCTCACGCTCATGATGAGACAATCGATACGGTCGATATACAATGGGACGATTGCTATTTAATTCTATATGCATCTCAGTCTTATTAGTGCAACCTAGGTCTTTGAGAGAAGAGGCAAAACAATGCTTGTACCTCTTAAGCAAATCTATGAGACGCTGTTTATCCTGTTGCGACACTCTATCACCTACACTAACTTGACTCTCATCAAAACCGCGTGTAGCAGTATCGTCCAATTGCGGCTCCACAATAACCCTATTGACAAGTTCTACTTCATCGGCTCTACAAAAGACGCTACCATTCGATATCCGACAAGATAATGAAAAAGGAGTCACTGCTACATTGATTTGACCACATTTAGCATGATAAAGACCACCAACTACAAAGTATTGGTTGTTGGGTTCTCCTGCGATACTATTCTTCAGAAACACACTGCCACTATATAAATCATCTATTTGAGCTCTGATCGTGGCTGCGCCATAGAGCTGAACGTCAGCATCTGACCTAACCTTGAACGAGTGTTTACGACCATGTTCTAAATCAGGTGAAGGCAACTCATCCCCTATATCAAGGAACTGTAGCTTGGTCGCATCTTTGTAGACGATGACATGAGGTTGTTCCGTGAAGGACTGACCTAACAGCACAGCTTTCTCCAACAATTCGTCTTTTACAACTCTGCATACGACAGTAGCCCTAACATCATCGACATCTATAACAAGTGACAGCTCTCCTAATGAATGCACTATTTCATTCCCAAAACCTTTCATAGCTGCAGAGACTTTGTTGTGAACCAAGCCTAGTTTTCTAGCAATAGATTCTTTGATTAGTGTAACGTCACTTCCAAAATCGACAAAAGCTTTGAATTCAACCCCGTTCACTCTAATCTCCTTAATGAACTTCGAATTTGCTTTTAAACCTTTTTGTTCTAGACCGGATTCGATACACATGGTTTTGGGGACATTGGGACCTTTACCGTTTTGTTCAGTCAGTTTTACAAAACAACTCTCAGTTGTATGTCCTACTTTATTACATTTAGAGCATTTAATCAAAGGCTTAGGGCAATACAAAAAACTATGTCCTGGTTCCTTACAGTTATAACATCCAGCTGAAGGCTGTTTATAACCAGTCTTAATTTTCGAGCCGTGGTTTGTATTAGCGGTGTTATTGTCCGAATTTTTAGTTTTAAATAGTGTGCGGTCCACCATAGTCTGACTTGAATCTTTATTACTAACCAAATACTGCAAAAGTAAATCAGGGTTTGAGCAGCGCAATGCTAAAGCTCCAGATCTTAATGTTCGATCACTGACACCATGAATAATACAATCCACAGCTCTTTTCCCTTCAATATCACATCGATTAAGAAGCGTCAGTTTATCATAGTAGTAAACCTCTATAGGTTCATGAAATTTACTTTTCCTCCTTAGCATTTCCTCCAAGACCTGGCCATAATTCTGTTCGAATGGAAATGCATTCACTAATTTTTCTTCCCATTCCTTCCATGAGAAAAGAATAGAATTTAAGCCCTCATACCAGATTTTGGCGAGGCCTTGAAGTTTTTGCATAGCAAAATGAGTGGTAGTCTTATCGTCCCAACCATACACAGAAGCGCACTCATTAACTTTTTTCAACCACACATCAATGCGTTGAGTTTTCGACGAAGGATCAAAATTTGGTAGAATATTTTTATAATCAATTTTTTGTGTGGTTGGTGCGCTCTGAGCAGACTGTGACGCAAAACCATTCTTCAGACATTTAACAAAATCTATAAACTCATTTCTAGATAAAGAAGGACTACGTGACCTTTGTTCTCCGGCAGTGACGCGAGGCTCCGGGTGGTGATCTCCGCGCGAGTCTCTACGGGTACGGCTCCCTTCACGGAGCGCGCTGGTCTGTCTCGATGTAAGGTGCCGTCGCTCCGGCACGTGGAGTAGCTCGCGCGCTCGTTGTAGCTCCCTCTCCAACAATTCGACTCGCTCTCGGTCACGCTCCTGGTCACGCTCTCGTCCAGCGTGACTGGGGCTGCGAGATCGAATACGGCTTCGACTCCGAGATGCAGTGCGGCGTCCCCGATGATTGGGTGTTTCTCGGCTTCGACTGTCCCGATCAAAGTCCCGACGCCGATGATCTTGTTCACTCATCGCCTGAAATGATTGCGTCGTATGCAATCGTAAAATAAATGCATTAAAAGCAATGTAATGTAAATACCTAGGTAAAAATATTTAAAACATGAATTTGGTTCAAAATAAAAAAAATAAACTAAAGTTCGACTTTGTTTCAAAAGAGGGTAGATTTGGTTAAAAGTATCACTTTATTTTCAGTTGAAGAAAATAATAACGTGATACTTTTCTTCAACTGTCCCAAATATTTAGGTATGCGACTTATAAAAAACTTGTTCTTACCCAAAGAAAGGAAATAAACTATTGCTTAAAATGAGGTAGTATCGTATAGGAATAGATATAAATAGGAGGGTAAGCTCTTTAGATAATTTTATAATTCAAGCAATTAAAATAAATTTCAATGACTGCATTTCAAATTGAGGGTAGATTCAATTGCAAAAAATATCAATAAGTTTTTCAACTAATAATAAAAATAATCTTTATTTGCATCAGAAGAACTTGTTCTTAGATGAAGAAAAGAAAGAAAACTAAAAAAAATAGTCATGCTTAAAGCGAAACAGTATCGTTCTCTAATAATCTGTACACTTGTTGGTAATTTTAACTTAACAATTCAAACAATGACCTAATTTCGACAGGTTTGTTTCAAATTGAGGGTAGACTCGACTGATAAAAGCATCGCGATAAATTACTTTTACTGAAAAATAAGCTACGTCTTATTCGATACACAGCTAAAATAGTCACCACTAAAAGAAGATAAAAGCCACTAAAAGAACCCACTTGGTAAAATAATGTTGGGCGTGTACTTACTGTTAAGTTGATCTCGATCCAGACTTCTGATATGTAAGCTCCTCCAATTACTACTAGGGTATCGTCGAAAAGAATAAACGTTCAGACAACTTAATATGGTTTTATTTTTAACCTTTTCAACTCGACCTCCCAATACAGAATGCCGAATACCCAAAAAATATCCCTTTTACAACAAAAATCAGTCTTTTAAAAGAACAGCCCCCCGTTTGGTTGGTAATCTTGGTCGTCTTGTCCAATCACTGCCAGAGCGGCTCTGTGATTGGCCAGCGTCATCGGTACAACATTTTCAACCAATCGTGGGGCTTAACAATTTCAGTCCTATTTATACAACAACATAAAAATAAATCTTTTTTTTATCAATATAAACTGAATGATTATTTAAATTAATAATTGTAAAAATCAAACACTTATTTTTCTTAATTTTACATACATCTTAGACCTTTTGGGGTTAATCACCGGATGTGACCTTACAAATACATTTGAGTAGCAACCATAGACTAGAAATAATGCATAATCGAAGAATTTATCACATTTTAAACCAATAACAATGGTCAAACAAAGTACACAATTTAGAAACCCTAACACTTATTTTTAAAAACGGTTTTGTTTGAATATTTCTCTAACTAAGGTATAACGTACCTACTGTTAAATAGCTGCCTTGTATTAAAGAATTTTAATTTTAAATTAAACAAAAACAAAGGTTCACTTCGTAAAATTGATTATTCTGATTATAACCTAAATTCATTTAATTCATAAAAAATAATTTTAACATAAAATAATTACTGTTAAAATGCTAAAGAATTGATACAGCTTTCTCGTTCTAACTTCAAATATTCGAAATACCTTTTCCCTAGAAAAACCTATTTAGGAAAATGTTCCCTTTTTCCTGCAGCATAAATAACCCGAATCAGGGAGTGCGGAAAACCCTCGGGTATTTCACGTTTCGAAGACATGGAACACCTTTCTTGGGAGCATTTCAGGTAGTCCCTTTCGATGTTACTTAACTGAAACTCGTTTTAGGGATCTCAATCAGTTTTGAGAATATGCTTTTGCTTTTGGCTTTTGGGTAAAAGGTTCATCGGCGATTGTTAACTGAATCGCTTCACAACTCCTTTTTTAACAATTTTTTGTCAAATATGCCTGATTAATTCAATTAATTCGATTTCTTCTTTTTTCTATGTATAAAAACTTTAAGGTTTAAAATACGTCTTTGAAAGTTTGTTCTATTTCTGTTCTATTCTAAAAATTCTTCTGTTCTCTTTCATTTTTAAGCTATTGCATAGCCGTAACGTAAATAACCTAACACCCCCCACTCCAAAAAAATGCTATGCAATAGCTTTACCGCGGCAGTCTCCGAGTGCCCGTCTTTTTTATTTCATTTTTTCATTTCACAAACATTAATTTTGTACTTCATAAAAATCCAAATCCCTAATACAAGTCACTGTTTATTTTATTATTTCAGCAGGTAGTTGTTGTATAATTGATTAAAAATTCATGTTTTTGACATCAAAGAACAAAGTCTTCCTTTTTTTATCTCGGAGTTACTTACAAATTACAAATATATTTTTCTAGTTATTTTTTACGTTACAAAATTAATTTTTGTTCCTGTCAGCGTACTACTACTAATACTAATCTAAACTAATCAAGAAGATGTTTAAAATATTAAATAATCCTAGGCGGCTTTTACAAATATCGCATTTCAAAGTCCATCGACCAACGTCCATACATTAGCCGCTATCACAAATTAACATTATAACCCGCATGGGCCGAGTTCACATCAAGTGGTCATTTCCGTGATCGCAGACGGCGTCAATTGTGTGCACTATGCTTTATTTTTATTTCACACCAGACTTGCAATACCACCCTTATTACTTCAGATTAAAGTAGAAATTGCTATGAGCTTTTAGAATTAATTAGTGGCATGGTAAATTGGTTTTTATTGAATTTGGAATGCATTTTGAAGATTGAATTTCGTTCGGCAAATATTTTTAGATTCGTTTGTTTTGGTTGGAAATTAATAAACTATGAGTACCTTTTAAAATAGCTTAGCATAGTATGAAAACTGAAAACAACTCTTTGTCGAAATAAAATTTGTTAAATTTGTTAAGTAATATGTATAATGACTGAACTGTTAATAATTTATATTTGAATTCTTATAATTTCTCATAAATTTATATAAAAACATTTAATCATTTTTACTTGTAGGTAATAATAATTTAGTCACTTCATTTCACGAGATTATCGTAACGACACATCAAACCGTGTTTGTTCAAAACTTTATAAAAGCTTATTGGCTTTGGTCACAGATAATATAATACTCTATAAACTTTGGCTAATATTACTAAAAAAAATTGCTTTAGTTTTTTTACATTAGCATTTTACTCATACCTACACAAAGTGCTGACAAGTAATTGTAACATTATGCTAACATAAATTACTATTACTGTTTTATAATTTAGGCGTAACCGTGTTTGGCCTTATAATAAGATCATGCCAACCTTATAGGTAGGTACTTTGTATATCCACCTGGCTTCAAATAAATCATTGATAAAGTTCTAACCACACATTATTTTGGTCCGAGCTTTGTAGACCTAGGCTCGGAACAACAGTTCAGAATTCTTAACAAAGATGTCAGAACAATAGTTTCTTTTTATTTATTAAAAATTCACATTGAAACATCTAAAGAGCTAGGTGATTCTTCCTCTGTTCTTTTGCCAACACCGTGAAGAATCAGGGCAACAAAAAGGTTTGGGTCTAAGCTTAGATTTGTGATACTTTACCCACACAAAAGCTTTCTGACCCCGGCTCACTTCAGTGTCCTAACGAAGAAAATATTACTTGCATAATGTGAACCTTTTTACAGTTTTCCTTGTGACCACGGTGAACTCTAATTTGATGTAATCTGAGGATAAATAAAACGTCGAGGTAAATATAATTACGCGCCTTGTATTATTATCATTTGGACCAGTTCTTTCTCAAACGCAATCGGATCTGTTCGATTCGATGAGTTCAAATTATGTTACAATTCACTAAACCCCGGTGGCTCGGAGCTCGGACGACCCCGACTCGTAAATGTGTGGATAAAGCCTAAGGTACTCTATTGTTTTTATACCTTTTTGAAGCGGAACCTTGGTGTCCAGCCAAGGGCGCACGTTTCTAATAACTACACGTAGATAATATTGATCGTAATCTTCGATTCTATGCAAAATTAGAACGGAATAGATTTTTATCCAATCTCCGTTATACAATTGATAATTTTAAGATAAAGCGAGGTTATTAAGCTACTTGTTTCAAATGTGTTGCCTTAGGCCGTTTGTCCACCGCCGCCGCCACCGGGACGTCAACGAGAACGAGATTATTTCGGGCCGAATTTAAAATGACGTGACGGCCTTGCGGTGGACACGCGGCTATAGTTAGTCTATGTATCAGTACTTCGGCGCCGTCATCTCGTTCTCGTTGACGTCCCGGCGACGGCGGCGGTGGACAAACGCCCTTAAGGTGCAGTGCACGTTACTGTATTTACATCTATATGTGCGCGAGATTTTTAGCAAAACTGATAATTTATACATTTAAACATGAGCTCTAAACTGTGAAGGAAGAAATCGTGAGAACCCACGGCTTATTCAACCCTACACGTATTCGCCATTGTCTTTCTTTTGGATAAGACCGGCTAAACTGAGAGGATGGTTTAGAAGGTGCTGGGCAAGCCTATTCTATCTCAACAATGTCCCAAGCACTACAGTGTCCCGTTAAGCGTAGGCAAACATTGCCTTCTGACGCTATATAAATCATCTAGTAAAGATAATTTTGCATGTTCTGCAGATATTTGTTCCGTGTCTGGTTGTTTTTCTATGTATAATATGTATGTATTTACAAACAAAAAAAAAGATCTATGTAGTAATATCAGTCATCTGGTTACCATAACACAAGCATTGAATTGCTTAGCTTGGGACTAGATGACGCCGTGTGGAATGTCCAGGGATATTTATGTAAAAGCAGCTGAGTACTCACGTCAACATAGCACCTGCTTGAGGATTGCGGTACAGATCGCACTTGTGTAATGGTCTTCCCGGGTCTCCTGGTATGAACTGGCCAGTGCGTTCACACAGAGCACGGTATATTTGAAACTGCAGTACGGTGCTCACAAAGTATCTGAAACAAGAGATTTTAGTTAAAACAAGTTATAAATATAGGATCCATCTGAAAAATGACTGAAAGAAAGAAAGATAGAAAGAAAAATTATTTATTCTGGTAGGACCTTAAGGATCAGTTTCGTCTTACATGCTAGGTGATTCTATAAAATGTATAAAAGTAGTTTCATTACACCCTGTATATAAATTTTGTTATGTTCAAGGAAGATCGATAGATCATGTCGATTTCAGCTACCATCTACACAAATCAAGATATTGGAGTGTGACCGGCTGCCCCAGAATTTAGTCAAATGGTGCGAGTAATAGCGTATAATAAAAAAAAAATGCCTAAAAATTGGACGTGTTTTGAGCAAAGGAACGTCAAAGATTTTCGGAAGGGAATGCTTTCTGAGAAGTTTTAATCGCTTCACTGATCATACTGGTAGCCCCTGCCCGACGTTTACCGGCACTTTATGTGTGTATGTTTATTTGAATACAAACTGTTTTGCCGCCTTGGTACTTTCTTAAATAAAGAATAAGAATAAGAATATTTTTATTTTTGCAACAACAACAATACAACATTAAAAAATTTATAAATAAACACGAACTTACAATACAGTTGTTACAAAAAAAGGGCCTCTAACTAAGCATAATACTGGATAACCAGGTTAACCAGTATAAAATATAATAATAAAAGTAGTCGTATGTGTTATTCAAGGTCATAAATTATATATCATCTTATTTCAGCCAGATCCCTGGAGTAGTTAGGAGTTCAGGAGCTTCTACATCAAAGTTTATTTAGAACATGGAACAACTGATTCAGAAAATTGGTCCTCTCTGTAACCAAGTTTTTATTTCAAATTTGAACTTGCTATCACTAGCACCGCGCCCTTACCCCCAATTATCACTTTTATTAACTTGAAATATCAACGAATTGCAGCATAAATTGCATTTTTAAAGATATAATAATATACAAGGCTCATTTAATATCTATTACGAGCAACGAGGTGAAAAATGCAATGTTGTGATTCATTGAACTGGTTTTAAACGGATAATTGCGGCTTGTTTTTGTGTCGGTAATTAATTTTGTTCTGTATTTTTCTTTGAAAATCTCATAAGCGTCTTCAAAACTAACCTCCTTATGCATACTGGTTCAGTAAACCTACTTCAGCTTAAACGGATATTATATCTGTTACTATCTCTTTTCGTCGACATAGAAGTAACAAGAAAAACACATTCTTTAAATCTATATTAAATTGACAAATCTTTTTTTTTTTTTTTTTTTCTAATAGAATTAAATTTATTTACAGAACCCCCCTTTATTTACACTACCCCACGGACCCAGGGTATCAACCCCAAAAGGTTCAAATATGTAAACCCTATCCAGATTTACATACTTGCGCCTCTTCAGATTCTCAGCCGAGTAATTATAATTCTCTTTATGAATAAGACCATAAGAATTTAGTGAATAGAGACAAATTGAACAGTCAGCAACTCTGAATTTGTTACTTTTCATCAATCCATGTCACATCAATTAGTCTGGACGATTGGTTTGCATTCTGTCATTATCATTCGTTAACTTTAACAAAATAGGATTGTACCAAATATGTTTATAAAAATACATTTGCCTACCTCCACATCTTAGCAGGATCTTAAAGTACCTACCATTTACATGATGCCATTTTCTTGTACGTACCTACTAGAGCAATAATTGAATGCAAATAATTACGCTAATTGACAATCAATAATTGTAAGCAACTGTTGTTTGGACCATGCAAGTCATGATGACGGTCAATTTTATTGTATGAAACAGGCAAGAATCTTGCATCGTGTAAATGACACGCTCTAAATAATTAATTTCACTCTCAAATAAGTAAGAGATGGTTACAGATTTCGCTGTTTAAGTTACATAAAGCCTAAAAGTTAATTATGATTAAGTAAATGTAAGTAGGTTAAAATTAAGAAACCTGGCTCAAAATCATTCAAACATTCATTCATTCGAATTCATCAATTCGAATGATTGAATGTTTGAATGATTTTGAGCCAGATTTCTTAATTATACCTTTTTTAGAAACACCCCAATTATACGCTATTCATTCATTCAATATTCAATCATTCCAGTATTCAGAAACATCAAATTCTACAACATACTTTCATTCAGTCATTCTATCATTCTAGTATTCGGAAACACCAAATTCTACACCATTCATTCATTCAATTATTTCAGTAGGTATTCTAATATTTTCATTATCTTCTAGCTTGCAATAACTCTAACAGGCTGGATTGTAATCATTTTTTTTTAAATAAAAATAAGAAAAAAACTTTTTTTTTTTTTTAAAATATTTATTAAAATTATAATTATACTTAGTCATAGTTAAAGTATCCACCTATTTACATTTCCTCTATACCATTTATTTAAACAGATAACGTTTTTTAAAGCACATACTGAATCATGATAAATACAACTGTACAGTTCATGAGAGTTTTCATATTCTTTATACAATTTTGGAAAACTAGGACAACCGATATCTTCTATGTTTTTCACATTATCACTATGTAGTATACTTTTTAACCACGACACTTTTTCGCGACCTTTGGTATACACATATACATCTCTTAAAATACTTGTAATCAAATTTTGAAAGTTCGAGTAAGGTACAACTCCCTCATTCCATAATATCTTTCTATTGCGTTCAATCCAACATACTTGTCGTCGTTCTTGTTGTGTCAAATTGTAAAATGGAAACGGTGCCTTTATAAGAAAAACCTGTACCTTTTTTTCGCATAATATAGCAATTTCTTTTATTATAAATTCGTTTGCTTCTGTTTTGAAACCTTGAACATCTACAATTGCAATCATGATAACCTGCGCACTATGTTACTTAAAGGTTTATATTCCACAAGTCGATCGTTTATAATTAAACAATATGCAGTGGTGTTCTCCGGTATCAATATTGAGCTTTCAAATTCCAACCGTACATCTACCGGACCTGTTTTTAGACAGTCATTCTGCCTTGAACAATCTATGATGAAAAGTGGGGCTTTTTCTTTAAAGTTTTTCAGATCGAGCAAGGGATCAACTGGGCTGTTGTAGTACGACTGACGGAATTTGACATACATTTCATATAATATACTATACCTGTTCTCAGAAAACTTCAGACCTAATGGTTCATACGGATAATATTGAGAATTCAGAAAGAGTGTCACGTTTGTCACGTCACAATGATCAAATAGTGAACTGTCTTTCGATTTATTACTTTTTCTATTAGTTTGCAAGCAGAATATTACATATCTTGGCTTTTCCAACTGTGAAGCTGTTTTAACTGACCAAGAATGCTTTGTAGATTTAGGTAGTAAAGGATATTCATACAAATCCCAATTTCTAAATGCCAGTTGAATAGGTTTATCTTTTTCTACATATTTCAAAAGTGTCAGTCGTTCTCGATCTGATACTTTTATATGTGGCACCCTCCATTGAACTCTTTGTATATGAATTTGAAGATGATAAACATCATCACAAAGTATAACGCTATTTAAGTTAGAATTGCTTCTATTCATTATGAGTTCATGTTTACAATTTATCAAGATTTTATTATAATCCTCAGCAAACCCTAAAATCTTATTTAATGGTATTACAGCACTAAAATGACCATCACTTTTAAACCCATCTAAGTTCCAACCCCATAAGGCTGCAACTTTATTTTCTGCTTCATTTAATGAAATGTATGATTTTATAGATGACGTTATCCCAGAATTTTTTATGCGATCTATTTCAATCCCATTTATTTCGTACCTGATGTCTTGAAACAGAAACATAATAGGATTATTAGTGAACGAAACAGTTTTCTTGATCGGATTCCCATCTTTTCCGATGAGCTTTGCTTCGCCTTCGATGTAAATTGAGCTGGCTGATGGTAGGACATAAATATCTTGTTGGTGTATGGGGATTCTGACTTCATCGTTTTCTCTGAAGCTGTTATTGTAGGGATTATAAGAATGAATTTCGTAACTTTCAATTGAAGTATCAAAGTGTGGTAATTCAGTAACCTGTAATATATTCATGTTTGGAAGCCAAGAGCCTTAAGAAAATCCTTATTTGACTTTGTCAATTTCTTCACTCTTTTGTCACGTCTTTGCACCTTAGATGCCTTTGAAGAAATAAGACGCTTTATTCCAACTGGTGGGTTTTTATAATACAATATCATTACGTCTTTTTTAAATGAAGACGTAGCTCAATTTGTGCTTCTCCGAAATCGATACAGTAACCGAATTGATCAATAATCCTAATAGATATAGATGGAATGAGGTTTTTGTTTACAGAAAAATAAATAACGTTTTGTGGTGATTCTATGCACCAATTACTTGCAGCAGTATTATATACAAATTCGTGAATGATATGAGTTGGTAATCCGTTGGAGTAAGAACCGTACACTAGATCACATTCAATTCTAACCACAGGCAGAATATTACTCTGTTTGTTATGAATATTTTTTAATGAGTTTGTTACTGAAAAATATAGCAAACCGCACTCGTATTGTTGAGATAAAGTCAAGGGCTGTTGAAAGTAGGAAGTCAATTCTGATTTATTTCCAGAGATGGTAACCGTTATAGACATGCTAACATACTGAACTATACTGGAGAATCTTGTTTATTTATCCCCTGCCCACTCCAAAAATTATTTAAAAAGCTTAAACAAAGATGCCCGCAATTAAACGGGTGGTCACGTTGTACATTATCATAATTATAGTTTACTTTCGAACCTAAGTATCGTATAAATTCTTTTGGAGGCTTAAGATTACCGTAACTATCAAAATATTCTATATAATCATTATATTTTATATAGGCTACCCAATGTGAACCAGGATTTTTAGAATCATCTAAATTAATAACTCCACATTCTTTTTTAAAAGGTCGTATTGGGAGTTCATCCTTCATAAAGACTCCTCGAAAATAGGGGATGTTATTTCCATATTTCAAAATGTCTAAGTTAGTTAATGGACGATTGGGTAGCCGATACTTTAGTTTTTTTCTTTCGATACATAAATTCCGAGACCATCTTTATGAGGTTTAAGATGTAATCCCTTTCCAATGCAAAGAGCTTCCATTTTCTCATTATGCCTCTTCAATTCTGCAAAACGCTTTTTAGCCATCTTGAATTCATAAATAGTTTTAGCAATACCCGCTGCACCACCTGCTAAGGCTCCAGTAGCAGATAATCCCGCAAATATAGGTATTAATGGTAATACTCCACCAGTTTTTGGTATTGGAATAATGCGAGGAAGTTTTACTTGTGAATCATCAACTATTTCTCTAGCAGCAGCCATAGCTAATTCTATAGCCATTTTCTTGCATTTTGGCTTTAATTTTTGTATATGTTTTTTTGTTTTAGTAATTACATTCCTGAATTTTTTTTTTAAATCAAACATATTTTTTCTTGAAGGCTTACAGTCATGATTCTTTAAACCAGCACCAGTTTTAATTTTTGTTAACATAGTTTTATTTACTATATGAGCTGCAACCTTTTCACTTACACTCGCATCAGAAGCAGTTGCACGTTTCTTTGCCATTTTTAGTAAAACGAAATCTGCTTTATGTCTATCTTTTAAATTTGATGAATTTTGATAGGCAATATCGTGCTGTTTACAGTATTCGTCTAATTTATTTATACCTTTGTCGCCACGTATAAGTCTCTTATTTAATTTAGTACCAGGCCCACAATAATTGTATCCTGGTAAATGTAATTCAAATGGTAAATTATTTATTAACCAATTGAGAAGACTACTCTCACCAAAACACACCATAACACTGATTAGACATGGATAAGTTTCTTGCTTTATAATGTTTTATTATAATATGTTTGACTTATTAATCCAGCTATTTTCAGTAGAGGGTAAACCTAACCATTTTACTAAAATCTTGCTTCCTTTCTTTCTAAGAATCTTTTCGACTAAGTATACATTAGGATGTTTTGTCTTTTGAAGCTCTTGAGCATAAAACGCTCCTAAGATGGGTTGACCTCTCATATCTTCAATTAAATAAGTGAAGGGAGTTGTTTTTTGTATTATTCGGATTTTAAATATTTCTGACGACCAGTTGGGTGTATATCCCTTTTCAAATGTTCCTTTATACTTACTGATTCGCACATACTCACCCACTTTAAAGTTCCTCTTTATATTAACTCTTTTTACCAACATTTGAAATCTTTTTAATATAAGGTTTTTGTTAAAACTATTAACACTCGCTGGAATTTCATTAATGGTTCGGTGATAGGTGTGATTGTATTCATATGTAACATTATTAAGGGTATTATTTATCCAATTATAATTACCTTGTAAACTAAATTCTTTATATAATTTAGATTTCAATGTTCTGATAAATCTTTCTACTATTGAAGCTTTTTTTGTTGAGAAGGTTGAATAGTGATTAATATGATATGATTTCATAAGATTATTAAATTTATTATTGTAAAATTCTGTTCCATTATCAGTTTGTAAATTTTTAGGGACTCTACCTTTATCTAACAAAGTTTTAAATGCATTATATACAACGTCTTTTTTCTTACTTTTCAAAGGAAAATTCCAAGCGTATTTCGAAAACGTGTCAATAATAGAAAGAATGTATCTAAAGCTTTTATTTTGCTTAGAAATCGATTGCATATCAATTAAATCCGCTTGCCATAGATCATCAATATCTTTCATAATGACATTTCTTCGTGGAAAATTTACCCTCGCATTTTTATGAATTTCATTTACAACATCGACTTTGTTCATATTTAGATGTTTTCTATATTTTTTATTTGTTTATCTATATGTATAAATATTAATCGTCCAAATGTTAATGAAGTTTATGAATTTAATAAAAAAATAATATAGTATCAACACAAGGTAACCATTAGTAAATGATCACTATGAATGATTCTGTAATACTAAAATAAAAGCTACATACTACATCTATTTTATACCTTAATTATATTGGCTTCTTTCAACTCTTCAATTATCGATAAAATTTCATTATCATGATTTGTGTTACCAGCATCTCTTGAAGCTATTAATAATTTTAACCTTTCAACTAATTCATTAGGATCGTCCCAATAAACCAAGTCAGTGTGAGTTTTATATTTCTTTAGTTTCGGTAAGCTACCTCCAAGTTTTGGTTTACTATCTGTAGCCTCAGAAAATAAGGGTTTGATTATATCTCGGTATTTGACTCCTTTATCACCTCTTATTTGAGCTCCAGGATTAAAATCTCTCTTATGCGCATTTGTTTGAAGTAATATATCTTTATATATAAGTTTATCTTTGCTTGTTATCAACCTTGAATCAGGTTTCTTTCGTAGTAAAAGTTCTTTCAGACCAGGAGTTAGACTGTAAGTTTTATCTCCGATTTTAACCAATAAATTACCCTTAACCAAACTTCCTAATTTAGAAAATGATACCACTGAGTTGCCAATCATTAAGTTTGAATTTTCAGTCCTTATTCCAAATGGTACATTTAGACCATCATAAATACCGTACACGTCTTCACCTTCTAATGAAATTTCTAAATTATCATTTTTTCCTTTATTTTTAGGAGTGTTTGCAAAATTTAAATCTGCATCGAAAAAATCATCATCCTTAGTAGAAGAGTTTGTATAGCTTTCATCTGCTTCAACTACTTCCGAATTGCTCTCATTTTCCATGCATTCATTAACCAGTGATTTATTTTTAAAATTCAATAGGGTTTGAAGAGGTTCTGAGACAGGCTTTAGCATTTTATTCATTGATAAATTCATTTCATGTTCCTGGTTTTTCATCTGTTTTAATTTATTTTTAATGGAGTCGGCAGACTTAATTAATTCTATTTTAATTTTTTCCTCCATATTATTGCTCGATACTGTATTCAATGATGGAAGTTAGGATACTAATTTTTTTTATGGATTACTTATATTTATATCTTTACTAAAAATAAAAAAAAGCATCGAATTTTTTTCGATACCTTCCATTGTTTAATGAAGAATCTTTGTTAATGCAAACAAAATTATATGGATTGCTCCAAACTGTATTACAAACATTTTTGAACTGATTCCACGACATATCTGAACTTACATGTTCTTCATAAATATGCTTTAAATTTATATCATCTTGTTTAAATATTAAAAGAAAATTAGCATTATCACGTAGCAATTGTTTAGGAATTTTTGAATAGGTTTGAGATAAATAAAAACATTCTATTTGTTTATGCCTACCCATAGAGAAATAATTACGTATATTTAATTGTTTTTCGCAGGCAACGTCATCAAAAATAAATACAGAATTGGTTAAAGCTTCACTTGGAGCTATAACATCTTTGTCATTATTGAACTCATAGAAATTTATCTGTGGTACTCTTTTCAATACTTCAGTCAAGAAACGGTATTTGGGTTGAAAAGAAGTTTTAGAGTAAAGATATAGATTTCTAAATTTGACTCCATTTTGATGTAGGAGTAAACTTATCATAACATTCGTTTTACCACAGTTAGATGGACCACATATTATACAGCGAATGGTATTTGGTAATAAAGCGCTATGTCTGATGTGATGAATGGAGTCACTTAATTTTATATTATTAATATTGAGCGATATGGGTTGCTTAATCAACTTCATCTTACCTAATAATTAAAAAACAACTTAACATGTACATTTATACTATTTTAACTAACAGTTCGAAACTAGTTTTGAGTAGGTACTTACAAGAAATATTGCTAAGTAAGTATTTTCATCGTTCAAATTTATACATAATTATAATGTAATCTGAGAAGAATCTGATGTTTTTTTTATATAATCCTATAAGGTGGATATGAAATAAATACCTCTTATCATAAAATGAAACTCTTTCATAATGGAGATATAATTATATTTAAGTAAATTAAATCAAATATAATTATGTAAATATATAGGTACCTACATAAATATAGGTAGGTAGATACGATTAGTTATTATCATTAAAACTTAGTTACATATCTGGCAATAAATCTATAGTAGATACTTAATAATAATCATTTGTATTCTTTTTTTCAACTACAAAATCTCTAAACTATACATTAATATAATTACACTAATTAAACAACTTTTAAAAAGATACCTACTTTCTAAAAATTTTGGAATACAGATTTATAATGACCCCAAGGTATCGTTTGTATTTGATCTGAAAGGATTTGTCTTTTGTCATCATTCCTATTCAACACGAGTTTGTATAATTCTTGTGAATACAAAGTATGTTTGATTGATTTGATCATGTTCAGTTTACATATTAAGTTTGTATTATTATATAGCGTATTCGCATACTGAGCTATGCTCAATTTTGAAGTGACTGCTTTTGAAACACCTTTTGCTTTTGTTATTTTAGTTTTTACAGAAATAAGACTGTACAATTTAGCTCTCAGGCCAACAAACTCAGTGATTACATCACCTCCAAGTTCATCTTTGAATAAACCAGGTATTTTGGCATTCAGGTTTGGCATTGCGTAAGGATTATCGTTGCTGAAATTACTGGTATCAAATTGAGCTAAATCATCTTTCATGTCTCTATAAAAATCTTCTGTATTTACTATATAAAGCAGACTATCTGTATCCGTGTAGCAAAGTTTTATGTTATCATTATATTTTCTTTTCATAACATCGTAATGGAATTTATATAAATGTTGTTTTGCATACTCTAATACTGAAAATCCAATATAAATCGGCCTATCAAGATAAATCTTTTCACGATTTAACTGTATAGCAATAAAATTTTCATTAAAAATTGAAATACTTTTTAAATTTGGTTTTTTAATAAGCTTTTCAGCTTCAAGATGCTTATTAGTTTTATTAAATGTATCATTCCAACAAGTAACTAACTTAACATCAACTTGTTTCCGTTTGTTTTCAATAGTCTTACCAAATATTGCATTATTAAAAAGTTTAAAAAAATCTTTCTGAAATGCTGATGTTGAAGCTTGACGTAACCGAGTGTTCAATTCGATATATTTTTGCAAGAAATTGTCTTGTCGAAAACTCAATATACGATGAATTTTGAGTAAAACAAGCCCATTTTTTAAACATTCCTTTAAATGGATATAATGTATCACATAATTGTATTTGTTATAAAGATTTGCAATTAATTTTGATGTCTTTCCTCCTGGAGGTATAAGCTTTTCAGGAGCAAAAGGTAAGTCACTATGCAAATCATGTAAGTGGTCAGGGTAAGCTAAGTCAACTTCTAAAATATACCCATAATTGGCATCATCTTTTATACTCATTACATTAAAATTGTTCACTTCATCAGATGATAGTAGTCTAAACCCTGAAATAGGCATTTTTTTCATCATAGCATAACCATAAAGATTCACACAATCGAGATATATCAAATATTGTGTTGGTTTTGTGTCATCAAAAGCCGGTAGATACTTATTGTTAGCTATTGCATGCCTGTATGAACATTGTGCTAAGCCTCCACGTATTCCTCGTTCGACAAATTGATATATTTCTAAATCGGTAATTAATTCTAATTCTGCACTCGTGTAAAGCAACATAGCATCCCAGCTCAAACTCGGTGATGTTATATAATAAACTGGATCAAGATTATAAAAATGTAAACATAATTTTCTAAAATTTTCAAAAACATCACACAAGATCAACACGTCACATTTAACATACAAATCCGTATATTCACCAAGAGATTTAATATGAAAATTTTGCCATATTACTTTTGCGCGATCATATTCTTCGTCGGATATATTTTCCATTTTCAAAGTACTATAAAAATGTTTTTTGTCAGGAAGCTCCAACTCTTCATATTTTGACCATGAATTCATATATTCGTAAGGATAAATTCCTTTTTCTCTTAATAAATTACATTGTAACTCATTATTAAATTGAGATGTCAGATGTGGAAACTCTTTTTCCGTTAGATTTTTACTTAGTGTATCTAAGCTTGTACTAAGAAAATGAAAAGAATCTATAAATTTAATTTGAATTGGATGAGCTCGGTCATTTGTTTCAATGTATTTTGTGATAGTTAAGTATGACTCCTTAGTCTTAGGTATAATTTTAATATCACCATCATGTTTTGTTAGCTCAGTAATAAAAAGATGTGAGTCATAACCCGACAGATTATGAAACACTACGGGTATGAATGGACACACTCTATGCATTAAATTACAATGTGAATGAGCCGGCCCTCTATAATTACCCGTAATATGATCATGATCATGAACTTTATCATCAAATAATAATTGTTTACAAATGTAACATGATGTGGATCGTTCGTAGTCTTGTTCCTGTTGTTCAGTCAATGGAGTCATTAATTGTTTAGTGTACAGAATATTATGAATGTACTTGGCTTCCTTCAATAAATATTCGACAAATACTTTAACACAATCTTTTCCTCTATACGACACTACTTTATTTAAAGTCGTATTATGAGAACAACACACGTAATAAGAAAAACATGATGGTACATGTATCGTATTTAGTTTTGTTTTTTCAGTTTTAGTTTCAGTACAATCAATCAACAAACATTCAAAATCAGCATAAATAACAAAGTTTACTTTTTGTTGTCTTTCATAATGCTTAAACTTAAGGAAACTATTTTTTTCAGGCATTATGGTTAGCACATTGGAACATGTGTGTGTACAAAGTTTTATTTCAGTTGAAAAAAACTGTAAACAGGTATCGCATAAAAACATTTTATTATGATTCAATGACACCTGTTTCCGAACTAATCGTACCAAGTCCTTGATTAAACAATAATGTGATTTGCCTTTACTTTCCACGTATAGTAAATTAAAGTGGTTTAACTTTTTATACATTGTTTTATACAAAGGACCTGTTATAACATATTTATCATCCAATCCATATATGTTCACACTTATTTCATCATTATTCTTTTCAAATAGTTTTATATCCTGGACTGAAGGTGGAAAAGATAAACCTTCTATATTTAAAACTTGTGAGTAATGTGGGTAAGAGGTTGTCCTACATACGTTTTTAGAAACTGGAAACAAGCCTGCTACAATACTCCATAGAAAACAGTTTTCATCTGAGTTTTTCACATTTATACAACTTTTAGAATTTCTTATAATTGGAGGTAATTCCACATAACTCCCACCTCTCAAAGGAGAATATTTATTTATATTAATTTCTAAGTGGTTTACGGAAAGAAAAGACCATCCAGATTCACCATGTTCAAATTCTGACAATTTATATTTTAATTTGTCAACTATATTGTAATAACTTTCATCTATGTCAGTACTCTGGTAAATTATTTCATATTTTGTATTAAATGACTTTAGTTGTTGCTCATTTGATTTACATAATACAAAATTAGCAAACAATTCGTAGTTCATTTTAATACAATGATTTTTCAATAAAGATTCATTGATCAGTTTACAAACAACTTGTTTATTATCCTGCAGAAACGCCTCAACTGTGAGGTACTCGACTTTCTGCGATGGATTTAAACGATAAGTCATTATTCTGTTTCTAAATGCAGTAGCAATAATATCAACATTATCATAACTACTTTTCAATAAACAATTCGACTTATGTAAATTCGTTCTAATATGATATTGATATCGACTTCTTAGTATATCTACACCACAATGTTTGCAGTGGATAATTCTTAGAGAAGAGGAGACTGAAAAAAAGAAAAAAAAACAATGACATAATTATTTGATGTAAGTAGGAATGCGCTTTATTTTAATAACTAACTTAAATCTAGGTTACATTATATTATATTGATTACAATTAAATAATAGGTTAATACATGGAAAAGAAAATAGTACCTATAATAACTATAACGAGTAGGTACCTACATAGATTAATTTCATGAGTTGATTATAAGGTTATTTATTATAGGTTGATTACATAGTTTGATAACATCGATTGATTACATGGTACAATAATGTTTTTTACATAAAATCTAACCACAAATCAATAAAACTGACTGATAAATGTTGGTGGGCAGTTTTTAAAATCCTTTCTGGTAACTGCCATCAATTCAGATATGACACGCCAGGTGTCGCTATCCATATTTATTTTATTTTTTATAGTTACAACGGAATGCCGCCATCTATTGACTGGTTGAATATTCTCGATCTCGTCAGTTTTGAATAATTTAAATTCTATGAAATGAGACCCTTCTTTATTCTCATCACTTTGTCTAGAGTGACCGTTAGCCAATCGTCTCGTGTAATACGAATACATTGGTGCAGGCTTTTTACCTTTAGGTTTCGGCTCAACTTCATCATCGCTATCGCTTCCAAAAAGATCACGTGCTGTTGGCTTCACGACGGCTGGAACAGGTCTCACTTTCGGCTTTTTCTTCGATGGCCCCGCAACAGTGACAGGTTCGGGTGCTGATGATCGCTTCCTTGGCTTTTCAGTAATTTCCAAATCCGTAGCTTCATCCTCGGAAGGAAACAAGAGGTCGGCGGTAGTATGATGCTTCGACCTGGAGAGAAAAAAAAAATATATATATTGTAGTTAATTTCTTAGACAGTTTACTTTTAATAGAGTGGGAGAATCGAACATTGAATGATAGAACATTTAAGTGTAGGTAAGAATTAAATGGATTGTGTTACCAATTGAATTAAAACGATACATAAGAAATAATGTTTGAATGTTAATACACTTGATTGTATTGATTGATGGATTAGAATAATGTTGAATTTAGATTACCTAATTGAATGATAGATTAAATGAATTGAGTATGTAATTGAATTAATTAATGTTTGACTGTGATTGAATTGATTGATGGATAAGAATAATGTTGGTAAGTACTTACATTTTTAATAAAAAAAACTTCGTTGTTTGCTGTTGATTTCTTGTGTTGCTTGTCCCTCGGGAAGGTGTTGTGTGGGATGATCCAGATAAATTGTGCTTAAATAGTCTCAAATCCATGTGACGTTTGTTTCCGTATTTGGAAAACTAGAGATGCACACTAAGAAAAATGCTGACTTTTTTAACACTACGATAAGATTTGAATATGATCTCTGATTGTAATGATTGCTTGATTTGCATTCTTCAAGAACATATTTTATACCGTAACTTGGCTCGCTATAAAAATATTGGAATATATTATCAAAATAAAGTGTTTTCTATAATTTTAAATTATTTTTTAAGTGTTAAACCACACTGTGTTGTTTCATTAACATTGTATTTAGTATTAGCAGAAAACACTTTTCAAATGAAAAATAAATATATATCAAAATCTTCGATTCCAACGGGATTCGAATCCGTACGATATAAGATCACTCTCAAGCCGGTCTACCTTGCCGTTCGGTCACGGAATCCTATTAGGTCGGGATGAAATTATTGATAAGTTAAAACTTCGGTTAAAGCACCGATTAGTGCAATCTACAGGCCCCTCGAATCCCGTCGGAATGAAATTTTTTTTTTGATAATTTTTTTTCATTTGAAAAGTGTTTTCTGCTAATACTAAATATAATGGTAATGAAACAACACCTTAATTTCAAAAAAAAATCAGTTGAGTGAAACCGTATGAGCAGTTGAGTGAAATTATCCAACTAGGTAGGTACCTACCTAGTAGCGAGTTAGTAGGTAGGTATAGAGACGCGAACATCGAACAGGGTTTTATTCTTTTCTTCTAATCGACAACCCTTCTATCCCTTCAACCCTTCCTATGAGTTTTGTTTGGTTGACAGTATTTTTATGTTATTAAGTACATAATTTGATTAAAACATAACCACAACCGAAGTCGTTGGTCATTATTAGTTATGTAGTTGACGTTTTGCTTTGATTGCTAAAAAGTTTGTTAGAACAAATGATGCTCAGGAATGTGACAAAGCGGTGTCGAATCACATTACCTAGTAGCATCAGGTACCTACTAAAGCAAAGAAAACATTTTTTAGATTGCCTCGATTTTGAACTTAATGCAGAACATTTATCAGAATCAAAAACCTATAAATTCCTTGGAAAAATATCAGAAATCAATCATTTTGGATTCCTGTCGTCAAGACAAGCCGCTTCTTCCACTGTATAAGAAAATAAACGTTTTCTATAAATGTCGGTGAGTACATAGCTAATGAATAATTTAGTTCCTAAGTATTCATTTTATTTTATTTAATATATAACGATGCATTTCTTATTTTTAGGACTCTGAAGACTTATTCAACTTCGTAACTGTAAGTGATGCAGACCTAAACAAGCGGAATGAAGAGCACCGCAAGCGACATGTTCAAGATGGTGTTTCTTCAACCAACTATACATTCATAAAGAAACCAACACAGGGATATAAGCTAATACGTATTGAAATTTATGATGCCAATATGTTCGACACCTCAGATGATACGATTTGTAAATGTAAAGCTGAATTGTGTGCACAACATGTTGTTAAAACTATGCTTTTTGATGATATTTATATAATTACAAAAGACATTATATCAAAAATACAAAAATTAATAGAGAAATAGTAACCTAAGTAGAAAAGTGGTAGTAGTAGTAGTAATCTTATAAGAATAAATAAATAATACTAAAATAAATGTGTTTAATTTTTTTTCTTTTTTACCTAATTTATGTAGGTACCTAGAAATTCAATAATTCAATCTGATTAGAATACTAAAGCTTATTTGTAGAGACTTACCTACGTTAGGTGTAAATCTGATCTGCATTCCTCTTTCCAAATAGGGAATTCGTTGAAGCATAGGTAGAATATGATACTGAATAGAAGATAAATCATGGTAGGTAATGTTTTCGATTCAAGAATCGATTGAATAATATTAAGGAATGGTTAATTGTTTTAGTTTAATCGATTCAATATATTCAACGATCAATGATATAATTAAGAAACCTGGCTCAAAATCATTCAAACATTCATTCATTCGAATTCATCAATTCGAATGATTGAATGTTTGAATGATTTTGAGCCAGGTTTCTTAATTTTAACCTACTCTTGTGTACCAAGGTGCACGCGCGTGCGGGCGGGGCGGGCGAGCGGGTATCGCGGCGGGAGAA